>CAUYUJ010012119.1:12500-18979 GCA_963575745.1 Prorocentrum cordatum | reverse complement strand
ATACGCAAAATCAATACACATCGAATCGGGATCGAATCGGAATCTGCGGCGGATCGGGCTTCATTGGCGCGGAATCGGAATTGAATATGGTCCTTGGCATGGTGTGTATGCGCTCCCCTGGCCGAGGCCAGCCAGGATGGCCTGCGCACTCAAAACCCATGGTAAGGATGACAGGCGGGGGCGCACAACCCTCGGACGTCCATATTGGAAACACTGTAGCCGCATGCGCCCAGTAAATACGGGCAAGGACAAGCGACCGAACGAAGGATGCAATGCTAACCTTGATGACGCGCCACGTCCCTACTATGAGATCCGCCACCCCAATACTCATAGGCTCACATACACTTGTGAGGGTTCGGAATATTGTAGGTTCTTCAGGACCTGGACCACGAATCCTACCAGCCCTTTGGGAGTAGGTGGTCTAACGAGATATTGCTTTCCCCTTCCGAAAGAAACTCTATTCCATTCGGGGAGAGGTACCCCACCCCCCCACCCCTCCCCCTCCCCTCCCAAGGCTTTTTTGGGGGGTTCCGCGAGCGGTCAGGGCGTCCAAGATGGCCCAATCTGGCTCCAAGAGGGCCTCCGATGCTCCAAGATGGCATCCAAGATGCCTCAATATAGCGCAAGATCGCTCAAGATGACTTCCATCCTGTTTCCAAGAAGCCCCAACGTGACACATGACAGTCCCAAGTGCTCTCGGAGACCCCTCAGCACCCCTCCAAGAGTCCAACATCCTTCAACAACATGAGGAACATGTATGATGGTTGCCTTCTCGCCGTTTCGCTTCCGATGCGCTTTGGGGGCCTCAAGATGGCCCCAATATGGCCCAAGAAGGCCCCAAGAGGCCCCCAAGGCGGCCCCAAGAGCGCCCCCAGAGCGCACCAATAGGCGATTCTGACGGCCCCAGAGGGGGGGGCGTCGATCGGGACCCCCCCTCCTTTGATCGATAGCCCCGAAAGAGAGCCCCGAGAGGCGCTCCAGGGCTCCCACGAGGACCCCAAGAGAGCCCCAAGAGGGCTCGCCCCAAGAGGGCCCCAAGAGGGCCCCAAGGTCCCCCCCAAAAGAAGCCTGGCGAGGGTCCGAGAGCTCCAATGGGGGGGCCCACGGGGCCCCCAAGGCGGCCCTGGGACCGCCCCAAGATGCCCCAAAAGAGCTCCAAGAGGACCCCAATATCCCCCAGTACAGCCCCGTAGCTCCAAGAAGGCATCCGATGTTCCAAGATAGCCTCGAAGATGGCTCAACATCCTCTTTCATCTCCTCTCCTCGCGCGCTCTGTTTCACTATACGTGCCTCGTCGTCCTGTTTCCCGTCAACTCTCATGGGCAGAGCTTCCGAATGAGCTGGTGGGGATTCGCGAAGCGTGAACAAACTTTTAAAACGAATCTGCGCGGCACTGAGGCGAGAGCCATATTTTGAAGACCACTCGCCTTCCATCTGTAAAACTATTAAGACAAATGCGCGCGGTGATACGGCGAGAACCACATTTTCAAAATGGTCCGCCCTCCATGATTGAAACTGCTGCAAACTTTCACAACGAATGCGGCGCTATGGCGACAGCCGCATTTTGAAAAGGACCCGCCCTCTCCTTGATACTGTCGCAAACGTTCAAAAATTCGCCGGCCCAACGGGCCAGAGGCGTGCTAAGGTCTCCGGTAACTGGTTAACAGTATCTCTAGTTCGCGCGCGCGGGGCGGCCCCTGGGGGTCCCCGGACGAAAAGTACCCCGGGCGATCCCCGACCGACCCCCGAGCGATCCCCGGGAGACTCCCCCAGAGCGCTCCAGGAGCGCTCCAGGAGCGCACCAACAGGGCTCCGAGACGTCCCCGAAACCCTCAAGACGGGTCCAGATGCCCCCAAGAGGCTCCCAAGATGATACACAAGGGGTCCGACATGCCACAAGATCGCTCCAAGACACCCAAGATAGCCCCCAGACGCCCCAAGAGGCCTCCAAGAGCACTCCCAAGAGGGCCCCCAGAGGCAAAATTCATTGTTTTTCCTCGGGTTTTTGAGAGATTTTGGAGCTTCCACCTTTTCGGCTTCCCGACGCCCCAAGACGGCCCAAGAGGCCCCCAAGATCGCCCCAAGAGGGCCCAAGAGGCCCCCCAGAGGGCCCCAAGATGGCCCAAGAGGGCTCGAAGACGGCCCAAGAAGCCTCCAAGACGGTCCAAGAGGGCCCCAAGAACGCCCCCAAAGGGGCCCCAGAGAGGGAACACGAAACAACATTTCGAGCCCTCGGCCCTAAGAAGCCCCTACGAGGCCCCAAGAGGCCCCTAAGAGGCCCCAAGAGGCCCCCACGAGGCCCTCAGGAGGCCCCCAAGAGTCCCCCAAGCGGCCCCAGGAGGCCCCCCAAATGCCCCCCCGAGCGCCTCAGGAGTCCCCAAGCGGCCCCAGGAACCCCCAAAGCGCCGCATTGACACCAGGCCCTCGGGCAAACGGCAGACATGAGACTGTATGGGCCGGCGGAATGAGCGAAGCGATTAAATAACTGTGCGCGGCGCTGAGGCGAGAACTCCATCCGTGAAACAATTGAAACTTGTAAGTCTCAGGATCATAAACAATGAGAAACATATCGGGCGAAACTCCTTGCCCGCCCCACCGACATGTCTGGGGGTGCGACAGGGAAACGTCACTCATAAGAGAAGGATGGAGGGAGAAGGAGGAGGATAAGGAGGACGAGGAGAAGCAGGAGCAGGGAAAGGAGGAAAAAGGAGGAGGAAGGGAGGAGGGAGCTTCCTGAGGATCACCGAGAGGAGTAGCAGAGGGAGTAGAAGGAGGGATAATGAAGGAGGAGGAGGAGGAGGAGGAGGAGGAGGAGGAGGAGGAGGAGGAAGAGGATGAGGATGAGGATGAGGATTTGCCTGCGCGGCAGCACGCAGCTCCCATACACCCTCGGCGGTGGGTGACTCCGCTGGGGTGCGAACAAAAAAAATCGGTGGCACTGCACCTTCACGCGAAGCGAAGAAGTTGCGAACGCACACAGGACAGAGTCACGAGCAAATCAGTCTGAACCAGATTCCGGATCGCCTCCGACCCTCGCGGCCCGAGAGGAGCCCGCGGCTTCCAGAAGCCGCGGTGTCTTCGACACTGCGCCGAGCTCGCGGGCTTCGAGCACCTGCTCCGCCGAGTGGGGGGAGGGGGGGCTCGAAGGATGACTAAGTGGTGGGCACCTCCTCCTCTGCCTCTTTCTCCTCGTAACACACCACGGACCGACGCTGACTGTGACGCCAGGCCGTTTGTGGTGAGCGCCACGAGGGATCAACTTCCAGGAATGCTTCCGACCCTGTGCATCAGGAGTGCGGCAGCAGCACACATTGCCCGAGGAGACCTCCCACCTGCCAGCGTTCAGTATGGAACTTGCAGCGGCGGCAGATGAAGACGAAACTCGAATCGCTGGCGTAAAGAAAGAGCATCTCGTGCCCCAGCGCTGGTGAAACACTGCCAAAGCCTTGCCGTCCGGGGCCACCTGTGCACGGGCCCAGCCATCTTATGGGGGGACGCCGCTGGGGCAGGGCTCCTCGACACGCTGGGACCCATCTCCAACTGCACAGTTTCCCCCGGGGCCGTAGGCGGCCCGAGGAGGAGGAGGAGGAGGAGGAGGAGGTGGAGGAGGGGGAGGGGGAGGAGGAGATGGAGGAGGAGGAGGAGGAGGACGACGACGACGAGGAGGGAGGAGGAGGGGGAGTAGGATGAGGAGGAGGAGGAGGTGGAGGACGGGTCGCCTAAGCCCTTCGAAGAAACCCTCCATCTCCAGCCGTGCCAACGGTGGAACTAGCTCAGCAGCCAGAGACCCACGGCCTCGGCCAGAGGCAAAGAAGCATTTAACCTCTGGGTCTCAGCTGGGGAAGAACATGGGGGGATGGACAAACCTGCTTGTGAGCGTTTTTTTATGCGGCGTTTCGACACTGGGCGGAAGGGGGGGGAGGGGGGATCTGGCTCCAGACCTCTGCTTAGTGCGGCGGTTTGGGGCAGTGCGTTTCATGGGGGGAGGCTCCACTTGCCTGAAATAAGCGTTTAAAATAGCCAAGATCTACTCCGAGGGGGGGAGGGGGAGGCCGAGGGCCCGCGCCGATCGGCTAAACAATGAATAAAAAACGATCACCTTTATAGAAGAAGAAAAAACGGCATAAACATAAACTTTCGGCGCTCCGCGCGGATTTCTTGGATCACGGCGCCGGAGGCACCGCCAGAGGGGCCCAGCGCGGATCCAAGAAACCCGCGCGGAGCGCCAAAAGTTTATGTTTATGCCGTTTTCTCTTCTTCGACTGTGGCGGAGACGTCCACGGCATGGTCGAGGCCTCGACCCAGCCTGGCCGGGCCCATCCGGGGCCCAAGCTCCCAAATCTCCGACGACACATGGTTCTCTCCACAGGACGGTCCTCGATTCCGGCCCTCGGGGGCCGCCTTGCGCCCCGGGACAATCAAAAATGGATCTGGGCGAAAAACAAGGCCCGACCGCAACGATGTGTAAAGCGCGTTGGTGTTTAGAACGGAAAATCAGAAGAACCCGACAATTGTACAACGAACGTTAAAAACGAAGCCAGTGCAAACGAAAACGAAAAACGAAACGAGGCCACCGCTCAGAGAAGACAGAACGAAAAACGAGACGAACGAGGTTCTTCGCCGAAAAACGACCCCCCCAGGAAGGGGTCGGGACCTCTGATGCCGCGGCTGGACTAAATCATAACGGGTGGCCCTCAGAACGCATGTTCGCGCCGACGTCTGTTCGTATGTTGCTTCCTTTGTACTTAAGGACCACATCCCAAAAATAATTTCGAGAACCCAGAAAGGTATCGGAACAATGTCGAACGAATATCGCCTCCCAGGGCCCGACACGTGAAAACCTTCCAGTTTCGGTGCTTCCCTGGTGCTCGAAATTCTTCCTGGTGGTCAAGGCTAAAGTAGGCTGGAACATCACAAGTCTGCCCATCCGCATGGGCGCTACCCAGTACGGGGCAGGCGGCGTGACGAGGGCCGACCCACTGGGCTAGCATTAGATCGGGCGTGTCGTCCTACAGGCGGATTTTGGACGGAAAATTAAAAATTGCCCAAACGTCTTCAAACATAGTCACAAATATCCAAAAATAAGCAAAACAAGCAAAAATGGTCGAAGCATCGTGCCCAGACTATCTTGTGACTATTTTTGATTCCTCCTGTAGAGGGAAATGCCCGACTTGAGGCTAACACAGTGGCAAGCTTCTGATCTTCGGCTTCTTGATCACATGGCAAATCGATCGCACTTGGTTTCAAATCCGCGTCGTCGGTTGAACCGGGAACGGGTTTTGAACGCGCTGCGCAATCGACGTCGAAATGACGAACTTTCCAATGACGGGCTGACCCTGAGATCCGACGTTGCGGACAAACATGCAGCATGGCGAGACATCACGATCGGAGCCCTAGACCCCATCTTTCTGAGCATTTGGTCGAGCAGGATCGATGTGTGATGATCCCAGCGCACGAAACAGGGCGACAACGCATGGCGTGAAAGAAATGCAACGCCCAGATCTCAGGGGTCGAGTAAAGGATCGACTAGACAGAATTGCCTGATCCCAAGATTGAGGTGTTCGCCGAATCCGCGAATGCGTGGATTGTCCCGTAGATCTACGAGCATCATACGTATGTTCCGAACGCATAAGACGAGACAAACAATTCTGGGGTAATCAGTTCTGCAGTCGATCCTCCACTCGAAGGGGAGGACCACCGATGGGCCCAGGATCGGTGCCCGGGCTCCCCTGGCCGGGTCAGAGGGAGGCGAAGCCACCGATCCTGCTGGGCCCGGGGCTGGAGAGCTGTTGCACTTTGTGCGGTGAGGAAAACATCCGACCCGACAAGCGCAACTAGAAGAAGAAACAACGAAGAGACGCCAAACAGCATCCCTGAGGACTCTGACCCACGTCAGCGTCGTCGTCGTCGCCGCCGACGACGCCGCCGTCGTCGTCGTCGTCGTCGTCGTCGTCGCCGTCGTCGTCGTCGTCGTCGTCGTCGTCGTCGTCGTCGTCGTCGTCGTCGTCGTCGTCGTTGTCGTTGTCTCCCTTCAGGGTCGGCGGCACCGGCCGTCAGGCCTTCGCAATAGAAGAATAAAACAGATGGTATAAACATAATCTTTCGAAGGTCCGCGCGGATTTCTTGGATCTGCGCTGACCCCCCTCCCTGGCGCGCGGAGCTCGCCAGGGGGGGCGCTGGAAGCGCTGCTGGGGGGACCCAGCGGATCCAAGAAATCCGCGCGGAGCGCCAAAAGATCACGCCGCATCGCCGATGCATCGGCGATGCATCTGCGATGCACCTGCGACGTCGGCGGTGCATCGGCGACGTCAAGGTGAAGAACATCGAGATTTATGTCGAGCCGCACCGACGATGCATCGGCGATGCGGGGCGACCCTTCGACCCCATGTCCTCGGACCCCGTGTGGGAGGCCTGAAATGATGAAGATCCCTAGGTCCCCTAACTTCGCGCATCGCGCCCCGCGATGCGCGACGCGTGGC
>CAUYUJ010012119.1:0-7500 GCA_963575745.1 Prorocentrum cordatum | reverse complement strand
GCTTCAGCATAAGCATCAACATCAGCATCAGCATGAGCATCAGCATCATCATCATCATCATCATCATCATCATCATCATCATCATCATCAACATCATCATCACCATCAAAATCCTATCCTTCCTGGCCCCACTCCTTCCTCCCAACTCTTCCTGTCTAACCGCGTGCCTCCTCCGCCAACTTGACGACGAGGACGACGGGGACGACGCCAACGACGAGGACCAGCAAACATTGACGACGACGACGACCATGGCGACGACGGCGACAAGGACGACGACGACGACGACGACGATGAGGTCGCGAACGAGGTCGCGAACGAGGGCGGCGACGACGACGACGACGAAGACGACTAGGTCACGAACGAGAGCGACCACGGCGACGAAGATGACATCACGAACGACGACGGCGATGACGACGACGACGAGGACGAAACCGACGACGCCAACGACGACGACAACGACATCGACGAACGACGACGACGACGACGAGGTCGCGAACAAGGGCGACGATGACGAAGACGTCGCGAACGACGACGATGGACACAGACGAGGACGACGAGGAAGACGAGGAAGACGACGAGGAAGACGAGGAAGACGACGACGACGACGACGACGGCGGCGACGACGGCGACGACGACAACGACGACGACAACGCTGGCGACGACGACGACGACGACGACAAGGTGACGAACGACGACAACGACGACGACGACGTCTGGAACGACGACGACGGCGAGGACGCCGAAGACGACGACGACGAGAACAACGACGACGTCGACGACGAAGTCGACGACGACGTCGGCAACGACGACGACGACTACGACGTCGGCAACGAGGGCGACGACGACGATGACAACGACGGCACGACAAAGACGAGGTCGCGAACGACGACGACGACAACGACGACGAGGGCGACGGCGACGACGGCGACGGCGACGGCGACGAGGGCAACGGCGACGAGGACGACGAAAACGATGAGGACGACGGCGACGAGGTCGCGAACGAGGGCGACGACGACGACGTCGACGTTGACGTCGCGAACGAGGGCGACGATGATGACGACGTCACAAACGACGACGACAACGACGACGACGAGATCGCGAATGAAGGCGACAGGGACGAAAACGGCGTCGACGACGACAACGACGGCGAAGACGCCGGCAGCGATGTCGACGACGACGACGACGACGGCGGCGGCGACCACGACGACGACGACGACGACGACGGCGGCGAGGACGGCGACGATGGCGACGAGGACGAGGACGAGGACGACGTCGACGATGACATACAATACGACGACGACGACGCTGATGGCGACGACGAGGCCCCTGGCGCGAAGGCCCGCCGCGCGGCGCCAGGCTGCCGCGCTCCTCGGCGAGCCCCTTGGGCGTGCTCGGCGAAAAGGCTCCAGTCGTCGGTCACGCTTTCGCGACGGCGACGTAGTACCTTGCGCCCCACCCCGATGGCGACGACGACCACGACGACGACGGCGACGACGAGGAAGTGAAGGAGAAGGACAAGGAGAACGACGACGACGACGAACAGCGACGAGGAGAGCGAAAACGACGACGGCGGCGACGACGACGAAGTCGACAACTCGACAACGACGAAGACGGCGACGACGAGAAGGGCGACGACGACGACGACGACGACGTCGACGTCGACGACGACGACGACGAGGGCGACGCTTGCGACGAAAATCCTACCAGGCGATTCGAGGGGGGGGGGGCGGGCGGCCCCCCCTGCAAATTTGATAAAACTCTTTTACGCAGGACGGTCGGCACGAAGGCTACGAATGCGGCGCTCGTCGCCGAACGCAGCGATGGAATTTCCCGGTCGCTGCAGGCCTCCATTCTCGCACACACCCCGACCTCCTCCCCAGCTCCTCCTGGCTCCTGCTGCCCCCTCCTGCCGCTCGTCATGCGCCTCCTCCTCCTCCTTCTGATCATCACCACCCCAGCAACCACGATCACCATCACCATCACCACCACCACCATCACCACCACCAATACCACAACCACCATCAACACAATCACCATTATCATAAACACCACAACCACAAATACCATCATCATCACCACCACCACCATTATCAGCATCATAACAATTACTCACTGCGTGGAGCTCCCCATAGCGTCCACGTGGGCGACAGGGCCGACGAAGACGAGTGACCCCTAATGCGAGTGATTGCGTATGAGTCAGAGTGAGCTTTGAGTATGGTTGAATGCGAGCCTCTTCCTCTTCATCCCCCCTCCTCAGCTGCCAGGCCTTCCCCTTTTCAGCCCGTGGTAGCTTTGGAGCTTCCCACATGTACATATGTTGTAGGATAGTTGGCAGTGGGATATGTAAGACGAGCGTTTAGCCACACAAGGCCATGAGTGCATGCCATGTTGGAGGATAGTGCCACGGTGAGCATTTCCAACGATCCCCGCACACAACCACCGCCCCCCCCTCGCAGTCACCCCCTATGAATACACATATATATATATGTATATATATATATATATGTATATATATACATTCATATACACATATATATATATATATATATATATATGTCCTGGACTTCGGAACAAACGTTCTGCTCGCGTCAAGGACCTTCGAGCAAAGCGCCCTCCTCCTCCTCCTCCTCCTCCTCCTTCTCCTGTTCCTCCGCCCCCTCCCTTCTCCTGCTCCTGCTCCTCCTCCTCATCCTCCTGCTCCCCCTCCCCCTCCGCACCCCCATGCCCTTCCTCACGATCCCCCGCCTCCTCCTCCTCCTCCTCCTGTTCCTCCTCCTCATCCTCGTTCCTGTCATTTCCCTCCATGTTGAGCCCAGACACAAGCGAACCGCCTGAGACATCCCCACAATACGGCCGCGAACGTGCCCGTGCAACCACCCCTGGCGGCTCCCCTTAGGGGTGCTGCAACCAGCGCCCCGCTTGAGACATCGTCACAATCTGCTCTCCAAGCGAAGGATGTTGAGCCCAGAAACAAGCAAACCGCCTGAGACATCCCCACTAAATGGCCGCGAACGAGCCCGTGCAACCACCCCTGGCGGCTCCCCGTAGGGGTGCTGAAACCAGCGCCCCGCCTGAGACATCCTCACAATCTGCTCTCCAAGCGAAGGATGTTGAGCCCGGAAACAGGCAAACCGCCTCAGACATCCCCACAAAATGGCCGCGAACGAGCCCGTGCAACCACCCCTGGCGGCTCCCCTTAGGGGTGCTGAAACCAGCGCCCCGCCTGCGACATCCTCACAATCTGCTCTCCAAGCGAAGGATGTTGGGCCCAGAAACAAGCAAACCGCTTGAGACATCCCCACAAAATGGCCGCGAACGAGCCCGTGCAACCACCCCTGGCGGCTCCCCTTAGGGGTGCTGAAACAGCGCCCCGCCGAGACTCCTCACATCTGCTCTCGAAGCGAAGAGGTGGGCCCGGGGAAACAAGCAAAACCGCTGAGACCTCCACAAATGGCCGCGAACGGCCCGTGCAAACACATCTGGCGGCTCCCCTAGGTGCTGAAACCAGCGCCCGCCTGAGACATCCTCACCATCTGCTCTCAAAGCCAAGGATGTTGGGCATGGCAACGAGCACACCGCATGAGACATCCCCACAAACTGGCCGCCAACGGGCCCGTGACAACACCCCTGGCGGCTCATTTTAAAGGGTGCTGAAACCAGCGCCCGCCTGCGACATCCTCACAATCTGCTCTGAAAGCCAAGGCCGTTGGGCATGACAACGAGCAAACCGCCTGAGACATCGGGGCAAAAACTGGCGCGAACGAGCCGTGCAAACGCCCCTGGGGCTCCCCTAGGGGTGCCTGAAACCAGCGCCCCGCCTGAGACATCCTCACAATCTGCTCTCCAAGCGAAGGATGTTGGGCCCAGAAACAAGCAAACCGCCTGAGACATCCCCACAAAATGGCCGCGAACGAGACCGTGCAACCACCCCTGGCGGCTCCCCTTAGGGGTGCTGAAACCAGCGCCCCGCTTGAGACATCCTCCAAATCTGATGTGTGTTGAGTAAGTCTGAGTATGAGTAGGTCTGAGTATGAGTATGCCTGAGTATGAGTAAGTATGTGTATGAGTAAGTCTGTGTATGAGTAAGTCTGGGTATGAGTAGGTCTGTGTATGAGAAAGTCTGTGTATGTGTACGTCTGGGTATGAGTAAGTCTGAGTATGAGTAATACTGTGTATGAGTAAGTCTGGGTATGAGTAAGTCTGTGTATGAGTACGTCTGGGTATGAGTAAGTCTGTGCATGAGTAAGTCTGTGTATGAATATGTCTGAGTATGAGTAAGTCGGAGTATGAGTAGGTCTGAGTATGAGTAAATCTGAGTATGAGTAAGTCTGTGTATGAGTAAGTCTGAGTATGAACAAGTGTGAGTATGAGTAAGTCCGACAGGAGGGGAGGAGAAAAGAGGAGGAGGGAGAAGAAGGAGTAGGAGGCGTCCAAGTAATAACAATAACCCCATCTTAGGATATGGGGAACAATATCAATAACACAACAAATCAGAATCATCCTCACCATCATCATAAGCATCAGCATCAACATCATCATCAGCAGCAGCATCAGCATCAGCATCAGCATCACCATCATCATCATCAGCATCAGCATCATCATCATCATCATCATCATCATCATCATCACCATCACCATCACCATCACCATCATCACCATCACCATCGTTACCATCGTCAGGTCACCATCATCATCAGCATCACCATCACCATCACCATCAAATCATCATCATTAGCAGCAGCAGCACCATCACCATCACCATCAACATCACCATCACCATCACCATCACCATCACCATCAGTATCAGCCTCAGCATCATCATCACCATCATCATCATCATCATCATCATCATCATATTATCTCACCATCTATATAAGCATTCAGCATCAAATCATCATCAGCAGCAGCAGCATCAGCATCAGCATAAGCACACATCAATAATCTATCATCATCATCATCATCACATCATCATATCATCATCATCATCATTCACCACATATAAGCATCAGCATCAACATCATCATCAGCAGCAGCAGCATCAGCATCAGCATCAGCATCACCATCATCATCATCATCATCATCATCATCATCATCACCATCACCATCACCATCACCATCATCACCATCACCATCGTTACCATCGTCAGGTCACCATCATCAGCAGCATCACCATCACCATCACCATCAAATCATCATCATTAGCAGCAGCAGCACCATCACAATCACCATCAACATCACCATCACCATCAGCATCAGTATCAGCATCAGCATCATCATCACCATCATCATCATCGTCGTCATCATCATCATCATCATCAGCATCAGCATCATCATCATCAGCAGCATCATCATCATCACCATCACCATCACCATCACCATCACCATCACCATCACCATCACCATCATCATCATTATCAGCGTCGTCATCGTCTCCTCCTCACCCTCTCCAGAGGAGGAGCAGCAGCAGCAGCAGCGGCAGCATGAGGAGCAGGAGCAGCAGCGGCAGGGACTAAAGCGCTGCTATTCGTTCTCCTTCTGCTGCTCCTCCTCCTCCTCCTCCTCCTCCTCCTCCTCCTCCTCCTCCTCCTCCTCCTCCTCCTCCTCCTCCCCTCGGCGGCGCGCCAGGGAGAAAGGCAGAGGGGGGGCCTTCCCAGAAGGCTCGGAAGGCCTCCGGCCCTCTGCGAACCGTCCGAAGGCCCCCCCTCGTCCCTCCCTGAGAGGTCCTCCCTCCTCATTGTGGTACACGCGTAGACGCGTTCATGCACACACACGTGCAATCGTGTCCCGGGGCCGTCAGCAACCTGTCTGCCTTCAAAGGCAAAAGCAGCGGGCCCAAGCCAGAACGGGAACGAGCGATGATGGGAAAGGGCATGCGATCCCTTGGGCACTCTGTGTTGGGAAACATGGCGCTGCACGCCCCATGAGCTCAGGAAAATGCCGTCAGCTACGCAGTTGACAGCTCCCACGGAGAAGGGGTAAGTGATCATATTGATTTGGATAAGACCAAGCCCGACGGCGATGAAGATAATGACCGTGCTGAGGGCGACGGCAACGATGATGACGATGACATTGTTGATGACGGCGGTGGAGATGGTGACGACGATGGTGTGGTGATAGTGCCAATGATGGTGATGGTGATGAAGGTGATGAAGATGGTAACGAGAAAGATGGTGGTGGTAATGAAGACGTTGGCGATACTGTCAACCATGGTGATGACGAGGGCGGTGAGGAAGCGCAAGCGCAGAAACCCAGAAATCCTTACAACTTGTTCATTGAGAAACGCATGGTCACTGATAGGGTGAGGGGAAAGGGGGTGAGACTGGGGAAGAGAAGGGGGAAGAGGAGGGGAATGAAATGGCGAGTGGAAAAGTGGGTCCGCGCGGTGCTCACGAGCGCCACAGCACCCAGCACACTGGCAGCCGATTCGCGAGGGCGGCAAATAACAACAACGGAAGCGACAGACACCAAGCACGAAGGCTGGGACATCGAATATTGACTGATTCTTCGATTGCCGACGCACAGACCAAAGCTAAGGCAACGAGACGGCGGCAGGAATCACTGCGCCATTGGCGACCACCAAAGTCACACTAAGCACAGGACAATGGCGACCCCCTCTCAGAACCCCACTGACACAGTCTCTTGAGCCAGATACTCAAGGGATGGCTGGTACCTGTCCGTGTGCTTGCCATGCTGGAAGAAGCGGTCGAACTGCGACGAAGCCTGTCGCCCGCTGGACTTACTCCGTCTTCTCCTCCCGCTCCGACTCCTCCCCTGGCGGCTTGCCTCGGCTACGTACTTCCGCACACCTTCGAAGACCACCCCCACCCCTCCAAATGTGTTCGTTAAAACCTTCGTCGAAACCCACCAGGCTCCCTCTCCTCTCGTCTCCTCAAGCGCCATCCGCGACCGTGCCGCGAGGCAAGATTTGGAGTGCCCTCATCCCCTGTAGTCCTGTCCTCCACCCCCAGCCCCCAGGATTGAATATTAGGGTGCTCCGACCCCGAAGTATCAAATGTTCACGAGTCCCTGACGTGCCTCCCACGGCTCCCAGCCGCTTCCCGCATGACTGACCTTTTCCTCCTCCTGCCCCTCCCCCTCCTCCTGCCCCTGCCCCTGCCGACCTCCTCCTCCTCCTTCCTCCTCCTCTCCTCCTCCTCCCCTCCTCCCTCTACCTTCCCCTCCCCCTCCCCCCTCCTCTTTTTTCACTTTTTTTCCTTCTTTTCCCCGCTCTCTCTCTTCATCTTCCTCTCTACCCTTTCCTCCTCTCCCCCCTCCCCTCTCCCCTCCTTTTCTCTCCTCTCCTCTCTCCTCTCTCCTCTCTCCTCTCTCCTCTCTTCTCTACTCTGTCCTTTCCCCTCTCTCCTCTCACACCTCTCTCCTCTCTCTCCTCTCTCTCTCTCTCCTCCATCCTCTCTCCTGTCTCCTCTCTCCTCTCTCCTCTTCTCTCTCCTCTCTCCTCTTCTCTCTCCTCTCTCCTCTCCTCCCTCCTCTCTTCTCTCT
>CAUYUJ010012118.1:0-18990 GCA_963575745.1 Prorocentrum cordatum | reverse complement strand
CAGTAGTAGTAGTAGTAGTAGTAGTCGTAGTAGTAGTAGTAGTAGTAGTAGTAGTAGTAGTAGTAGTCGTAGTCGTAGTAGGCGTAGTAGTAGCAGTAGTAGTAGTAGTAGTAGTACTAGTAGTAGAAGTAGGAGTAGTAGTCGTAGTAGTAGTAGTAGTAGTAGTAGTAGTAGTAGTAGTAGTAGTAGTAGTAATAGTAGTAGTAGTGGTAGTAGTAGTAGTGGTAGTAGTAGTAGTAGTAATACGAATAATCGTAACCATATTCGTCGTAGTAACGATACCTTCAATAGTTGTTGTTGCTGTTAATGTCGTTGCGTTTGCATATCCAAAGCAGATCCTCCCTCTCGGGTAACCGTTGTGTTTTTCAAATAAGGTGTTTCTCCAGGGGTTGGCATCCGGCTCGTTACAAGAGAAAGCGAAAGGTCACGAAACTGTGTTGTTGGGCCCCGAACTACAACGACAACGGCTCCCGCGTGAAACTTCCTCACCAATCTGAACATGTCTACAAGAACTCCGCTCTCGTGTGGGACGTCCTCGTCATGTATTCAAACGCCGCGCTCTCGACACTCAAAAATCACGCTTTCGCAATGGATCTCCTTGCGTTTTGTTTGGGAACCGCGCTAATGCTCGAGACCTCCTGGCGAGTCATGCAAGACGCACGCTTCAACAACCCGCCTGCTCGACCTTTCCGCCTGGGCCTGCCTTCCCGACCCGCCTGATAGGTCTACCCGCCCGATCTACCCGTCTGGTTCTGCCACGTGTTTTCTGCTCTTGGTCCCCCTCATGCTACCCTCTCTCGTGCTCCATCCTCCTCCCTCCATCTGGTCCCTTCCTCCCATCCGTCCTCCCTTCCCGTGCCTAAGGGCTATACGAAATACGCGCTGCAGGTAAGAAGAATATATACTCCAAACGGGGTACGATCGAAAGCGACGAAGGCGGGCATCGAGGGTTTGGGATGTACGTGTTGAATGTCCCGCGAACAGATACGAGCAAACATTATTACAATGATTGTTGTTGTTTTTTTGGTTGTGGTTGTTGTCGTTGTCGTTGTCGTTGTCGTTGTTGTTGTTGTTGTTGTGGTTGTTGTTGTTGGTTGTTGGTTGTTGTTGTTGGTTGTTGGTTGTTGTTGGTTGTTGGTTGTTGGTTGTTGTTGGTTGTTGTTGTAGTTGTTGTTGTCGTTGTCGCTGTTGTTGTTTAGCTTCATTTCAAACGATTAACTATTGTTGGTCCCCTGCGCCCGATAACCTTCTGTGTTTTCGTTTAATAAAGTGCTTCTCCTGGGGCTCGCACCCATGTTAGAAGGGAAATTGGAGGTTCACCAAACTGCGCTGTTGGGCCCCGAACTACAACAACAACAACGGCTCCCGCCTTTTCCTCACAGTGTATCCCCAAATCGCGCTATCGCGCGGGATTTCCTCACAATTTATACAGAAATCGCGCTTCTGCGTGGGACGTCCTCGTCATTCATTTTGACGCCGCGCTCTCGCACTCAGGAATCACGCTTTCGCAACGGATCTCCTCACGATTTGTTTGGAATCGCGCTATCGCTCGAGACTTTCTCGCGATTCATGCGGGACGTGCGCTTCAGCAGCCCGCCTTCCCGACCTGGCCACCTGGGCCCGCCTTCCCGACTCGCCCGCTAGGGTCTACCCGCCCGATGGGCGCGTCTGCTTCTGCCACGTGTTTCTGCTAGGGACCTTTTCCTTTTAATCTGGTGCTCCATCCTTCTCCCTCCATTCCACCCATCCTCTCTTCTCCTGTTTCAGGGCTGCACCAAGTACGCGCGGCGGGTAAGGAAGATACATCTCCAGAGGGGTGCGATGGAAGACGAAGAGGGCGGGTGCCGAGGGTTTGGGCTGTATGTGTTGAATGGTAAACGAGTAGATAAGAGCGAACAGTCTTAACATGCTTGTTTTTGCTGTTGATGATGATGGTGATGATGCTACTGCTGATGATGGTGATGATGATGATGTGGATGCTGCTGCTGCTGCTGTTGTTATTTTTGTGGTGGTGGTGGTTGTTTGTTGTTTGTTGCTGGTTGTTTGTTTTGAACCGTGCGATGATCATTTTTTCCGAAGCGTCGGATCTCGGGGGTTGGGGGAGGCCAACGCAGCGGGAGGCCAAACCCCGCGGGGCGAGCTGGCAGCCGAGGGGGCGTGGGGTGAGGCCAGGGGCGCCGCGACGACGACTGCGGCGGCGGTGGCTGCGGCGACGGCGGCGCTGACGGTCTGCCGCAACGGCAGCGCCGGCGGCGCGACCGCGGCCCGTGGCCACCGGCGGC
This sequence comes from Prorocentrum cordatum, assembly GCA_963575745.1. Taxonomy (NCBI): domain Eukaryota; class Dinophyceae; order Prorocentrales; family Prorocentraceae; genus Prorocentrum; species Prorocentrum cordatum. The sequence continues at coordinate 16,708 of CAUYUJ010012118.1, read as the reverse complement.
GGCGACGACCGACGGGCTGCGGGAGGCGGAGGAGGAGGAGGAGGAGGAGGAGGAGGAGGAGGAGGAGGAGGAGGAGGAGCAGAAGGAGGAGGAGGAGGAGGAGGAGGAGGAGGAGGAGGAGGAGCAGGAGGAGCAGGAGGAGCAGGAAGAGCAGGAGGCGGAGGAGGAGGAGGAGGAGGAAGAGGAGCAGGATGAGGAGGTCCAGCACGCATTCTGAAAGAAGAGTGTCTGCCGACATGGCGCCCCGCGCCCTTGCGCGAAGAGGAAGAGGGAGTAGCGACCTCGAAACTCGAAGAACATCCCGACGAAGTAGCCAACGCGACAGACGGAACTGCCTGGCCACACGCCCCGAGGAGCACGCCGAAGGAGTTGAGGAAGGTGGTTTGCTGCCCCACGTGGCGACCTCCTCCCTTGCTCATACTTGAGCTTGCAGTTCAGCATTACGACTTCCGTGGAAACGAATTTGCTGAAGAAAAACAGCCCATCTACATGAGGGCCGGACTTCAAGCTTCGAACGATACCTGCACTTGTCGTCCAGCTTGTACTTCAAGCCGGTGGCGCACCCTTGTCATCCAGCTTGTCCTTCAAGCGGGACGGCATCGCGGTCCTCGGCGACGAAGCCAGCGCCAAGAAACGAATCCCTCCTCCATGGCGCCCGAGCCCGAACGCTCGGCCAGGAGGCCTCGAGGGAAACGGCCGTGGAAGCACTTTGGCCCAAGTGGGGAGGTATCCCACGTGAGCCAACAACGCTTGCCCCGAACAGGCGCACGTTCTGCAGTAGGAGGAGGGAGAGGAGGAGGAGGAGATGCGGAGGAGGAGGAGGAGGAGGCGGGGAGGGAGGAGGAGGAGGAGGAGGAGGAGGAGGAGGAGCAGGAGGCGGAGGAGGAGGAGGAGGAGGAGGAGGCGGAGGAGGAGGGAGGAGGAGGCTGAGGAAGGCGGAGAGAGGAGGAGGAGGAGGAGGCGGAGGAGGAGGAGGAGGAGGCGGAGGGCGGCGTCGACGACGGCGGCGGCGGACAGCGACGGCGGCGGCCGGCCGCGGCGGCGGCGGCGGCACGACCACGGCGGGCGGCGCCCGGCGGCGCAGCAGCGGGCGGCGGGGGCGCGGCGGGGGCGCGGCGGGCGTCGGCGCCTGGCCCTGCTCGCGGCCCGCGCACTCCGCCCACAGGCCCGGGCCGACGGAGCCGTGCATGCGGGCGCCTCGTTTTTTTTTTTTTTTTTTTTTTTTTTTTGTTTTTTGTCTCCTCTTTTTTGTGAGTTATGTTCTATCTATGTATATATACACATATATGGTATACACATATGGATATACAAGATAACTATACTTACATTTGAAGTAAGAGAGTTGCTGTAATTTAGAGAGTTGTTTATATTATATATCGATATATAAAACAGTTTAAAGAGAGTTATATATAAATATGAAGAGAGCTATAATCTAATTGTTTTGTTTTTTTTTACACAGGGGCAGAAAGGCTTCGGGCCCCGGGGGCCCGCACACATAAGATCGATGCCGCTCGAGAGGTGGCGCGGGCGGCTGGGGCCCGGGGGCCCCGGAGGTCCTTCCTGCGCCGCTGGTTTCCTCGCAGCGCCAGGCCTGGAGGCTTCGTCTCGTGCCGTGTGCATCCTGGAGGGGCGCGCCCCCGCTGGATGCCAGCTCCCTCCTCCCTCCTCCTCCTCCTCCTCCTCCTCCTCCTTCCCCTCCTCCTACTCCCTCCTCCCTCCTCCTCCTCCTCCCTCCTCCCTCCTCCTCCTCCTCCTCCTCCTCCTCCTCCTCCTCCTCCTCCTCCTCCTCGCTGCAAACGTGCGCGCGAGGCGCACCCGGATGCCAGCGGCGCGAGCGCCCCAGAGGCCCCAGGCCACGGCCCCGTGCTGCCTCTGCGCAACGGCCAGCTGCCCGCCGCTCTCGCAGCCGCCGATCCCCGCACTGAAAGGTGAGCCCTCGCTGGAGATCCGACGGCTCCTCTTCCCTGAGGTCCGAAGTCTGGTGGAGAAGCTGCAGTCTCGACAACCGGACGCTCGACCAGAGCTCTGGACCCCATCCCTGCGCCAGTTGTCGACCTGGCTGGATCTGTGACGGCCCTGGGGCGCGAATTCAAGGGCAAAGTCGCCCAGCACGAAAACACCGCGACGCCAGGCTCTCGGGGTTGTGTGAGATGACGATTAATACAAGCATGTGGAGGGAACGATTAACAACATAGTTTCCGCATCTTCGGCTTCTGCTTCGCTTCGGCTCCGTCTGGCTCGTCGACCCTCCAGGCGCGCGCCCGAGGAGGACAGGGGGGGGAAGGTTACAAACATAGTTTCCCGCCCCGGGCCTGATTCTTCTAACCATCATCTTGGTCGTGTTTCGACGGTCCCGAGCTGTTTTTTTGACGACCCCGAGGCCCCGCGAGGGCCCCTGGGGGTCCGCACCAGCCAGAGACCCGTCGTTGGCCAAGCAGGCGAGCAGCAATACCGCTGCTGCCGCGCGGGGTGCGCCGAGGCAGCGGGAGAGGAGGGAGGAGGAGGCGGAACAGGCGGAGAAGGAGGAGGAGGAGGAGGAGGAGGAGGAGGAGTCGCGACCCCATGAAAGGAGGAGGAGGAGGAGGCGGAGGAGGAGGAGGAGGAGGAGGGGGGACGAGACGGAGCTGCTGAGGAGGACCGCCTCGGAGCGCCCGAGCGAGCTCCACGACCGCGGAGCCGCCGCCGGCGGCGTGGCGGCCCAGACCTCCGCGGCCCACGCGCCGTCACACGTCGGAGCGGCCAGACGCCTGCCATGGCGTGGACGCCCGCTCCCCGTGCACTCTTCGGCCTCGCGCGCGTGTTTTCTCGCAGGATGGCCCAAAAGGTTGAGGGATGATGATGACGATGATGATGATGATGATGATGATGATGAAGATTATGATGATGATGATGATGATGACGATGATGATGATGATGATGATGGTGATGATGGTGATGATGATGATGATGACGATGACGATTATGATGGTGATGATGATGAGGATGACGATGACGATGATGATGAAGATGACGATGATGATGATGATGATGACGATGATCATGATGATGATGACGATGATGATGCTGATGATGATGATGGTGATGATTGATGATGATGATGATGATGGTGATGATGATGATGATGACGATGATGATGGTGATGATGATGATGGTATGATGATGGTGATGATGATGCTGAGCTGATGATGACGATGATGATAATGATGATGACGATGATGATGATGATGATGATGCGGATGATGATGCGGCTGATGATGGCTGATGATGAGAATGAGGATGAGGAAGGAGAGGATGAGATGAGGACGAGGATGAGGATGATGATGATGATGATGATGATGATGATGATGATGATGATGATGATGATGGTGTTGAGGATGATGATGATGATGATGATGATGATGATGATGATGATGATGATGATGATGATGATGATGATGATGATGATGATGATGATGATGATGATGATGATGATGCTGATGCTGATGCTGATGATGATGATGATGATGAGGAGGAGGAGGAGGAGGAGGAGGAGGAGGAGGTAGGCTCCTGTATAGCCTTCGCCAAGGACGAAGGCACGCGTCCGAGCGACGCCGAGGGACGTCCTCGACGACAGGGGACGTGCCCCTCAGGTCACGGTTGTCGCGGCGGGGGGGGGTGCTCGTGGGCGGCCGAGCCGCTCCCCCCTCGTGGGCGGCCGAGCCGGGGAAGTCCTCGGGCGTCCTCGCGCCCTCTGTCCCTTTTCCTCCTGCTGCTGCTGCTGCTCCTGCTGCTGCTGGTGCTCCTCCTTGTCCTCCTCCTCCTCCTCCTCCTCCTCCTCCTCCGCCCCCTTTCTCCCCCTTCCTCCGCCTCCTCGTCCTCCTCCTCCTCCTCCTCCTCCGCCTCCTCCTCCGCCTCCTCCTCCTCCTCTTCCCCTTCTCCTCCTCCTCATGCGACAGTGCGACACATGAAGGCAACGCCCATGCAGCCGAAGCGCACAAAGAGGCCCAAAGGGCGGAAGGAAAGCGAAGCAGAGGGGGAAGAGGCGGGATGGCAGAGTAAGCACCTCAACCCGCAACGAAAGTGCTACACTCCTTCTCCTCCTCCTCCGCCGCCTCTACCTCCTCCTCCTCCTCCTTCTCCTCCATTCATTTTCTTTGCAGATAATTCCGCCCTGTCGCACCCCGAGGCCGGTAGAAAAGGGCGGGCTGAGCGTTTCGCCGGAGACTTCCTCACCATTTATGATCATGATGATTAAAACGTTGGCAACGGTTTCGCAAGTGGTGGGCGAGTGGTTTTCAACATGTGGCTCTCGCATTCGCGCCGCGCGCATTCGTTTCAACTACTTGCAAGAGTTTCACGGATTTAAGACGGCTAATTTTCAAACTGTGACTCTCGCTTCAGCGCCGGGCACATTCGTTTTGAACGTTTGGGGGTTGAGGGCGTGTCGTTTTCAAAATGCGCCTATCGCATTAGCGCAGCGCACATTCGTGTTAACAGTTGCAATCTATTGATGGATTGAGGGCGGGTCGGTTTCAAAATGTGGCTCTCGCATTAGCGCTGCACACATTCGTTCTCACATTTTGTAAGAGTTTTATGGGCAGAGAGTGGCCCGTTTTCAACATGTGGCTCTCGCCTTAGCGCCGCGCACATTCGATTTAAACATTCGCAAGGCGTTCACTGATTCTCATGGTTAACGTACCAGACATTGTGGAATGAATAAGTACTGTCAGGTCGCAACAGTCACGTTGATTCGCGGTGGTGAAGTCCCAGAATTGATGTTCTGGCGCGATTCAGGATCGCCATGACGTAACGGTCAGATTAACTCGTGGCGTTACAGTCCTGAGAACGGTGTTTTGGCACGCTTCAAGATATTCACACGGTTCTCCCCTAACGGGGCAGGTCCCTCAGTTGAAATGGCCCATTGTAGGAGCCTGTGATGAGGGATCCAAGAGGGAGCGTGTATTTCAACATCGTTGACGCGTCTTGGGTTTACGCTGGTCCTCCTCCTCCTCCTCCTCCTCCACCTCCTCCTCTTCCTCGTCTTCTCCTCATGCGGCACTGCGACGCGTGAAGGCAGCGCACATGCAGCCCAAGCGTACAGAAAGGGCCTGAAGGGCGGAAGGACACTGAAACAGCAGGTGGGGAAGGGGAGGAAGGGCAGAGTAACCACCTCAACCCTCCGCGAAAGTGCTACACTCCTCCCCCTCCTCCTCCTCCTCCTCCCCCGCCTCCTCCTCCCCTTCCTCCTCCTCCCCCTCCCCCCGCCCTCCTCCCTCCCTTCCTCCTCCTCCTGCTCCTCCTCCTCCTTCTCCTCTCCTCCCCCGCATCATCGTCCTCCCCCTACCTCCTCCTTCGCCTCCTCCTCCTCCTCTCCTCCTTTTCCACCTCCTCCTCCTCTTCTCCCCCTCTCGCTTCCTCGTCCTCGCTCAGTCTCCTCCTCCTCCTTCTGCCCGCCTCCTATACCCTTCTCCCTCCTCCTCCTCATCCTGCCTCTTACTCCTGCTACTCCTCTCCTGCTCCTCCTCCTGCTCCTCCTCCTCCTCCTCGCCTCCTCCTCCTCCCTCTCCTCCTCCTCCTTCCCCCTCCTCCTCCTACTCCACCTCCCCTCCTCCGCCCTCTTACTCTCCTACTCTCTCTTCGTCCTACCTCTCGTCCTCCTCCCCTCCCTCCTCCTCCTCCTCCTCCGTTCCTTCTCCTTCCTTCTCCTTCCCTCCTCCTTCCCCTCCTCCTCCTCTCCCCCACTCCCCACCCTCCTCCTCCTCCTCCTCCTCCTCCTCCTTCTCTCCCCCCTCCTGCTCCTCCTTCTCCTCCTCCTCATCCTTCTCCTCCTCCTGTACGTCCTCCGTCTCCTCCACATCCTCCTCATTCTCCTCCGCTTCCTCCTCTCTCGTCCATCTCCATGGTGCACTGGTGCTTTTTCTGGCCTTTTTGAGGGTGCGATCCTGCTTTCTCACTCCTCCCCCTCTACCGCCTTCCCATTTCTCCTTCTGCTGGCCCTCTCCTCGCTCCTCGCTCCTCGCTCCTTCTCCTCCTCTTCCACCGTCTGCTCCTCCTCCTCCTCCGTGTTCTCCTCCTCCTCCTCGTCGTCCTCCTCCTCCTCCTCTCCTCTCCTCCTCCTCCTCCTCCTCCTCCTCCGCCTCCCCCTCCCCCTGGGCCCCTCCCCCTCCCCCTCCCCGTCCTCCTCCCCCTACCCCGCCACCCCCCCACGCCTCCCTCCTCCCCCCTCCTCCATCCATCGTCCCCCTCCTCGGGAGGGGCACCCGTCTCGACGAGGCACGGCTCCCCGCTCGGGAGGACGATCACCTGGGCGCGCGGTGTTCTACCCCCGGTGGCCCCCGGTGCCGAGAGGGTGTGCCGGGGGAGGCCGTAGACCACCTGCGAGCGGCGCGCTCCGAGCGGCGCATAATGATGATGGTGGTGGTGGTGGTGGTCTGATGACGGTGGGTGTGATTGTGGTAATGATGATGGTGATGGTGTTGATGCTGCTGCTGATGGCGATGATGATGATGGTGATGATGGCAGCGAGAGTGGTGGTGCTGATTTCGCATGATGATGTCGATGGTGATGCTGAGTATGACTATGAGGCTGCTGATGCTGCTGCTGATGGTGATGCTGGTGCTGAGTTTGATCATGCTGACGCTGTTGTTGTTGGTGGTGTTGTTGTTGGTGTTGCTGCTGTGGTTGTGGATGTTGTTGTCGTTGTTGTTTTTGTTGTTATTGCCGTCGTTGGTGTTGCAGTTGTTGTTGTTGCTGTTGTTGTCGTTGTTATTACCGTTGCCGTTGCTAGAGTTGTTGTCGCTGCTGCTGATGTTAATGTTGATGTTGATGCTGCTGTTGATGTTGTTGTTACTAGTGTTGAATTCTACATTCTAAAGAATCATTAGTGATCCCCCCTATGGGGCATATGTTTTCTCTTTTCGTTTTTCAATTAAAGTGTTCTTCCCGGTGCTCGCACCCTGTTTTTTTACAAGGGAAAGCGAGGGATCACCAAATTGGGCCCCTGCCCCCCCGAGTTACAAAAACAACGGCTCCCGCCTGATACTTCCTCGCATTGAATTTCAAATGCGCGCTCTCGCGCGGGCCTTCTTCACAATTGATACAGGAATCCCTCTCTCGCGTGGGACTTCCTCGGAATATCTTCAAGCGTCGCGCCTCCAACCCTTAGGAATCACCCTGTCGCTCTGGCCCTTCTCACGATTTGCTTTGAAATCGCGCTATCGCTCTAGACTTCCTCGCGATTCGTGCTCACGCTTCCGCAGCCCGCCTGCTCGACCTGGCCGACTGGGCCCGCCTCCCCGACCCGCCCGTCAGGGTCTAAGCGCCGAATCAGCTCGTCTGGTTCTGCCACGTGTTTTCTGGTCCTGGACTCCCTCTTGCTAATCTCTCCCGTGCTTCATCATTCTCCCTCCCCTTTCCATCCATCCTCTCTTCCCCGGCTGTGGGGGCTGCGCCAACTACACACGGCAGGTAGACAAGACATATCTCCAAGGGGGGTACGATCGAAGACGAAGAGGGCGGGTATCGAGGGTTTGGGATAAACGTGTTGAATTGCACGCGAGCGAATAAGAGCGAACAGTCTTAACCTGATTGTCGTCGTCGTCGCTGTTGTTGCTGCTGATGTTGTTGCTGTTGTTAAATTCTCACTTCTCAAGAATAATTGTTGTTGATCTCCCCTCCCTGGTAACCATTGGGTATTTTTTGAACAAGTGTCACGCGTGCCCTGCCTCTTGCAGAAAAGAATTGCGAAGGACAGGAGATTCCCGCCTCCGGGCCCGCCCGTCAGGGTCTACCCGCCGGATCAGCTCGTCTGGCTCTGCCACGTGATTCCTGGTCCGAACCCCCCTCCTGCTAACATCTCCCGTTCTCCATCCTTCTCCCTCCCCTTTCCATCCGTCCTCTCTTTCCCTGTTTCGGGGGCTTCGCCAACTACACACGGTAGGTAGAGAAGATACACCCCCCAGGGGAGTACGGTCGACAACGAAGAGGGCGGGTATCGAGGGTTTGGGATATACATGCTGAATGTCTCGCGAGTGATTAAGAGCGAGCAGTCTTAAACTGATTGTTGTAATAGTTGTTGCTGTTGTGGTTGTGGTTGTGGTTGTGGTTGTGGTTGTGGTTGCTGTTGTTGTTGTTGTTGTTGCTGTTGTCGTTGTTGAATACTCACTTCTAGAGAATAATTATTGTTGATGTCCGGAAAGGGTTCCGCGCGCTCTCGCCTCGACGCTGGTTACAGTTTCTCTGCAAAAGAAGCTCCCGCGCGAGCGATGGCTTGAGTGTAGAGTGTGCCCTTGGAGGCCTGGCTACGACGACAACGACTCCCGCTCGATACTTCCTCACACGTCACCCCGAGACACCCTGGCCAGAGAGGCCCCCGAACTCAGGAACGGCGCTCCCGCTCGAGACTTCCTCGTAATTCGGCCAAGTTGGCGGAGGCCCAGCCACGACGACAATGGCTCCTGCTCGATACGTCCTCACGATTTACTCCGAGAGCCCTTGGCCAGGAAGGCCCCCAAATTCAGGAACGGCGCTATCGCTCGAGTCTGTCACGTGATTCCATCAAATTGGTGGAGGCCCAACTACGACGACAAGGGCTCTCGTTTGATACCTCCTCAAGATGTATTCGCGGAGTCCCCTACCAGACAGGCCCCCGAATTCAAGAGTGGCGCTCTCGCTCGATTTTTTCGTAATTGAAACAAGTTGGTAGAGGCCCATACACGGCGACAAGGGTTCACGTCCGATATTTATCAATATGTATTCCGAGAGCCCCTGGCCTGCCCAGAGAGAGGCCCCCGAACTCAAGACCGGTGATCTCGAGAGAGTTCCTCGCACTTCAGTCAGTGGCCGACATGGAAGATATTCCCCACGAAAGGGGTGCGATCGAAGACGAAATGGGCGGGCATCGAGGGTTGGGGTATAAAGAATGCAAAACACGCGTGCCAGTAAGAGTGAACAATCTTGCAATGATCGTCGCCGTTGTTGTTGCTGTTATTGCTATTGTTGAGTTTTCACTTCTCGACAGTAATTGTTGTTGATCTCCCCTCCCCGGTAGCTATAATACTTTTTCCAACAGGTGGCACTTGTGCCCTGGCTCTTGCACACAGGAGCTATAAAGGACAGGAGACTCCCGCCTTCTTACTTCAGGCAGACTTTCTTCTGGTGTAGTTTTTCGTCCGGAATCCGGTTTTGATGGTCTCGCGGCCTGAAAAGGGCTCCTGGGGCGTGGGCGCGTAGGCCTGCGGCGTGGACAACGACGACGACGACGACGACGACGATGACGAACGCGTGGGCAAAGGGGGTGGGAGAGCGAGGGGGGCTGGGCCCAGGGCAAGGGCCGGGAGGAGGAGGAGGAGGAGGAGGAGGAGGAGGAGGAGGAGGAGGAGGAGGAAGAGGAGGAGGAGGAGGAGGAGGAGGAGGAGGAGGAGGAGGAGGAGGAAGGGAGGGCTGGGTCCAGGGCCATGCCAGGGAGGCCCGGGAAACCGTGGGGGGCCAGGGAGGCCAGTGGGGGGAGGGCGGGGGGCGACGGGCGCAGGGCAGAAGGCAGGGGGGGAGGGCTGGGTCCAGGGCACGGCCGGGGGGTCCAGGAGGAGAACGAACGACGAACGAACGAACGACGACGACGAACGAAAATGAAGAGGTCCGAGCTCTAGAACGCAGCGGGCAAGGCCAGAGGGGGGCCAGGGGGAGGGCGAACGACGAACGAACGAACGACGACGACGAAAGAGAATAAAGAGGTCCGAGCTCTAGAACACAGCGGGCAAGGCCAGAGGGGGGCCAGGGGGGAGGGCGAACGACGAACGAACGAACGACGACGACGAACGAAAATAAAGAAGTCCGAGCTCTAAAACGCAGCGGGCAAGGCCAGAGGAGGGCCAGGGGGAGGGCGAACGACGAACTAACGAACGACGACGACGAACGAAAATAAAGAGGTCCGAGCTCTAAAACACAGCTGTGTAAGAGAATTGAAATGCTTCTCCTGGGCCTCACAGCGAAGTGTCACCAAACTGGGCCCCTGGCCCCCGAATTGCAACGACAACGGCTCCCGACTGATACTTCCCCACAATGTATTCCCAAATCGCGCTTTAGCGTGGGACTTCCTAACAATTTATTCAAACGCTACGCCTTCGACGCTCAGGAATCACGCTCTCGCTGTGGATTTCCTCACGATTTCTACCAGAATCGCGCTGTCGCCCGGGACTTCCTCGCGAATCATGCAGGGCGCACGCTTCAGCAACCCGCCTGCTCGACCTGGCCGCCTGGGCCCGCCTTCCCGACCCGCCTGTTAGGGTCTACCCGCCCGATCTGCAGGGTTGGTTCTGCCACGTGTTTTCTGCTCCTAGCTTCCCTTCTGCTTAGCTCTCTCGTGCTCCATCCTCCTCCCTCCCCCTTGTCCCTTCCTTCCATTCGTCCTTTCTTCCCCTGCCTTAGGGGCTCCACGAACTACACGCTGCAGGTAAAACAGATATACCCCTCACGGGGCACGGCCGAAGACGAAGAGGGCGGATATCGATGGTTCGGGATATACGTCGTGAAATGCAGGCGAGCAGATCGTAGCGATCAATCATAACATGATTGTCGTTGTTGTTGTTGCTGCTGCTGTTGTTGGACATGATGATGATGCCGCTGATGATGCTGATGATGTGGACGCTGCTGCTGCTGATGATGACGATAATGATGCTGCTGATGATGCTGTTGTCGATAATGATGATGCTGCTGCTGACGACGATGATGATGATACTGATGATGGTGGTGAAATGTATGCTTACACTGCTGATGTTGCTGATGCCGAGGAGGAGGAGGAGGAGGAGGAGGAGGAGGAGGAGGAGGAGGTAGGAGGAGGAAGGAGGAGGAGGAGGAGGGAAGGGAGGAGGGAGGTAGGGAAGGAGGAGGAGGAGGAAGAGGAGGGGGAGGGAGGAGGAGGAGGAGGATTGGAGGAGGAGACGAGGAAGGAGCGAGGGATGAAGGAATGAGGAGGAGGAGGGGAAGGAGGAGGCAGAGGGGAGGAGAGCGAGGAGGAGGAGGAGGAAAAAAAACAAGGAAGGAGGAGGAGGAGGCCCAGGACTGCCTGGCCGACGCCGGCCGTGGGCGGCCCGAAGGCTCTGCCCGCTCGGCCCCCTCGCCGCGCGGCACCTCCGGCAGGCCCCGCCTGCCCTCGCGACCGAGGGCCTCCCTCCTCCTCCTCCTCCTCCTCCCCCCCTTCGCTTCGCTTCGCTCGCGGCTCGATGTCCGGTTGGACGAAGCCGTTCGCGCGGCCGCGGCCGCGCGCGCGCGCCCGAGGCGCGCGGTGGGGGCCACCCCCCCGACACGGGCCCCCGCCAGGAGGGCAGGGAAGAGAAGCCGCCTGGGCCTCGCAGGGGGAGGGGCGGGGGCCGAAAGGGACCGAGAAAAAAGAGCCCAGAAGTTTCGGGGCAGAGGAAGGGAAGAGGGAGAGGCCACATGGGGGTGGCAAGGCGGAGCGGGGGGAGGGGGCACATTAAAGGCCTGGGGAGGAAGGGAGTCCACCCCCATGAGGCCTTCACGCAGATGGCGGCCCAGGTCACGCCTGGACCGTGTCCTCCCCCCCCCTCTTCCTTGAGGGGGGCGTCCGTGATGGTGTTGGCGGCCGCCTTGAGCCCTACGGTCGTCTTGCCGTGGTAGGCGCCCGTCTCGTTCCTCTTGGGCCCTGTTACGGCCAGCTCGGGTCGTCGGATCTGCTGGCTGCAGTCCGACCTCCAGGGAGCAGGCTGCCCAAGACGGAGTCGACGAAGTCGTCGAGTGGGTTGCTGTGCTCGTGAGAGAGGCCGTCGTAAATGGCGTAGAGGTTGCTGGTGGAGTCAATCCTGGTCGGTCTTCTTGTGGCGGTTCTCTCCGTATCGTAGTATACGTAGTTCATCTGCTCGGTCGTCCACATCAGCGTCGGACCTGCTGGGGCTGCGGATTGCGCTAGTAGTACAGGTACTTCTGCAATGTGGGCGGCATGGAAGATGTGGATGGCGAGGCGGGCGTGGTGGTTCGCGATCAGTCGACGTTCTGCTGCCCTGCCTCCAAGATTAACTCTACCCCATGGGTCCGAGATTGTTCTGGAGGATGCTGCCGTTCTGTCGTGGATGTCGCCATCACCTTGGTCGGTCCAAGTGCTGGGTGAGAGGTTGATCGTCACTCCTGCGAAGTCACCCTGTCGAATGTGCTGGTGGATCAAGTCAAGGGCGTCGTACTGGGATGGGTGTTCGTCGGAGTAGAGATCGTCGAAGGTCATAGTAACCAGTTCCATCACCATTCCATTGTAGCATAGTCGTTGGTCCGTGATGTCGAGCAGATCGTTCGGATGTCTCTCGGCGTTGGTGAGGTAAAGCAGGGATCTGTTTCTGGTAGGTGTCCGAGGGTAGTGGGCTGGTGGTGGCGGTGTAAGCTCTGCTACAGTCGGGAAAAAGGGCGGTGGTGAAGGTGATATGTCAAGGGGGGGTAAGGGGGTGACGTCGGATGCGTGGGCAGGGATGGGATGGTATAGTTCGGGGCGGCCTCTGCGTTTGTTGTCGGCTATGCTGGCTGCGTAGATCGCCTGATTGGTGGCCACGTCCTCCTCGGTGAGGGCAGGTCCTTGTAAATACCACATATACCATGACCGTCGGCATCGGGCGACCGTGGTTAGATGCTTTACTAGCTTGGCGAAGGAGTGGAAGTTCTGGCGGCATATTCTGCACGATGTACCCGATGCCCAGTTTCGCGGATGATCAGGTCGTCGGTGTTCCCGCCCGATATGTATTGCCATGCCCTGCTTGGTCTTAGTTACTATTCCGCACTCGTAGCAAATGAAGTTGCTGTCGCCGTTGTCACGTGATGGCGTGGTGCCCGCCCCGATGAGGCCGTCGGGTCTTAGCACCTTGGTCAGCTTGTCGGCGTGGGCGCGGTCTTTAGAGGCGCGGATGTAGTTTGTGACGGCCCTGTTGACGGAGTTGGTGAAGTGCTTCGGCGTGGTGCGAGCCCATGCAAAGATGTCGGGGTCGAGCTTGCTGGTCGTGGGCCAGCGCTGGTCGTCCAGGTATGTGCGCAGGAAGTCGAAGTCCTGGAAAAGCATGTATGTCCATGAGCCCTTTCTCCGTCGCTGGCTGTCAAGCAGTTGTAGGAGCTGCTGAGGAGCGTGTCGTAGAAGCCGTGGTAAGTATCGCAGCCGTCCAGCAGACTGGTAGTGGTCGAAGTCGGGGATGCCGGTGTAGGCTACTACTTCGGTGGCCGTGAAATGATGAAGCTGCGAGTTAGCTTTGGGTAGTCCAGCTGCCGTGCGATAGGGCTTCGAGTAGGCGTTGGATATGCGCTGGTGGTCGGTCTTAGTCAGTGCTGGCCAGACGTGATGGTTGAAGGTCAATGAGGCCGTCGAGAGGGCGTGCACGTACTTGATCTTCGTTTTGCGGGGTAGGCGTCGACGTCTTAGGATTTGCCTCTCCAGAGCTCGTGCCGAAGCGTCGGTTCGTTGCATGCGATTCTGCACCTCGGGGCCCATGCTGCCGTTGGTCAGGATGGTGCCTAAGAGTCGGTGCTGGTCTGTGATTTGGACCGAGATCGACATGATGCTCAGCTTGATTGATGTAATGTTCTGCTGTGCGATCCTGCTGCGCACGACGTTGGAGCCCGCCCCGTTAAAGGAGATGATGACCTTGGTCTTATCTGGGTGTGGCTTGAGCCCGTAGGTAAAGGCTATGCGGCATAGACGTTCAGCTGAAGTTCTCGTAATGTCAATGATGTCGGAGTGGTGTGTGGTCGAGTTGAAGTCGGTGAGGTCGTCGACGAAGGACATGTTGGTCAGCTTGCCGCCTTGATGAGGGGCCGTAGAGAAGAGCGGGTTGTCGCAGGGGCTGATGTGGTGGCCGCTTTCGCCGTCTTCTGCCCCTTCAGCGTCGTCGGCGATGGCCTGAAGCACCATGGAGAAATGCATGTTGAAGGCCGCGTCGGAGTATGGCACCCCTGGTCTGGTGCTGGTGCGTGGGATCACGTATGCGTCGGTGCCCTTGGCTGTCATCCAATTGGCCGTGTGGTGGTCGGCGACGAGGGCGCAGAGGTGAGAGTCGTCGACGTGGGCGTTGAGATGTGCTGGGCAGCGAAGACGTTGTCGTAGGGATGGGAGCAGGCATATGGGAATCTCGATGTTGTCGATGACGTCTTCGAGCTCGTCCTCCTGAGTCGGCAGCTGAAAAATGAACTCCTTTATTACCGACTGGAAGGCTTCTTTCAAGTCCAGGAAGAGGATGCTGCCCGTGCGAGCCTGTGTACGGCAGTCGTCCAAGAAAGTGTAGGCGGTGTGAGTGATGAAGTCGGTCGCCGTGTGAGGGACGGCGCCGCATTGTGTGTCCATGAGCAGGTCGGGTAGGATGTCGCGGAAGAGGCCTCTCAGGAACTTGCTGTTGATCTTTCCTATAGTGTTGTTCAGGAGGATGCCCCTGTATGCCTTCTGCAGATGAAGCTGTCCTTGTCCTTTGGAGAAATGGGTGGAGAAACCGCCCTTCGCCGAAATAGGCTCCGTCGTCATCATTTGCATCTTCATCATGATAGGGTGCAGAAGTCGGGCGATCTGTCGCGGCGCTGCTCGTGCCATGTCGTCGGTGTTTCCGTCGGGCCCGCCGCGTTTGCCTTTCTTGGCGGCTGCCAGGGCGGATGTCAGGTTGTGGATGGTCTGGACGTTGTCGATGTGGGGTATCGGCTTGGTGTGGGCAGTCTTGTTGTTATAGTTCTTGACGACGCCTTCGATGTCGGTGTTGATGCCGTTCTCGATGTTGCCGTAGTATCGAAGGGCGTGCTCCGCAATGGCTTGTGGCGTTGTAAGCGGAGCGCCGTCATCGTCTTGTCGTATTTTGGGAGTCGGAGTTCTCTTAGGTGTGCGGCCGCCATCCTCCTCCTCCTCCCTCCTACCCTCCTCCTCCCTCTCCTCCTCCTTCTCCCCCCTCCTCTCCTCCTCCTCCTCCTCCCCCTCCTCCTCCTCCTCCTCCTCCTCCTCCTCCTCCTCCGCCTCCTCCTCCTCCTCCTCGTCCTCGCCTCCTCGTTCATCCTCCCTCCTCCTCCTCCTCCTCCTCCTCCTCCTCCTCCTCCCTCTCCCTCCTCCTCCTCCTCCTTCTCCTCCTCCTCGTCCTCGTTCTCGTCCTGGTCCTCGTCCTGGTCCTCCTCCTCCTCCTCGTTCCCAGGGGGGTTTCAATATCTGCTGCAATCTGCCCAGAAGAGTTGCTTCTCAGCCATCTCAGGCGCGAGGAAGTCCACGCCATAATCGCCGCCAACCACGGCGCAGAACTCCTCGAACACATCGAACCTCGTGACGGCGGGGACAATGCAGGTCAAAACTGCTGTGGGCGTGCGTGCATGGTGGCTGAATGCAGCGGCTGGGCGGCCACACGGGCCACGGTACTGATGGCGCACGGGCCTTGCCCAGCTCCCGCAAGGATAACCAGCGAGAGGGCCCCCATGCCCCCAGATCTGCCTTCAAAAAATACGTTCTTACAGAGTAGACCTATTTCTTGAAGGTAGATCTGCCTTCCAAAAATACGTTCTTTCACAGTCACTAAACAGGCACCATCCCCCACCGATGCAGGCGAAAGGTACCCAAATACGGGCTGGGGGCGTTTCAGGGTTTTTTCCACCGGGTGCTGGGAGGGTTGCGCCATCCAATGGCGGCGGCCGCGTGAGGTGATAGTCTTCTCCCTCATATGTCCCCCCTCACCCTCCCTACAGTGTGCACCGCTGCGTATGCAGGCTTAAGAAAAGAGGGAGGTGTGGCAACAGGGTGCGATGTGGCGGAGAAGTGGATGAATGACCTCACAGGCTGTGCGAGGGCGGCGCGGCCGCCGTGGCCCTTAGCAGGAAGGCCGTCGGTGAAGCATCCTCGTTCCCCGCACCCATTCGTAATTTTTGGTCCAGCAGCGAGTCGGTGAGGATTGACCCGCAGCGTATGCGTTCCCAGAAGGGTGCAGGGGGACGGAGGGGAGACCTTGCCCGGCTGGGGCGTGAAGTGAAAAGCCGCGCCCGCCTCGCGGAAGCAGAAGAACCCTCACCCCTTCATAAACAGTCGTTCCCCCATCATACGAGTTGGTGGGTTAAGGTTAGCGGGGGAACAGTGGGAGAGGAAGGCGAAACAGGAAGGTGGAACCAGGAGGGCGCGAATGTTCGTTGAGGATGCGCTCTCGGTGGTCTAACTCGTGGTGGGCCATTCGTGTCTTATGCCTCCGGGGTCCCACGACGGTGGGATGAAGGTGACATCGAGGAGGCGCGTTCGAGGATTCCATCAGAAGGCGGTGTTACGGACCACGAGGGAATCACGTCCGGTCATAGACGAGGAAAAACGGCATACACATAAACTTTCGGCGCTCCGCGCGGGGCGCCACAAGTCTACGTATATGCATTTTTTCCTGATTCGAGTCGATGGTCTGTGGGCGAGTAAACCACGGTCACCGTGACCATGGAACCCACTATCTTTGCGCGTCTCAGCTGTCGTGTCCGTAGCCCTGGCATGGGCCTGGAAGCAGAAGCTGCAGGTCTCCAGCTCCTGCTGCTGCTGCTGCTGCCGGAGCAGTGAGTGCGGCGAGTCGGGGTACGGTTGGGAGCAGCTGGCGGGCGACATTGCCGAGTAGGTGTGCTTGGCGCCACGTCCCAGGCTTGCTCCACGCGTGAGCGGATCGCCTCTGCCGCGCCGCGACGGAAGAAGTGCCTGTCGCCATCGCTGGGAGCAGAACTCTTCTCCTCCCCTCCGCCTCCTCCGCCTCCCCCTCCTCCTCTC
>CAUYUJ010012117.1:12500-19019 GCA_963575745.1 Prorocentrum cordatum | reverse complement strand
GGCCTTCGGTGGGGCTCCCTATGGGGCCACGAAACGTGTGAGGGGTGTGCCGAATTGGGTGTGGGTGACGCGTGCGGGCGGCAGCACTGGGGCCTTCGGTGGGACTCCCTATGGGGCCACGAAACGTGTGAGGGGTGTGCCGAATTGGGTGTGGGTGACGCATGCGGGCGGCAGCACTGGGGCCTTCGGTGGGGCTCCCTATGGGGCCACGAAACGCTGTACTGGGTGGGTGAAACGCAAGGAAGAGGGGGAGGAGGGAGGAGGAGGAGGAGCAGGAGAGGAGGAGGAGGAGAGGAGACGCGGGCCACCGTCTCTTCAAAACAAGGACCCAACACCACAGAATGGTTGGGAAAACCTAGGCAACGGAACGTGCCAACATTGTTCTGCATACTGAACTCTCGAACATGGTCAGTTGTCGAGCTTCGGATAAGGTGGGAATGAATATGTGTTGCCAGACAACGCGAACATCACAACTGACGTGCCTGCTGCGGAGAAAGGGGGAACAGGTCCAATGGAACAGAGTAGCCACCCAGTGTCAGTGGCGCGCATGTGTCGCGCCGGATCCAGAGGAAGAGGAGGGGGGTGGAGGGGGAGGGGGAACGGAGGAGCTCTCTAGTCGAGTTGGCGTTTGGCCCACAGGTGTCTGGCCCCCAGCCGGGGTGCGGGGGGGCACAGCCGCAGCGCCGACCTCCCTGCTTCAGGAGGGAAAAAAACACACAGACACAATTAATCGGCGATTCCCCAGAAAATATAGGAAACTATGGGAAGTGGGGGGGAAGACAAAAACGCAGAAAATATAGGAAAATACGGGGCATCCTTTTATTTGTGTGTATTTATTAGAGTGTCCCAGGGCCCCTTCACTGCTACCGTACACCCGCAAACATGTTTGAGCAGGGTCTCCATGCAAACGGGGAAACCGTCCACTTGGAGCAGACCGGGTAACGGGGAACCCCAGGCATGCCCCCAGGACTGGCAGCGTTTCAGGGAGCGCGCTACGGTATAAGTACCCGTGGGCCATCGAAGTGTTTGAAGCATTCTGCAACTAGAGACAGACCCCCAACGAACCTGACCCTATTATCTTATCCTCTTCCTCCTCCTCCTCCTCCTCCTCCTCCTCCTCCTCCTCCTCCTCCTCGTCCCCTCGGGGCGATCGCAACGGATGCGGAAGCAATGGGCACAAGGTCCAACGACAGTTGTTGTTCATACTGAATAGGGGTCGCAGTCGGGGTCTCCGCGGTCATTGTCCATCTGAGACAAGGCCGCCTGCCCAACAACAGCGGCGGTCGGTTCTGCACAACATGTATTGGTGGGCATCGTACCAATTGTCCAAGGGAGGAGGAAGGTGACAAGGAGGGAGGGAGGGAATCAGGGATGGAGGAAGATGAGGAGGACGGGGGGGGGGAGGCCTCCTTCCGTCCCTTCCTCCTTCCCCCCCTTTCCTCCTTCCCTCCCTCCTCCCCTCCCTCGTCCTCATCTATCTTCGTACCGATTTCTGGCGTCCAAATTCTCCCGGGCTGGTCTTCCCCCCTGGTGCTGACGTGCGGTCTTCGCCACGGCTGCGGGTCTTGGGCGGTGGGCAAGGCTCACGCCTTGTTCGCTGTGGCTGGCCCCCCTGGCAACCCTACAAAAAACGCCTGGCGACGGACCCGCAGTTGCGGGTGTCGTCTTCGCTGGAGCTCCTTGTGGGCCACGAAACGCTGTGCTGGGCGGGGGAGACACATGTGAACTTTGCCACGGGGGCCGTCCTTGGATCTCCCTTTGGGCCACGCGCCGCCGTAATGGGGGGGGCGGGGGCGCGTGTGGACTTTGCCACGTTGGGCAACGAAACGCTGTGCTGGGTCGGTGAGACGCATGTGGACATTGCCACTGGGGCCTTCGGTGGAGCTCCCGATGGGCCACGAAACGTTGTGCTGTGTGGGGGGACGCAGCTGGACTTTGCCACTGGGGCTTTCGGTGGAGCTTCCTATGGGCCACGTCTCGACACGAGTGCTGGGTGGCGGAGACGCGTGTGGACTATGCCATTGGGGCCTTCGGTGGAGCTCCCTATGGGCCACGAGCCGCTGTGCTGGGCGGCGGAGACGCATGTGGACTTTGCCACTGGGGCTTTCGGTGGAGCGCCCGATGGGCCACGAGCCATTGTGCTGGGTGGGGGGGACGCATGTGGACTTTGCCACTGGGGCCGTCCTTGGAGCTCCTTACGGGTTACGAAGAAGCGTGTGAGGGGTGTGCCGTCATGGACATGCGGAGGGCAGAGGCAAGCAGGTGAGGCGGGAGGAGGGGGATGAGCAGAAGTAAAAGGAGACGCGGCGCGCTGTCTCTTCGAAATGGGGACCCAGCACCACAGGACGGTTGGAAAAAAAAGCTTCTCTTGGGCTGTCTTGCACGCTGTCGAAGCCACTGGTGCCCTCGCGGCCACCTGCAGGCCCTGTCCCTGCGGGCCCGGTCCAGCGCGGGGCTCTGTCGGCCACCCCCCGCAGGGGGCCGGCCTGGCCGCCGACGTCCCTCAAGTTCTGAGCCCTCGCTGGCCAGAGATGTGGCAAGTCCTAAAACGACGCGAAGATCGGGACAAAATCGGATCGGGATAACTCGAAATCTCTGAGAATCGGCGGGTTTGGAGGATGTATTGGGCGCCGCGGCCGCTCCAGAGCGTTCCGGAACGCTCTGAGAGCGCTCCGGAACGCTCTGGAGCGATTTATCCCGATCCTAGCCCTGTTTTATGCCTGCGGCAAGTCCCGCCACGGCGCCAGCCCAACATTCTGGGTGGCGACCGTTCGAGGGTGGGGCAGCCGTGATGAGGAGAAGGATGAGGTTGAGAACGAGGACGGCGATGGCGATGGTGGAGGTGATGGCTGCGATCAGTTTGATGGTGGTGGTGCTGCTGCTGATGAGGATAGCTTACACAACGTAGTTGACACAACAAAGCGTACAGCGCCACACACCATAGCTTACACCGCATAGCTCACACGACATATCGGCATAGCCCACGCAACGCAGCTTACAGCGCATAGTTCATGCCACATAGTTTAGATTGGATGGTTTACACCGCGTAGCTGACACCACTTGCACAGCAAAGTTGTTTACCACATAGCTTACGCCGCATAGTTCACACACCATATTTCACATAACATACCTTACATCACAAAGCGCACACCACATAGCTTACACCACATAGCTCATACCAGATAGCTTACACCGCGTAGTCTTCACCTCCATAATGCACTCACTCACAGTTTGGGGTCCACGCTAGCCAGCTCATATACATATATGCCTGTATGTATGTCTGTATGCATGCAGGTCTGTATGTCTGTATGTATGTATGTATGTATGTATGTCTGTATGCCTATATGTATGCATGTCTGTGTCTGTATGTCATGTATGTATGTATGTATGTATGTATGTATGTATGTATGTATGTATGTATGGATGTATGTAGTGTACTGTAGTGTAGTGTAGTGAAGTGTAGTGTAGTGTAGTGTAATGTAGTGTAATGTAATGTAATGTAATGTAATGTAGTGTAATGTAATGTAATGTAGTGTAATGTAATGTAATGTAATGTACTGTAATGTAATGTAATGTAATGTAATGTAATGTAATGTAATGTAATGTAATGTAATGTATGCATGTATGCATGTATGCATGTATGCATGTATGCATGTATGTATATCAGTATGAACGCTTGCGTAAGTACGTACGTCCGTCCGTACGTGCGTACGTACCTATGTATATTCGTAGGTAGGTAGGTCGGTATGTCTGCTTTTATGCGTACACAAGCATGAGTAAATGTGTGAATGCATATTATCTATATATACATAGATGGGCGCCCCCCCTCAGCACGCCCCGACGCCACCAACACCAATGAACCGGGTTCATTCGTCGTCGTCTCCTCGTGCGTATTCAGCCCTCTTTCCTATCCTTCTCCTCCTCTTGCTGCAATCTCCTCCTCCTCCTCCTCCTCCTCCTCCTCCTCCTCCTCCTCCTCTCCTCTCCTCCCCTCTCCTCTTCTCTCCTCCTCCTCTCCCTCATCCTCCTCCTCTCCTCCTCCTCATCCTCCTCCCCCTCTTTCCTCCTCCTCCTCCTCCTCCTCCATCCTCCTCCTCCTCCTTCCTCCCCTCCTCTCCCTTCTCCTCCGTAGCCATTTTGGCTCAAGGCGCCTGGTCTCCGTTTCGTCACCGCCTCGGCACCCGCCATGGCCTTCTCCTTCCGCGAGCCCCTGCGGCGCCTCGAGGCCGGCGCGGCCACGGGCGGCGCGGCGGCCCCGAGGTTCGCCCGCGCGAGTCGCTCCGCCTCGCCCCCGCGCCCCGCGTGGTGCTGCCCGCAGCCGCGCGGGCCCCCTCCACCGGGCTGCCCGCGCTCCCCCCGCGGGCCGGAGGCGTGCCAGCGGCCGGCCGCCGCGCGCTTCGTGCGCGTCTCCGGGCCGCCGCCGCCCCCGGCGGGCTGCGGCGAGCGGCGGGCCAGCGCGCAGATGGCGTGCCAGCGGAAGACGCCCTGGTGCTCGCCCAGCTCCCGCCGGTCTCGTGGCTCCCCGTCGCCGGCGACGCCGGTCAGGTCCTCGAGGTCGTCCAGCGCATTCGCAGCGTCTCCTGGGCCGTCCAGGTCTGCCCTGTCCTCCAGCTCCCGGGCGCCCCCCGCACCGCCAGCGCTGGCGGCGGCGGACGTGCCCGTGCTGTCGCTCAGGCTCTGGGAGCCCTCCGTCGAGCCGCTGCTCGCCGCCTCGCCGCCCCGCGCGGCCGGCCCCGGCGCCGGCCCCGGCGGGCTGGCGCAGCCCGCGCCGGCAGCGAGGGCCCGCTCGCCGGAGCTGGCGGCCGCGCGGGCCGCGTTCAAGGAGCGCATCAGGGCCACGGAGCGCGCCGCCCAGTACTCGAGCGACCTGGTGGCCCGCATGGGCCGGGTGCGCGCCAGCGTCGCGCTGCACGCGCTGCTCGCCAGCAGCGGCCGGGCCCGAGGCCCAGGCTCGTCGCGCTCCACCACGACGGCGGGCAGCCCGGCCAGCGGCAGCTCGACGCCGCCCCGCGACGCCGTGCGGCTCGCCGCCGGGAGGTGACGGCGGCCCGCCTCTCGAGGCCCGGCCAGACCTGCCGCGCGCGGCGACCCCTTGCCGGCCTTTCCCGGCGCGACGGCGTTCCTCGCGGCGGAGCCCCCGCCGCGTGGGCGCCCCCGCGCCGGGGCGATCCTGGCCGGGGGGCGCCCCCGCCGCGGCCGCCCGGCGGAGGCGCCGGCGCCCGCGGAGGCGCCTCTGCTGGGCGCGGCCGCGGCGCGCGCGCGTGAGCGAAGAATTCGAGCTCTCCTCCTCCTCCTCCTCCTCCTCCTCCTCATCCTCCTCCTCCTCCTCCTCCTCCTCCTCCTCCTCCTTCCTCTATGTTCCCTGGCTGCGGCCATCGATTCTGGGTTGGAGCGACTGGTACCCGCCCGAAGAGTTCGTGCCAGGACTCTGCCGCGCTGCGCGCGCTGCCACGCTGCAGCGGGCTTCGTGGCAACACGCGGCGCTCGTAGTGTTAGGCTGCTGCTCGACTTTGATATGCGAAGTCGAGTTTCTTGTACGGCGTGCAGACCCCTCGAGGTCTGTAGCTCGGAAGCTGGGCGAGGGCTGCTAAAACTGTGGCTGCTAAAACGGCCCTCCCGGAAGGAAAAAACAACATCCCAGAATGAGGCGCGGCACGCGAAACAGTCAACGGGTTTCTTCCCGGAAGGACGAAGACAACTTGCCGGAGGTCGATTTTAGCAGCCACGGATTTAGCAGCCCTTGCCCGGCTTCCGAGTAGCAGCGCAGTTTCATTGCGGTTCGTGTTTGTTGGTGGGCCGGCTTGACCCTTTTGCGTTTCAATAGTCAGGCGGCGTGCACGAGGCCGCTCTCGTCGGCACGCCGAGCTCGCGCCTGCCAGACTGAGACATCCTCGCCCTTCGCCTGTGGGAGAGACTTTGCCACAGGATTCCCCTTGAGGCGGTCGTGCGAAAGGATTCCCCGCGGTGGCGGCTTTACACAAGGATTCTCGTTTGCGCTGTCCTACAAGGGTTGATGTATTGAAGAACCTGGGTGAAAGCACAGATTACCCAGATGCAGTTGCATGCATTGGTAAGGCAGCCGTGCGAGCACACAGATAATACATAGATGTGTCACGGTTTTGGTGAGGGAAACTTGGCGAACCCACATATAGCCCGTATGAATGAGGCTTTGGTGAGGAACCGTTCTGAGCGCACAGTTAATACAGGTATTGCTAAAGGTGTTGCCAATGCCACCTTGTGGCCACACAGGTAATCCATATAGTTCCAAGTGTTCTGGAGACGGTCGTTAATCCTCCTCCTCCTCCTCCTCTTGTCCCTGCTCCTCGTTCACGAACTCCCCCACAGGGACGCTGCGCTAGGCAGGAGAATGCGTGAAAACACAGATAATCAATCGATGTTTCAAGGGTCCGGTAAAGACCACCGAAGTAATCCAAAAAACGCCTAAAGGTTTTGTCCAGGCAGCCCTGCGACGAATATACCGATACTCCCGATACGTTCACAGGTGTTGGTACGGAGACC
>CAUYUJ010012117.1:0-5000 GCA_963575745.1 Prorocentrum cordatum | reverse complement strand
GAGCGTCGGACCCTGAGACCCGACGTCGCGGAGCAACTGCGGTGTCGCGAGGAAGCGCGGCCCGAGGCCCAGGCCCACTGATTCTGCGGCTTGCTTCGCGCCAGGTCAGTTTGTTAGGGGGCCGCATGCGAACCCTACCCCTACCCCCCACTGCTTCTGAGGGGGAGGGCGGGGTACACTTCGTTCGGGAGCTCCCAAGCGAAGTGAACCCCACCCTCCCCCTCAGAAATCGTGGGGGGTAGGGGTAGGGTTCGTATGCGGTCCCCTATTTGTGAGGACCCTGCGGCCCGAAGCCGGAAGAAAATGCCCACGTGCGACAGATTTGCGACGTCCGGATCTCAGGGGATGCTGCGGGATCTTGAACGGTCGGGCGGCCCCCGATGCCGCCAGCGACCCAGACATCCAACGCATTGACAAAACAAAAACAAGGCGGAGCTTTTTCGCAGATTTCGGCCCCGGGGAACCTCGCCGGGACCGTCAAAAAACGACTCGGGATGAACAACCGGTCCTGGGGAATGGGTCGAGACTTCCGAGGACCGCGTATTTGAAAAGATCACGACGTCGGGTCTCTGGGGATCTGAGCGGCCTCCACGTCGACCAGCGCCTGGGCGATCTCTCGGTGGTCGGGAAGGGTCGGCCGTCGCCGTCAAGGGGTCGGGCGCGGTCCGAGCGGTGACCGTACAGGACGAACCGCCGGGAGGGGCCCCGCTCCGTGGACGGGATGCCGAGCGGTTCCCTGAGATCCTGGCGTTCCAAATTTTTTCGAGCCGGGCGTTTTCGCCGATGTTCGAGCGCCTGGGACCCCCACAGATCGAGCCGGTCCGAAAAATGGCGCAGGCTGGTGTGGTCTGGGGCTCCAGCCGTGAGTTCTCACGATGCTGCAATTTTTGTCGCTACGTCGGATCTCAGGCGGGGGCGTCCCTGGAGGTTCTCGTCGTCACGGCTGGGCGCGGCTCCGAACATCGAGGGGGATGGAGGACCGATCGAAGGGTCAGAGACCAAGGCTCGAGGGTACAGTGGAGACCCATGCCAAGAAACACCCTGCTTGCCTCCAGGGTGCCCTGGGTTTCTTGGGTTTCGATGGTTTTGCTATGGGAAGCGTGACGTTTCCACACCAAGAACCAATGGACGTCCTGGGATCCCAGGGTGAGGTTTCTTGTGGGAGGTCTCTTGTGGTCGAGCCCCCACTGTGTCGCCCGCGGGAGGAGGTGCAGAAGGAGGAGGAGGAGGAGGAGGCGGTGGGGGAGGATGAGGAGGAGGAGGAGGAGGAGAAGGAGGAGGAGGAGAAGGAGGAGGAGCAGCTGGAGGAGGAGGAGGAGGAGGAGGAGGAGGAGAAGGAGGAGGAGAGGGAGGAGGAGGAGGAGAGGGACGAGGAGGAGGAGGAGGAGGAGGAGGAGGAGGAGGAAGAAGAGGAGCGTCTCAGGATTGGGTTTCTTGTGGGAGGTCTCTTGTGCTCGGGCCCCTACTGTAGGTCGATGCTGCGGAACGATTGCCACGGCGGGGCGCGGCGCGGACCATCGGCCAGGATCGAGCATCGAGATTCGAGGGGGACGGAGGACCGATCGAAGGGTCAGAGACCAAGGCTCGAGGGTACAGTCAGGGCGCTGAGGAAGGAGCCCTTTTCGTTGGGGAGGGGCTCGGTGCTTCTCGATGGTTTTACAGTGTGCCCCGGGTTCTCCCCAGGCTTTTCCAGGGGACCTCGAAGTTTCACTCCTGGGAAACATGTGCCCCGTTCCTGCTCTATGGGGTTCCCTATGGGTCCACCGCCCCGACGGTGCGTCCATGCTGCGCAACGGACGGCGGGGCCTTCCCGGAGAGGCCCTCGGCGCCACGGCGTGGCGCGGGGGCGGAAGCCCAGCGCCGCGGGGCACCCCGGGAGGGCCACGGGCCCGCGCGCGATCCCCTGCGCGGCGGGCTTCGGGGCCCCGCGCGGGGGGGGGGGGGGCCAGAGGGCCCCAGCGCACAGGCCGCCGCGCCGCGGGCGAGGCGCCGAGGGCCAGGCCAGGGAGCCAGGGCCGAGGCTCGATCGAGGAGGCTCGCTCGTAGGCTCAGAGGCCAAGGGCCCACGATCGAGGGCGCCGATCGAGGTGCACCGATCGTAGGCTCCGAGGCCAAGGATATCCGGGATCGAGGGTCGAGGGCTCGGAGGCTCACGGCCGCTGCATCACGGCAGGGACGGTCCCCGGGCTCGTGGTCGCTCCAGCGCCTCGCTCGTCCACGGCGGGCGCCTCCATCCTTCCCCTTCCCCTCCGTCCATCCCTCCCCCTCCGTGCTCCCCCCCCACCCCCGGTTCCCACCTCTGTCCTCCCCGTCCTCCACTCCCTCCTCGTGCTTCCCTCCCTTCTCCCCTCCTCTCCCTCCACACCCTCCCGCTCTGCGCATTCTCCCTCCTTGCCCCCGCTTCCTTCGTCGTCCGCTCGCCATGCTTCCCCCTCCTCTCTTCACTCTCCTCCGCCGTCCCTCCGCACTCGCTGCTGGTGCCGCCTCCACGCTTTCGTTTCTCCGAACGGGTATCGAGGCGGAAGAGGAGGAGAAGGGGCAGGATGAGCGGGGAGGGGAGGAGGAGGCAGAGAAGGAGGAGGAGGAGGAGGAGGAGGATAACAGGGAGGAGGAGGAGGAGGAGGAGGAGGAGGAGGAGGAGGAGGAGGGGCATGATGAGAGGAAATGGAGGAGGAGCTGGAGGAGGAGGAGGGGTGGACAAAGGAGAAGGAGGAGGAGTGGGAGAGGAGGAGGAGGAGGAGGAGGAGGAGGAGGAGGAGGAGGAGGAGAAGTAGGAGGGGGAAAAGGAGGATAGGGAGGAGGAGGGGGAGGGCGATGCTGCTGCTGCTGCTGCTGCTGCTGCTGCTGCTGCTGCTGCTGCTGCTGACGACGACGACGACGACGACGACGACGACGACGACGACGACGACGACGACGACGACGACGACGATGATGATGATGATGATGATGATGATGTTGATGTGCTGATGCTGGTGATGCGATGGTGATGATGGTGATGAGGCTGATACTGATGATGATGATGATGCTGATGCTGATGCTCATGATGATGATGCTGATGATGATGATGCCGATGGCTGATGCTGATGCCGTGGTGAGGATGATGCGCTAATGTAATGATGCTGCTGATGATGACGATGAATGATGTCGCCATTGATGATGCTGATGGTGCTGATGATGCTGCTGATGATGATGGATGAATGAGCATGAGCATGAACATGAGCATGAACATGATGATGGATGTTACTGATGGTGAGAGATTGATGATGCGTTGATGGTTATGAGAGATGGATGATGATGGTGGTGATGAGATGATAGCTTATGCTAATGATGATGATGCTGCTGATGATGTGCTGCTGGTGGTATGGTGAGGATGATGCTGAGCGATCTTGAGATGATGATGATGAGGAGGGAGGAGGAAGTTCAGGGGAGGAGGAGGAGGAGGAGGAGGAGGAGGAGGAGGAGGAGGAGGAGAAGGAGGAGGACGAAGAGGAGGAGGAGGAGGAGGAGGAGGAGGAGGAGGACGAGGAAGGGAATAGGGGATGAGGATATGAGGGGGGAAGTGTGATCGTGATGAGGTGGATGGGACCGACAACATGTGTTGGGGACAGAGGTGCAGTTAGACATGATTTCGTCGGCCCGCAATGCATTTTTTCAGGAGGGGCCAGCTCCTGCTGCCAGGATAGCGAGAGGCTGCAGCAGGAGTGCGAGAAGCTCGAGGCGGCGCTGCAGGCCCGGGTCTCGACGAACGAGGGCATCGAGAACAGCATAAGGCTATTCGAGCGGCAGCTGCGAGCCAAGGCCTTCGCCTCCTTCACCGCATTCTTCTCTTCCTAACCTGAGATCTTGGCGTCTCAACTTGTTCGATCCAAGCGTTTTCGCCTAGTGTGGGGCCCTGGAACCACATCACATATGCATCGGGCTCGAACATTGCGCAGAAAGATGGGGTCCAGCGCTCTGTGTGTTTTTGTGTTGTGTTACATGCTTGGTGCCAACGTCGGACCTTGGGGTCCTCCTCCTCCTCCTCCTCCTCCTCCTCCACCTCCTCCTCGCCCCCTTCCACCCTTCGTCCTTCTACTCGTCCTCCATCCTTCATGCTCCCCTTCCTCCTCCGTCCTGAGTCCTCCATCCTCCTCCCCCCCTCCCCCGTCCTCCCTCCTCCCCCGTCCTCCATCCTGCTCGCTCGATCCCCCACCGCAGCCCTGGATCTTTCCCCGCCCTCCGCTCCTCTGCCCTCCTGCCCTCCACTGTCCTCCCCTCCGTCCTCCCTCGTCCTGACCCTCGGCGCTCCTTCCGGTGGAGGGCCGAGGAGGAGGAGCGAGCAGGGAGGCAACGGAGGGAGGGAGGAGGCGGAGGAGGAGGGAGGAGGAGGAGGAGGAGGAGGAGGAGGAGGGCAATGGACGTCCGAGCGATGGCGAGCAGACGGTCGGACCGAGGTGTATGATCGAGGCCGGTTCGGGGAGGGCACCCCGATGCCCTTCGCGCCTGTTGGATGTCCTTGCGCATCCTGGGGAGGGTACCTTTGGATGTCTCATGTTCTCGAAGGATCTTCGTCCGTCCTGGGTCCGACCGTACCTCCAACGTATTGAGCACATTCAGGCGGAGACGCGTCGAAGAGCATCGATGCACGCGCGAAATCGAGCAATGCGCGGGGAAATGGACGTCCGAGCGATGGCGAGCGTACCTCCAATGTCTTGAGCAGATCCAGGCGGAGACTTATGCTGTTCCAAGCTACTGTGGCCCGAGCCACCCGAAAGAATATCGAGCACCAAGGAAGGACAGAAGCTCGAGGGTGTTCACGTGCCGGGCCCTGGGAGACACTTGTTCGACACTGTTTCGACACTTGTCTGGGTGCTCGAAATTATTTTTGGGATGAGGTCCTTATGTGCGATGGGAGCCGTGCTCCCAGAAGAAGGAGGAGGAGGCGCAGGGGAGAGGAGGAGGAGGAGGAAGAGGAGGAGGAGGAGCAGGAGCAGGAGGAGGAGGAGGAGGAGGAGGAGGAG
>CAUYUJ010012116.1:17500-19025 GCA_963575745.1 Prorocentrum cordatum | reverse complement strand
GGGAGGAAGACAAGCTAGGTGCGCTCGCGTCAACATCTGACATCCTACCCCTCCCTCCCATCCCTTCCCATTGAGCTACTTCATTATCCTCTCACCGAATCGGGCTTCGCATCTGACCCTGTTACCTAAGAGGGAAAGGAGGAGGACGACGGCGCGATGAAAACGAAGACGACGACGACGACGAAGACGACGACGACGACGACAACCACGACGACGACGACGACGGCGGCGACGACGACGACGACGACGATGAGGACGACCGGCGACGAAGACGGGACGCCGCCCAAAGGGGGGGGGGGCTTTCTGCGGCCCCAAAAATCAACGAATCGACACCGGATGTGTAATCACCTCCAATGTTTTTGCCGGGGATCATTTTCTAGATTTGGGGCTTCTTAAAAAGGATCGAAAACGTCGGCGCTGCAGCGGGAGCACGTTTTGGAACAACGAGAGGCGCAGAAATTGGGCCAGCGCTGCAGCGGGAGCACGATTCGGAACGAGCGGGAGCGCGGAAATGAGGCCAGCGCTGCAGCGGGAACACGATTCGGAAGGAGCGGGAGCCCGAAAATTAGGCCAGCGCCTCAGCGAGAGCAGCATTTTAGAAAAAAACACAAGCGAAAACCCAACTCCGGGGAATCCTGTGTGTAAAAAAACAGTACGCGGGGGGGTGCCGAATATCTTCCGGACGCCATCAGGGGAAGTGGGAGAGTAGTATTCATATTGTGTAGTTGTGGAGGAGGAGGAGGAGGAGGAGGAGGAGGAGGAGGAGGAGGAGGAGGAAGAGGAGGAGGAGGAGGAGGAGGAGGAGGAGGAATAATAATAATATTAATAATAATACTACTAATAATAATAATTTGAAGAGTAATACTGTTACTAATACTAAGAATATAAGAAGAAGAAGAGGAAGACACACACTAAGAATAATAAGACGAATAATAATACTTATACTAATAATAACAGTACTATTAAGAAGAAGACAATGAAGAATAATCAAAAGAAGAAGAAGACTAAGAATAATACGACGAATAATAATGATACGGATAATAAGAGTCATAAAAATAATAAGAAGACGAATGCTACGACGAAGAAGACGAGTACTAAGAACACGAATAATAACATTAGTACTAAGACGAATAATCATAACAATAATAAGAATAATACTAATAATGACAATACGAATAATAATATGAATATAACGAATACGAAGAAGGATGCTAATACTACTACTATTAAGAATAGTAATAATAATACTAATAATAAGACTATTAAGAATAATATTAAGAAGACGAATACTACTAACAATAAGAATACTAAGACGAACAAGACGAACAATAATAATAATAAGCATAATACCAGTACTAATAATAAGAATAAGGATCAGCCTACTAAGAAGAATACGAATACGAATACTAAGAATATTAATAATGAGAAACATAATAATAATACGAGTATGAATAATAGTAGTAAGAATTCGAAGAATACTACTAAGAAAATTAAGAAGACTAATAAGAATACTAATACGACGAAT
>CAUYUJ010012116.1:5000-10000 GCA_963575745.1 Prorocentrum cordatum | reverse complement strand
GTTCGAGTGGTTTGGGGGACCACCCAAACCGCCCCCAACAACAACAACGCCCCCGCTCGAGACTTCCTCCTTTTTTACTCAGGGCTGGTGTTCTTGCTCGCCACAACGCCGCCGTCCTAACAAAACCAGCGCTCCCGCTCGAGACTTCCTTCCGTTTTACCTTGGACTGGCGCGCTAGTCTTTCTCTCATCGGCGGCGCCCCCAGCAAACACAACGCTCCCGCTCGAGGTTTCCTTTATTTTTTACACAAATCGGTGCTCCTCCTCGCCGCCGAAAACCGCCGCCCCGACAACACCAGCGCTCCCGCCCGAGACTTCCCTCCGTTTTACGCTGGACTGGCGCCCAACTCTCTTTTGAATTGGCGCCGCTCCCAGCAAGAACAACGCTCCCGCTCGAGGCTTCCTTTGTTTTTCCTCGGGACGGTGCTGTTCCTCGCCGCTGACAGCCCCCGTCCCGACAAAACCACGGCTCCCGATCGATGCTTCCTCCCGTCTTACTCAAGGCCGTGCTCCTCCTCGCCGCCGAAAACCGCCGCCCCGACAAAACCAACGTTCCCGCCCGAGACTTCCTGTTGTTTTACGCTGGACTGGCGCCACACTCTCGTTTGAATTGGCGCCGCTCCCAGCAAGATCAACGCTGCCGCTCGAGGTTTCCTCCATTTTTTACACAAATCGGTGCTCCTCCTCGCCGCCGAAAACCGCCGCCCCGACAACACCAGCACTCCCGCCCGAGACTTCCCTCCGTTTTACGCTGGACTGGCGCCCAACTCTCTTTTGAATTGGCGCCGCTCCCAGCAAGAACAACGCTCCCGCTCGAGGCTTCCTTTGTTTTTCCTCGGGACGGTGCTGTTCCTCGCCGCTGACAGCCCCCGTCCCGACAAAACCACGGCTCCTGATCGATGCTTCCTCCCGTCTTACTCAAGGCCGTGTTCCTCCTCGCCGCCGAAAACCGCCGCCCCGACAAAACCAACGTTCCCGCCCGAGACTTCCTGTCGTTTTACGCTGGACTGGCGCCATACTCTCGTTTGAATTGGCGCCGCTCCCAGCAAGAACAACGCTGCCGCTCGAGATTCCCTTTCTTTTTCCTCGGGACGGTGCTGTTCCTCGCCGCTGACAGCCCCCGTCCCGACAAAACCACGGCTCCCGCTCGATGCTTCCTCCCTTCTTACTCAAGGCGGTGTTCCTCCTCGCCGCCGAAAGCTGCCGTCCCGACGAACCAGCGTTCCCGCTCGAGATTTCGTTTTGTTTTACGCTGGACTAGCGCCCTACTCTCTTCAGCATTGGCGCCGCTCCCAACAACAACAGCAGCCCTGCTCGAGATTTCCTCTCTTTCTATTGAGGACCAGGTCCTTGCCTCACCGCCGACAGCCCCCATCCCCACCAAGGCAATCCTGTCGTTCGATACTTCCTTGTGCTTTACCCTTCGCTGGGGTTCCACTGGCGGTCTCGCATCGGCGCAGCAAGGCGCGGGCATGTGTTTCTAGGCGGGATATGTTGAACTTCCTCGGAGGCGGTGTTTGCAAGACCTCATTGGGCGGGGGATCTGGGAATGGGAATGGGATGTTTATCACGATGGTCGCATGCTTCGTGTGGAAGCATCGCGCATGAGGGTAACATGCTTGTTGTTGTTGTTGTTGTTGCTGTTGCTTTTGCTGTTGCTATTGTTGTTGTTGTTGTTGTGGTTGTTGTTGTCGTCGTTGTGGTTATTCTTGCCGTTACCGTGGTTGTGGTTGTTGTTGCTGTTGTTGTTGCTGTTGTTGTTGTCGTTGTCGTTGTCGTTGTCGTTGTCGTTGTCGTTGTTGTTGTTGTTGTTGTTGTCGTTGTCGTCGTCGTTGTTGTTGTTGTTGTCGTCGTCGTCGTCGTCGTCGTCGTCGTCGTCGTTGTTGTTGTAGTTGTTGTTGTTGTTGTTGTCGTTGTTGTTGTAGTTGTTGTTGTTGTAGTTGTTGTTGTTGTTGTTGTTGTTGTTGTTGTTTTTATTATTGTTGTTGTTGTTGTTGTGGTTGTGGTTGTGGTTGTTGTTGAATATTATTAATTCTAAAGAATAATTATTGTTGGGCCCCCTGGTGCACGCCCCCCCCGCCGCGCCTAGGCCGCAGCTACATTTTCATCATTTTCGTGAGGAAGCCTCAGGTAATTCGATGTGATCAAGATCCGGTTGTTTTGTTCCCCCCCGCTTTCCCTTGCAAAAAACACTATAAAATGAAATTTCTTGTTCAAATGTAATCAAATTTCAAGAATCCCTTGCAAAAAATAAGGTAAAGTGGACATTCGCGCGCGCAAGACGAAATCCTTCCAAAAGCTTAGTGTTCGGAGCGATTTTAACATAAAAACATCAAAAAACCAATGGTTTTCAACAAAAAAATGTCAAAATCTCATCCCGCGCGCTCTTGCGGATTCGTAGGAAAACCAACACTTTTTAAACATTTCTGTCAAACGGGCTTTTGCGAGCAACTTTTTCGAACTTCTGCGACAACGGTTGCGCACCTGCCAGGGCCATCATCCCTGTCAAATAATACCATGCGGGACAGATTCGTTTTTTGCGCGCGCACGCCGAAATCTCCAAAAACCATTGGGTCCTCGAAAAACACCTGCACGTCTTCCCTTGCGAGTACGTATCATGTGTATCATGTGTATCATGTACCATATGCATCATATGCAACAGATGTTCTGTGGAAGGCTTAACAACTTCTGTGGGTTAACAAGGCTTAACAACTTCTGTGGGTGTACGAACGTAGGCTTAACAACTTCTGTGGGTGTGTACTCCACGCCAGTGTAGTAGCCACGGTCGTCCGCAGGCCACGAAGTGAAGTGTCCGAACGTCATAGGGCGGGAAGCTGGGTGTGGGTGGTGGCGAAGAGTCGTGTGGATATTTGGTAGAGCTTGCATTGCCCCCCCACAAAGTGGGGGTATTGGCTGGCGTCGCATGAAAACCCTGGCACTGGTGAGAACACTGAGCGTTCGGGTAAAGTGATTGTTGTTGTTGTTGTTGTTGTTGTTGTTGTTGAACATTATTACTTCTAAAGAATAATTATTGTTGGGCCCCTGGTGCGCGACCCCCTGCGCCGCGCCTAGGCCGCAGCTACATTTTCATCATTTTTTCGTGAGGAAGTCTCAGGCAAAACGGGTTGTGTCCGGATCCGGTTGTTTGTTACGATCGTTTTCCCTTGCAAAAAACAATAGAAAATGACATTTCTTGTTCTAACATAATCAAACTTCAAGAATCCCTTGCAAAAAATAAGGTAAAGTGGACATTCGCGCGCGCAAGACGAAATCCTTCCAAAACCTTAGTTTTCGTAGCGATTTTAACATAAAAACATAAACAAACCAATGGTTTTTTCAATTTTTTTTTTCAAAATTTCATCCCGCGCGCTCTTGCGGATTCGTAGGAAACCCAACACTTTTTAAACATTTCTGTCAAACGGGCTTTTGCGAGCAACTTTTTCGAACTTCTGCGACAACGGTTGCGCACCTGCCAGGGCCATCATCCCTGTCAAATAATACCATGCGGGACACATTCGTTTTTTCTTCGCGCGCGCACGCCGTCGTCGTCGGCCGCGGGGCCCTGAATAGTAGCCACGGTCGTCCGCATGCCACGAAGTGAAGTGTCCGAACGTCATAGGGCGGGAAGCTGGGTGTGGGTGGTGGCGAAGAGTCGTTTGGAAATTTGGTAGAGCTTGAACCGGCCCCCCCACAAAGTGGGGGTATTGCCCGCCTCCTATGAAAACCCTGGCACTGGTGAGAACGGAGTGTCCCCACGTGCTAGTAATTGTTGTTGTTGTTGTTGGTTGTTGTTGTTGTTGTTGTTGTTGTTGTTGTTTTGTTGTTGTTGTTGTTGTTGTTGAACATTATTTCTTCTTAAGAATAATTATTGTTGGGACCCCTGGTGCACGACCCCCCCGCCGCGCCTAGGCCGCAGCCACATTTTCATCATTTTCGTGAGGAAGTCTCAGGCAAAACGATTGGTACCGGATCCGGTTGTTTTGTTGTAATCCGTTTTCCCTTGCAAAAAACATCATAAAATGAAAATTCTTGTTCTTACTTGATCAAATTGCAAGAATCCCTTGCAAAAAATAAGGTAAAGTGGACATTCGTGCGCGCAAGACGAAATCCTTCCAAAACCTTACGTTTCGTAACGATTTTAACATAAAAACATCAAAAACCAATGGTTTTTTAAAGAAAAAATTGTCAAAATGTCCTTCCGCGCGCGCTGTCCGAATCCCACAAAACCAATGGTTTTTCAACATTTATGTTACATGAGCTCGCGCGAGCTACTTTTTCTTGTTCTAACATAATCAAATTTCAATAATCCCTTGCAAAAAATAAGGTAAAGTGGACATTCGCGCGCGCAAGACGAAATCCTTCCAGAACCTTAGGTTTCGTAACGATTTCAACATAAAAACATCAAAAAGCCAATGGTTTTTCAAAAAAAATGTCCAAATTTCAGCCCGCGCGCGCTGTCCGACTCCCACAAAACCAATGGTTTTTCAACATTTATGTTACATAAGCTCGCGCGAGCTACTTTTTCTTGTTCTTACATAATCAAATTTCAACATCCCTTGCAAAAAAAAAGTAAAGTGGACATTCGCGCGCGCAAGACCAACAAAAAACACGACGATCTCAGGAACTTGCCCCAAAAATGTGACCAACTCCGCTCTCTCTGTCTCTCTCTCTGTCTGCTCTCTGTCTCTCTCTCTGTCTGTCTGTGTCATGTATTGTATGTCACAATTGCAGGATGCTGGGCACACGCGCGCCCCGAATAAGTGACCAAGTTCTGTGGGTGTGTACCCCACGCCAGTGTAGTAGCCACGGTCGTCCGCACGCCACGAAGTGAAGTGTCCCAACGTCATAGGGCGGGAAGCTGGGTTTGGGTGGTCGCGAAGAGTCGTTTGGATATTTGGTAGAGCTTGTAATGCCCCCCCACGAAGTGGGGGTATTGCCTGGTGTCGTATGAAAACCCTGGCACTGGGGAGAACACCACGCGTTCGGGTAAAATGATTGTTG
>CAUYUJ010012115.1:5000-19047 GCA_963575745.1 Prorocentrum cordatum | reverse complement strand
AGAGAGAGAGAGAGAGAGAGAGAGAGAGAGAGAGAGAGAGAAAGGGATGGGGGAGCGAGAGGGGCGGCAGGGTGAGAGGGGTGGGAGAGGGAGAGAACGAGGGAGAGGGGGAGAGACAGCGAGAGATAGAGGGTGGGAGGGAGCCTGTGTCGCTATCAACTCAACCAGCTTGTGCGCCTCGACCGCGTGGGGCTTCGTGGAAGCCCCGCGGCCCAGCCCGATCCCCTCGCACAGGTCACCGGCCGCTCTTGGCACCCATGAAGACAGCATCAGTTCGAGCGGCATGTAGAGTAGGTGGGTCAATTGTATATCGGGGCATAGATGCGCTCGTCTATGCCAAGATGTGCTATGATCCTGAACATTTTGTAATTTCGGGTCTCGAACTTGAGTGGGTGAGCTCGCTCGGCGCATGATCGAAACTGTAAAGTGAGCGCCTCGTCTACCCACGCGGCATATTTGGTGGGATTGCCGTGCCATTGGGTCCTGGAGCGACCAACACTTGGAGGGGGGGCGTGGGAATGGGGGATGAGGGTGGGCAAACCCCCAGTGGTGGGGAGGGCGGGGGACTGTATGTCGAGCAATGCCGATCACCGACCGTCAACGCCACAGCGCTGAACGGCGATGATCTGCATTAACAGCGGGCGGGGGGCTCGGGGTGCGGCTGGATAGGGGAAGTGGGCGTGAGACTCGACGACGACGACGGCGACGACGACGGCGATGGCGACGACGACCACGACCACGACCACGACAACGACCACGACGACGATAACGGCTACGACAACGACGAATTCATTCCCCTCGACGCCACCAGACTCCTCTGAACTAAATGGCCAGCGAAATTGAACTTCGGAACGTGATGCAGGCGCGCCTCATCCACTAAGGTTAGCGCCTCGTACATCAGTGTGTGTAGCTTGGGCAAGTGAACACCTGGAACGTTGAGAGGTAATTGTTTCAACGAACCGTACCACTCCAAGAGACGATACCCACGCCCCTTCAACTTTGCCCAATCTGGAATGTCATGGTATTGGTCGATTATGAAAACTGCAAACCAGCACATCACAAGCGTTCCGTATGCTTTAAATTTCATCGCCCCCCCAGCGTGCACGCCATCGTCAAAGTCGCCGTCGTCTGGCTCGCCCCCCAAAACAGATATAGTCAGATCGCCGATCCGCTCGTCTGGCTTCGCGCCTTCATCTACCTGCCACCGAAACATCTGCATGCGCAGTCGTTTCACTGCGCCTTCCATGCGCGCGAGCTTGCTCCCAGTGACCCCCCGCGAACTTTGGAACACGATGCGCCGTGCGATTGCAGAACATATGCGCATGATAATACCATAGCACAGCGTGTGCATGATGTCGACTGCAATTGTCTTAGAGGGGGATGTGCCGAGCTCTTTACAAAACATCAGGTTCGGGTGGGCTGCGGGGCCCGTCCGAGTTCCATCCTCATCTTCTGTCACTCACCAAAATATCATCTTCACGGGGGGCTGTGCCGTATGCAAGTCCTGCGGGTTCCTTATGTCGTCGGAGCATTCTAACACATCCCCTTTTAAAAGGTTGACGCGGCCTCCATCCAACGAAACGTTGTTTGTCAGTGTTGGCCCATATTGCCCAGATGCTTTCAAATATTTTATTGATCTGATGATCGCTAGCTTGGTTTGTTGGTCTGGAACGTCCACCTCATGCGAAGAACTGGCACGGAACTCGTCGCACGAGTCCTCGGCAACGAGATCCCACGGCCAATGGCCGCAAGTCGCATCACCATAATGAGAATGCAAATCTACGTCGCTGGCATCGCAAAACGGACAGGGGTTATTTTTCGACCACACAGCTGGCAACCCATGTGTTTTATTCATATCGCTTAGGTCCCCTTTCAGCCAAACTAGAGCAGCCCTGAAACCCAGATTACCCCCGTATGTGGTGTGCATGCGTGACATGATGTGATCACCGTCCCATTTACGTCCCCACACATCTGTCGACGGCCGACGCCCTTCCGCCATGACCTCCAGACACCACCGTAGATAACGTAATAGTATCCATGTCGAGTGCCACCCCTTACATCCACATCGACAGCTTAGACCATATCTCCATGTTGCAATCAGATGTCTTTTGTTTGTCACCATATTAGTCAGCCATACACCCAGCATAGAGTCTGTAGTACTAGACGTAGGACTTTGATACCTCACCCCGTCTGTGTAAATCGCGATGGGCAGCGGCGGTGGCACGCCAGCGTCGGCACATTGCCGTGTGATGGCGTGTTCGGCAAAAGCTGTAGGCCACTCTGAAGGAACTACACGTTCCAGCATGCCAGGCGAGTGACGGATCTCGTCCGCCAAGCTTTCAAACACGAGAGATACTTTCAGCGCAAGCGTCGTCTCCAGAGATTTTCGGGGGTGGGTCCTGGGAACGTTGACGATTGTGTACAGAGTGCTGTCTGGAAACGCTCGATCTAACTTCTGTTGGTACTTGCCAGACTGATGCCCTGGCTCTAATGCAAATGCAGAGAAGTCAGCGCCCAAACACCCAGCACACTCGGCCCAGTGGCAGGCCACTGCAAAATCTTGAGCACTCAGCTTCCCACACGCATACACGCATTGTAGGTGTTCCAAAAGTTTTGCACCCGCGACCCGCATTTCGGTCACCTGACTATTAAAATCTCCCCGTTCGTACGATGGGACAAATGATTCAACATCCACGTATGACCACCGTTTTCTCTTATATTTGCGTGATTGCGTGGCGGGTTGCATCGCGGCCAGACCAGCGGCGAACGGAAGGCGGGCTGCGCGAGCCACACACGCTCGAGCCCTAGCACCAGCGATGAAAATACATACGGAGAGCGACGTGCAATGAGAAGGACCGATGAACCGATCGACCATATGTAACACCGACGACGGCGCGATCGATCATCACGTAAGCGTCGCACCACTCTCTCGTCACCGCACCAGCTTGTCAACGTACGAACAAGAGGTTGGGGAGAGGGCACATCCTCAGCGTTGCTGGTCTGGCCGCGAGCCACGAGCTTGCAAGGATTGAAAACGTGGCTAGCACAAAAGCAGCTAGGAAAAAAACGATGGCAGAGCAGGCAACCGTTCTTCTCTGTCTCCTCCTCCTCCTCCTCCTCCTCCTCCTCCTCTTATTCCTCCTCCTCTTCCTCCTCCACCTCTCCCTACATCATCATCCTCCTCCCCGTGCCCTCAACGCATCCCTCCACGTCTCCTTCATCATCCTCCTCCCCCAATCAACCCCTGCCACGACCCGTGGCGGTCGTCTGCCAATCTTCAAATGTGTCTTCACGCAACTGCCAACTGCTACGAGCTCCTGGCGCGACGCGCCAGAACAGATCTGCCATCAGTGTCAGGGCCAGCGCGCACCCCTGCTCGAGGCCTCTGGAGCCAGCCGCGAGATGGCGATCTCCACTACCTGGGCTCCACATCAGGGGTTCTGACGTTGACCCCCACAAAATACGCCCAACGTGGGCTGCGAACGTGCCGAAACTGCATTTCATGGGCGGCCCCAGGGAAGACGCCAGAAAACAACTCACGGACCCCCAACTTTCCAGAATCACCTGGTGCCCACCGACGCCTGGAAGGATCATCGCTGATCAACGCTCAACGCGGATCAACGCTGATCCCTTGAACCTCGTGTTTTTGTATATATATATATATATATGGTTTCGCCTCGGTCAACGTTTCCCGATCATCGCTGATCAACGCTGGGCGTTGATCCGAGTGGGGCCCCAGATTTTCGGAAATTTGTACACCGGACCGGAGAATATCCCGATCTGCCGCTTCGCCCCCCGATTCTACCCAAAATTTGGGGTGCCACCTTTCCGAAGCCTCAAAACTTGGGGTGCCACCTGTTCGAAGCCTCCACACTTGGGGTGCCAACCGCAATTTCGGGTGCCAACACGCCTACACTGTTAGTCTCTCCTCACGCCAATGATTACCCCCCCCGCGGGGAATGTGGACCATCGTTTTTGGACGGGACGCGGAGGAGGAGGATGACGAGGGGGAGAAGGAGGAGGAGGAGGAGGAGGAGGAGGAGGAGGAGGAGGAGGAGGAGGACGAGGAGGTCAGGGGCTCTCGAGGACGAGGGGGAGGAGGAAGAGGAGGAGGAGGAGGAGGAGGAGGAGGAGGCGAGGAGAAGGAGTGCGTGGTTTCGGACCCCCCCATGCACTTGGCACTGCGGGCTCGCCCCCGCCATGCACCGCCGTCACGATGATGTCGCACCTGGGCTAACGGATGCAACAGTGGTGGAGGATAGGTGCTAGGGAGAGGATGGCGAGGAAGAGGACGAGAAGCAAGAGGAGGATGAGGAGAAGGAGCGGAGGAGGATAATCGGAGGATTGTTTGAGCTAAGCGAGGTGTGATGGTGCATTTACGCATCCCGTGCACCTGCCCATTGCGACAGAAGTCGTAGTGGCACCCATCTGCATGGCTGTTCGGAGGATCCGCAGCGCCAGCTGGTCGTTCACGAAGCACCAGTGCGGCTCTTCTTCGATGACGATGCTGCTGCTGCCGATGCCTTCCGCTGCTGCTCCAGACGCGTGGCCTTCTGGGCGTTCAGCATCCCGGTCTCCTTCTGGACATTCTGGATGAGAGGGGTCACTGCCTGCACAAACCTGTTGAGGTCGTCGTCGAAGAGCTTGACTGCGTTCGCCGACGCAGTATCCTTCATGGCCTTGATCTCATCCTTGTTCTTCTTGACGTCCTGGCTCTCCTCAACCACTTGGGCCATGGCATCCTTGGATACCGTCTGGCGGAGCACCGCCAGGTCGCCGCTGATGTATGTCTCGTAGGTGCCATTGTTGCGCAGGCAGATCTCCAAGTCGTCGACCGACTTCTGCAGCGGGGCCAGGAAGTGCGGGTTGTTGAAGTAGTTCCAAATCGAGCTTGATTCCGAGTTCTCAACCTGGTGCTTCAGCGTCTTCGCCGCCGCCATCGCCAAACCGTAGTCCATCTTGATCGCCTTGGCCTTGTTCATCGTGAGCGCCTCTGGCGAGGCCCTGGCCGCTGGGCGCTTCTTGACGAGTGGTTGCTCATCCGCCTCCTCGCCATCCTCGTCCTCGGGCGTCTCGTCACAGTCGCCCTCCTCCTCGTCCTTGTCATCCTCACCCTCGGCGCCCTCCTCAGCTGCATCCTCACCTGTCGCCATCTCCTCTGCCTTGCGCTTGGGCGCTGCCGTCGCCTTGCCCTTCGCCTTGGGCCTGGCGACCACCTGTACCTCCATCTGCTCTGCCTTGCGCTTGGGGACACCCTTGGCGGCCGCCTTCTCGATCGTCGCGGCGACCCCCGTGGCGGCAGCCTTCTCGATCGTCGCGGCGACAGCCGTGCCCTGTGCCGCGGCAGGCGTGCTCTGGTCCTGCGGGTGGCGTGCTTCAAGATCAATCCCCTTCCCCCCTTGTTGTTTGCCAGACGACGACGACGACGACGACGACGACGACGACGACGACGACGACGACGACGACGACGTATGATGTTCTGAGTCTAAGGGGCTCCTGCACTTGCGCCCAGCCCTGGCCGCACGCCCCGCACGCCGCGAGGTCCAAGCCGCATCGGCAAAGTTGCCGCGGCTCCTCCATGCGGAGGGGAATCCCGCAATGACCCCGAGACCACTAGTGGAAGAAGCACCGAAGACGTCCCGCGAGCCTCAGGGGCCCCACTCGTCATCGTGTTTCGTAGTCGTAGCGTTGCTCTGCCGCGGTCCTTAAGCTTCGTCGTCCACGACTTGACCGTGAGGGTCCACGCCTCCATCTGCTCCTCCTGGATGCCCTCCGTCTTGTACAGGAAGAGCAGCGCCTTCCTCCAGGTGCAGTACTTCACCCACGGGAACCCCATGGCCAAGCAGCGCAGGCAATAGTTCGCCGCCGTCGTCGAGTTCTTGTCCTCCTCGGCGCACCTCTCGGCGGTATAGTACCGAGCGTCGCTGTACTCCTTCTTGGACTGCCGCCTGGTGTGCACCTTCTCCTTCATGTAGTTCTCGTACTGCTCTTTGCACCACTTCCTGCGATAGTCAGCTTGCAAATCGAGCTTCCCCTTGAGCTTGGCGTACTCGTCTTTCTTCGCAGGGTTCGCCGCCAAGTACCTCTGCCACCGGCCGCCCTGTGGATTGCCGCTTGACCCGCGAGTCGGGACGGCGAAGTTGTTGTCCTTGCAGTGCTTGTAGTACATGCCGTCGTTCGTCACGTCCTCATCGATGTCGAAGTCATCTGCGAGCTCCGATGCACCATCACCGACTGCTGTGCTCGGAGTGCGTGGGTTGTGCATCCACGTCTTATCGTTCTTGAACATCTCGAGGAACTGTGTGCCGAGCCCGATGGGCGCGTTCTGGCTCTGCTCCTTCTGGACCATGAAGGCCGCCTTCGCAAGGCGCGTCATCGCTTACTGCCGCGAACTCGCGAAGCATCGCGCGTCAACGCCAATCAACGCCGCGGCGTTGATCGGCGTTGACTCGCGATGCTGCGCGGTTGTCCGTCAGCAGTTCAGCTGATGACATACCCTGCCACCTTCTTCTCCAGGCGCCGCTCCAGGTCCGTCTCCGAGTCGATCAAGCTCTCCAGTTCGTCTGCCCACTGCGCGGTGCTGCCAATGCCGACCTTGGCGGGCGGCGTGAACGGGGCCATGTACTGCAGCGTTGAAGCGTTCGGGTCGTCGGCCTGCGTCAGCACACGGGCGAGCGCCTCCGCCTCGTTGGTCTCCGCTGGCACCGTGGGGGTGTCAACATAGCTCGCAATCGTCTCGGCCGCGGCGGCGCCACTGACGGCCGCGGGCGCCTCGGCCGCGGGCGCCTCGGCCGCGGGCGCCTCGGCCGCGCCGCCGCCGCTCTCGGCCGCGTCCGCGGCGCGCTCGGCCGCTGGCGCCTCGGCCGCTGGCGCCTCGGGCGCGCCGCCGCCGCCGCCTCCCTGCAGGCCTGCTTGGTCGACCAGTGGTCGGTCGTCACCTTCGCTGCCACTGTCAATCGTCTGCACCCGTGGCTGCTCGGCCGTGTCCGAGTGAGTGGCATCCGCGAGCGTGGCAGCCGCCTAGGGATCAACAAAAGGATGAGCAGGAGGAGGAGGAGGAGGAGGACGAGGAGGAGACTGAGGAGGAGGAGGAGACTGAGGAGGAGGAGGAGGAGGAGGAGGAGGAGGAGGAGTAGGAGCAGGATGTGGCACACGCCTGGGAGCCCTGTGCTCCAGCGTCCTCCATGGCCGACGCGCGCAATAATCCCCTCCCTAGAGGGGTCGACCAAAAGTTCTTGCGAATCGGAGAGTTGTACTCGATTTTCATTAACACCTCAGCCTCGAGTACTACGGAGTTCAGTCGTGACTGTCGGGGTGCGTCGGGGACATGCATGGACTTAGGAGGGGGTGCGGAACGGAATAGTATATAGCAGCATCGCTGATACATCTTGGGTTCTTTCTGGTCCTCCTCCTCCTCCTCCTCATCATCATCATCAGCATCATCATCATCATCATCATATTCCTCATCATCATCATCATCATCATCATCATCATCATCATCAGCATCATCATCATCATCATCATCATCATCATCATCATCATCATCGGCATCCTCATCCTCATCCTCATCCTCATCTTCTTTCCTCCTCCCAGCCCCTAGCTCTGCCCCCCCCCGTGTTCCTCGCAGAGGCTTCCTTGGGGCCCGACGGTTTATCCAACCCCCTAGGTCAGCAATCTTCGCGCCCTCGCGAGCCCCCCCCTGGAGACGGGCTGATTATTTTGAGAAAGCCAGGCCGCGATTATCTTCGCGCCCCCTCGACCCCGTCCTCGACGCTGCATTTTTCACGCCGCCCCCAGTTAGAGCTGTCACATGTCGCCCGCGCAGCGGCGGGCGATCACAGG
Organism: Prorocentrum cordatum; assembly: GCA_963575745.1. Classification (NCBI taxonomy): domain Eukaryota; class Dinophyceae; order Prorocentrales; family Prorocentraceae; genus Prorocentrum; species Prorocentrum cordatum. Next base: position 11,205 of record CAUYUJ010012115.1, on the reverse strand, counting down.
GTGAGGCTCCCCCTGACGTGCAGCGTCCTCGCCTGCTGGAGCAAGCTCTCTGGCGGCGGCATGCTCAGGGGGTCGTCGCTCTCGCTGTTGCTCTGCTCCTTGCTGCTGGGGCTGATCCTCCTCAGCTTCCCCATCCCCATCCTCCCCATCCGCCTCTTCCTCTTCGTCCTCCTCATCTTCCTCCTCCTCACCCCCCTCCTCCTCCTCCTCCTCCTCCTCTTCCTCCTCCTTTTCCTCCTCCTCCTCCTCTTCATCCTCATCATCCTCATCCCTCTTATCCTCCCTCATCTCCTCGTCTCCCTCTCCATTCCGCTTTTCCCGTGCGCCGTCCTTCGGCACTCCAGCTGCATCTGGCCCAGCTGCTACATCAGGCTGAGATGCTGCATCTGGCTCAGGTGCTGCATCTGGCTCAGCTGCTGCACCTGGCTCAGCTGCTGCAGGTCGTCGCTTGGCTGGTCCACCTGCGCGTGGCTGATCTCCTGCAGGTCGCTTAAGTGGTACAGCTGGCTCTGGCTCTGCTTCTTCAGGTGGTGCTGCCTCATCTGGCTCTGGCTCTGCTTCTCCAGGTGCATTCGTCTCTGGCTCTGTCGCACGTGGCTGCTGCATGGCTGGCCTCTTCTTGACGGCTGCACCTTGAGCATCATCGGGATCGCCGTCATCTGCTGTCGCTGCTGCTGGTCGTTTTTGTAGAGGCTTCGTGGGCTTGTCCTCCATGTCCAACAACTCCTTCTTAAACTCTGCTTTCTCGGTCTCCGCGTCCTTTTTCACGAGGTCACCACTGGCCACCCGTGTGCATATATCCTTCATCTTCTCTGCTGTTGCGCTGATTTGGGATTCACTGAACGTAGTGACCACCATCTGCAATCTCCACGCCGTCTTGCCGTCCACGCATTCCTGTATCCTCAACATCTCCACGTCTGGCACATTACCTCTCGTGCTGTCGCCCCTTGCGCCTCTCCGTTTGGCGCAAGAGGCGCCACGTGTTGCCGTTGGCTCCCGTCGGCTCGAGCAAGTATGGCCGTGCACTGCCGCCTGTGGTGCCGCTGCTCAGCTCCTTGACCACTGCCCATGTAGTTTCGCCCTTCATCTCCCACTCGTAGCCGTCGTGCCACTTGGCGATGGCCCAGTCCTCGGGGTTGTGCGTCTCGGGCAGCTCCACGTGCAAGCTCGGCTCGGCAATGGGGCACGCGTCGGTGCCCTGCATCTCTCTGTATGCCACCATCTCATCAGCTTTGAAGCGATGGTTGTAGATCAGGTCGGTCTGAGCGGTGTCCGTGCTCTGCTCCTGTGCCGCCCGCCAAAACGGCACGAGCCAGTCCTGCGGTTCTTTGGACTCGTCTTTCTTGCGGGCCTCGTTGTACTTCAACAGGGCCTGGTCTACGTCACGTCGTGCTGCTCTCGCTCGTTTGGCTTGTTTCTCCGCCCACCCCTGCAACTCACGTCCTAACGTCCACTTGGAGTCGTTGTGCAAGCCCGCCCGCTTGAACGCGGCTATGGCGGTGGGCGAGTTGATCCCGCCCATGAGTAGCAGCACTGACCTGTATTGCTGTATGACATCTGTGTCGCGAGAGCCGCACATCTCTTCACGGTGCGGAATGGGGGCGGACGTGGGCAGAGCGTCGACGATGGCTTGCTCGAGCGCAGTGAGTTGCCCATCTCCGCTCGAGTCTGGATGCCTCTCTTTTTTGGGGGTCATTTCTGCATCCTGAAACCGTTCGAGCCGAACCGCCGATAGAGGAGGGGCGGGCTGGGGTCTGGAACGTGCATCTTCCAGCGTGTACCCCAAACAGTGTGTTTCTAGCACTTGGGTGATACACCCTGGTGTAATGTATGTGGTGTCATCTACGTGGTGTAAGCTACATGGTGCAATCTAGGTGGTGCAATTTCTATGGTATATGGCCCCAACACGCGCCGATGACCCCAAGAGAACAAACTCGCCTGTCCACTAGCAAGCGTGGGCCACGAAGGCGTACTACACGGGCCGCCTGACGAACGGCTGCCCACAGGCGTGTTAGTATATGTAGGTATACATGCAAACATATTTGTGCCTATGTGGTGCAATCTCTGTGGTATACGGCCCCAAACAGGGCCGATGACCCCAAGAGAACAAAACCGCCTGCCCACTAGCAAGCGTGGGCCACGAAGGCGTAATCCACGGGCCGCCTGACGAACGGCGGCCCACAGGCGTGTTAGTATATGTAGATATACATGCAAGCATATGTGTCTATGTGGTGCAATCTCTGTGGTGTATGGCCCCACAAAGTGCCGATGACCCCACGAGAGCAACACCGCCTGCCCACTAGCAAGCGTGGGTCACGAATGCGTAATCCACGGGCCGCCTGACGAACTTCGGCCCACTGGCGTATTAGTATATGTCGAGATACATACACACATATATGTGTCAATGTGGTGCAGTCTCTGTGGTATGCGGCCCCAAAAAGTGCCGATGGCCTCAAGAGAGCAAAACCGCCTGCCCACTAGCCAGCGTGGGCCACGAAGGCGTGATCCACGGGCCGCCTGACGAACGGCGGCCCACAGGCGTGTATGCATACAACCATATATGTGTCTAGGTGGTGCAATCTCTGTGGTGTATGGCCCCCAAAAGTGCCGATGACCCCAAGAGAACAACACCGCCTGCCCACTAGCAAGCGTGGGCCACGAAGGCGTAATCCACGGGCCGCCTGACGAACGGCGGCCCACAGGCGTATATACATACAACCATATATATGTGGTGCAATCTCTGTGGTATACGGACCCCAAAAGTGCCGATGACCCCAAGAGAACAAAACCGCCTGCCCACTAGCAAGCGTGGGCCACGAAGGCGTAATCCACGGGCCGCCTGACAAACGGCGGCCCACTGGCGTGTTAGTATATGTAGATGTACATAGAGACACATATGTGTTTATATATATAGATATATATGTATGTATATGTCTATATATGTGCATATATACATACTTATGTTTATGTTTATGTATACGTATATGCATATGCATATGTGTATGTATATACATATATTTGTGTGTATGTATACGTATGCATATATGTACATGTATATGTGTGTATATATATATGGATACGTTCATGTATGTGTATATATGTATGTATATGCGCATGTACATGCAATATATGCATATATACACATAATTATGTGTATGTGCATGCATACATGCGCACAGAGGCTCGGATCAAATTTTATGGTTCGGATCAGATTTGATGGCTTGGATCAGATTTTATGGCTTGGATCAGATGTTTGTGTTTTTTGGGGTCGGATCAGATTTGTATGTTTGCATCAGATTTTGTACTTCACAATATCCTGGATCAGCCCAGCTGATCCTGCGGACCCCAGGGTAGTCGGGCTGGATGCCGGGGCCGCCCCGAGCGTCCGGTCTTGACTAGATGTGGCTCCCTCCCATTTGCGCGCGCTCCCTGACCCTCCCCTTCCTCCTCGCCTTCCTGTTGCCCTGATCAGTCGTAAAAAGTTGGTCTCATCTGCAGTGTGCACGGTGCTGTTCAGTTCCCTTGTAGTGTGCATGATGCGCTCTTGCTTTGTCATGTCTGTCCTGCGCGCCGCGCTGTGCAGCCACCCTGCCTTGTGCGCGTCGTGCTCCCGCCATGCCATATTCGTCGTGCTTTTAGTTTCTGTCTTGGGCTGCTCTCTCAACCCACCCGTGCTGAGCCTTCGTGCCGCCAGCAGCACCTGTTCGAGACCACTGGTTAAAGGGGCGTCAAGAGGCGTTCAAGATCGGGGCCGCCCCGCGGGTCCTGGGGCCGTCGGCGGCCCGCCGTCCGCTTTGTCGCCCGCCCGCGACGCGGTTTCCTCGCCCCCCTTTCCCCTCTCCTGCCCGCCCAGGGTCCCGAACGGGGGTCCGGCCGTTTTCCGCCTGCGCCAGGATCGGTTCCCACGCACCTGGAGCCGTTGGTTTCAGCCTTTAGTCTTCATGTTTTACCTTTGTCCCGCCTTGGCAGTCGGCCGCCCCATTTTGGTTCGGCGTGCAGCCTCTCCCCCTCCCCTCTCTTCCTCGGCAGCTGTTTGGCTCGTGAGGTCTTGCCTTGCACAATCTCTCGAGCTGCATCTCCCGTGCCATCCTTCCGACCAAGTGATGGCGCCCAAGTTCTCGAAGCCCGCGCCGATGCCGTGGCCTGCTAAGACGCGCGCCGACTCGCCCAGTCACGATGCGGCGCCTCTTCGCCAGGCTTTGGCGGCGAAGGCTACGGCGAAGGCTGAGGCGCGCGCGAAGGCCAGCGGCGCTACCGCGGTCGACGCGCCCACTTCCAAAGCGGGGCTTGTGCAGCGCCCTGGCCAGCAGGTGAGCGCGTCGGAGAGCGAAGACGAGGGGTTCGACGTGATGTCTGAGGCGGCGACCTTTCGGACGGCGCCGACGCTGCCCACGGGGTCAGCGACGCCCGCCGAGGACGCCGACGGAGGCGGCGGTACGGAGGCCCCGCGGCGACGGCCGAGGCGCCTGCCGAGGCCTCAGCGATGCCCACGTCGGCGGTGGTGCCAGTGACGAGGGCCGCCCTGGCAGCGGCAGCCACCTACGCCAACTTCACCACGGAGCAGCGCCGTGGGTTGGGCGCGATCACCCTCGCGCTCCACAACCTCCAGCTGCGGGGGCAGGCCGTGGGCGGCCGCGGCGGCCGAGGTGCGCGCAGCGACGCCGACGGCGGTCGCTCCGTGGACGACGAGGCCGCCAGCGAGGCCCCGAGCGCAGCGACCACGGGCGCCCTCAGCGGTCATGGAGGCAAGCGCCACCGCCGACGCAGCAACAAGGCCGTCTACGGCCAGGCCCCCCCGCCGAGCGGCGGCGCACCTGCCGCGCTCGAGGGCGCCGAGATGATGGCGGAGGAGTACTGCGCCGAGGCGGGCTACGTCCACTGCGTGGGTGCGCACTGGGTCCCGCCGCAGCGCCTGGGCTGGTGTCGGGTGTGCGCAGAGCTGGACGACTGGAAGATCATGATGGTGGAGTGCGTGGGCGAGCTCAGCTGTGGGGAGATGCGCCGCTACGCTGAGGCTTCAGAGCGCAACCAGAAATACCCCGCGCTGCGGAGGGGCACACGGGGACAGCACAAGCTGTACACGTGCTCGCGCTGCGTGGCGACGACGCAGAACATCGCCGAGCAGGGGGCCGTGACGCGCGCAGCGCGCCTGAACAAGGGCGCAGGCCCCATCGACCACGCCGCCCAGCGAGTGGCGCAGTTCCGTGGGGGCTTCGACCACATCGAGGAGGGCATGGACGTGCTGGTGGGATTCGCGCTCTCCGAGGAAGGCTTGCTTGCCCTGCGGAGGTCAACGGAGGGCGTAGGGGTGGGCATCGATCCCGAGAGCACGGGCGCCCCCCCCAGCCACGGAAACGGTGGCGGAGGAGGTCGGTCGCCCGATGGCGATGGAGGTGGGGGCGGTGCCGGGGCCGCCCCGTGCGCCACCCCCACCCCTCGAGGATGGACCTCCCCGTGACGAGGAGAACGACCCCCAGCCCGACATCGATGCTGAGGACCAGGGGCACCAGCTGACCGACGTCAAGACAGTGGAGGAGGTCACGGACATCGGGCCCCTGCTGCGGCTCGGCCTCTCCAAGAAATCGCTGAAGCGCATGGCGCGGGCCTGTGGCGTCCTCGAATTCGAGGCCATGCGCGCCCGCATGCTGGGAGGCCTGGGGCCCATCCTGGAGAAGAAGGAGGACATGGTGAGGGGCGCAGAGGCGCAGAACGGAGTCCAGAAGTGGCTCGACGCGCTGAATGAGGAGGCAGAGGATGATGTGGGAAGACTGAAGAAGGGCCTCCTGGAAGCCTCGGGGGTCGCGGACGCACACCTGGGACACAAACGTGCCTGGAAGGAGGAGTGCCAGGGCAACACCGCGGCGCAGGAGGCCCACCGACGCGTGGGCGACTACACGGGCCGCTCTACCGTGGCAAGGGCTTCACGTTCAACATGTACTACAAGTGCTCGGCCAACAAGACCTGGGACAACCCCATGGGATGCTGCTCGGTGATCCGATCGGATCGCTGGGCGCAGCCGCTCACCTGCGCGCAGGAGGCGGCGGGGGAGACGGGCCAGCGCTGGTGCTGCCACTGTGGCGCGCGCTACTCGACCTCCTACGGCGTCTGCGTCGAGTTGATAGAGGAGGAGCTGAACCCGCCACGTGCGTACTACATGCACGCGGAAAGCCCCGAGGAGGACATCCGCGACTTGAAGGCCCTGCTG
>CAUYUJ010012114.1:450531-458417 GCA_963575745.1 Prorocentrum cordatum | reverse complement strand
CCCCCGCGGCTCCAGCGCCCGCCCAGTGCCCCCTCCGCCCCGACCACTTTATTTCGGCACCGCACCCCCCCCCGCTCCGCCCCCTCCCCCGCGCCGTCTCAGCGCCCCCCCGCGGCTCCAGCGCCCGCCCAGTGTCCCCTCCGCGGCTTCTTGGGAACCCGCCAAAAGTCTTTGAAACCATCTTGCGGGGGACGGCACTTGGAGTCTCCTCGCGCTCGCCCTCTGGAGCCCCTCTTGCGGCCCTGTTTTGTTCACTCCTTCTGCGATGTCTGGCATCCTCTCCCCCCCCCCCCTCCTCCACATCCTCCTCCTCCCCCTTCCTTTTTGTGCAAGAGCCATGCCACACGTGCCACTTGTTTATTAGGGAAAGCTTGGTGTCACCAAACTGCGTTGTTGGGCCCCGAACTACAACAACAGCGGCTCCCGCCTGATACTTACTCACAATTAGTTAAACATCGCGCTCTCGCGTGGGACATGCTTACAATTTGTGCAGGAATCGCGCTAGCGTTGGATTTCCTCCCAATTTATTCAGATGCCGCGCCCTCAACACTTAGGAATCACGCTCTCGCTTCGGCCTTTCTCGCGATTTGCTTTGGAATCGCGCTATCGCTCACGACTTCCTCGCGATTCATGCGGGACTCGTGCTTCAGCAGCCCGCCTGCTCGACCTGGCCGCCAGGGGCCGCCTTCCCGACCCGCTCGGTAGGGTCTGCCCGCCCGATCTGTCCGTCTGGTTCTGCCACGTGTTTCCTGCTCCGAGCCCCCCTCCTGCTACTTTCTCTCGTGCTCCATCTTTTTCACTTCCCGTTCCATCCGTCCTCTCTTCCCGTGTTTTCGGGGGCTGCACTGCATGCACGTGTCAGGTGAGGAAGATCTACCCCCCAAGGGGGTACGACCGAACACGAAGAGGGCGGGTACTGAGGTTTGGGATATACGTGTTGACATGCACGCGGGCAGATAGGAACGAACAGTCTTAGAACTGTTTGAATTGAAATTTGATTCTTGAAGTCTCCTTGACCCCCCCACCTGTGCACATTGTGTTTTTCAAATGAAGTGCCCCCCTCGGGGCTCGCAGTCAAGTCTTTTTGTTGCTGTTGTTGTTGTTGTTGTTGTTGTTGTTGTTGTTGTTGTTGTTGTTGTTGTTGTTGTTGTTGTTGTTGTTGAACATTATTAATTCTAAAGAATAATTATTGTTGGGACCCCTGGTGCACGGCCCCCCTGCCGCGCCTAGGCCGCAGCTACATTTTCATCATTTTCGCGAAAGCTTCAGAAAAGTGGATGGGGTCCAGATCCGGTTGTTTTGTTGTAATCCGTTTTCCCTTGCAAAAAACACTATAAAATGACATTTCTTGTTCTAATATAATCAAATTTCAAGAATCCCTTGCAAAAAATAAGGTAAAGTGGACATTCGCGCGCGCAAGACGAAATCCTTCCAAAAGCTTAGTGTTCGGAGCGATTTTAACATAAAAACATCAAAAAACCAATGGTTTTTCAACAAAAAAATGTCAAAATCTCATCCCGCGCGCTCTTGCGGATTCGTAGGAAACCCAACACTTTTTAAACATTTCTGTCAAACGGGCTTTTGCGAGCAACTTTTTCGAACTTCTGCGACAACGGTTGCGCACCTGCCAGGGCCATCATCCCTGTCAAATAATACCATGCGGGACACATTCGTTTTTTCTTCGCGCGCGCACGCCGAAATCTCCAAAAACCATTGGGTTCTTAAGAATTTTAGCACCGCGCATCATAAAATCACACGAATCGCACCGTAGGTCCTCGAAAAACACCTGCACGACTTTTCAAAATTTCCACCCGCGCGCCCCGAATAAGTGACCAAGTTCTGTGGGTGTGTACCCCACGCCAGTGTAGTAGCCACGGTCGTCCGCACGCCACGAAGTGAAGTGTCCCAACGTCATAGGGCGGGAAGCTGGGTTTGGGTGGTCGCGAAGAGTCGTTTGGATATTTGGTAGAGCTTGTAATGCCCCCCCACGAAGTGGGGGTATTGCCTGGTGTCGTATGAAAACCCTGGCACTGGGGAGAACACCACGCGTTCGGGTAAAATGATTGTTGTTGTTGTTGTTGTTGTTGTTGTTGTTGTTGTTAATCTTTTTAGTAGTCGTATTTTTATAATTCCCTACCTAGGCTTTGCCTAGAAGGGTTCTTACCGTGTATGCTTAAAGGGTTCTTATTCTGTATGCTTAAAGGGGCCGGGCAGTGGAACTCGCCCCGGGCGGTTTCCCCAGGATCCGCCCCGCGGTTCCCCCAGTCCCCTGGGAGCTTTAGCTTTAGCTTTAGCTTAGCTTTAGCTTAGCTTTAGCTTAGCTTTAGCTTAGCTTTAGCTTAGCTTTACCTTTAGCTTAGCTTAGCTTTAGCTTAGCTTTAGCTTAGCTTCAGCTTAGATTTAGCTTAGCTTCAGCTTAGCTTTAGCTTAGCTTTAGCTTAGCTTTAGCTTAGCTTCAGCTTAGCTTCAGCTTAGCTTTAGCTTAGCATTAGCAGCTTAGCTTTAGCTTTAGCTTTAGCTTAGCTTTTGCTTAGCGTTTGTTTAGCTTTGGCTTAGCTTTAGCTTAGCTTTACTGTTACTACTAATGCTGCTTTCCTAGGGGCTCCAACTCCTAGGAAGGGTCACACTGGGATAATTGTTATCATTACTATCGCATATATATATATATACATATATATATATATGTATATGCACATCGCAGGGGAAGTTTTCATGCTCAAGATGGGCTGTTGGGCCCCAAATTACAACAACATCAACAACAACAACGGCTCCAGCCTGATACTTACTCACAATTTGTTCAAATTGCGCTCACGCGCGGGGCATTCTTACAATTTTTGCAGGAATCGCGCTCGCGTGGGATTTTATTCGGACGCCGCGCGCTCGACACTCATGAATCACGCTCTCGCTTTGGCCTTTCTCACGATTTGCTTGGGAATCGCGCCATCGCTTGAGATGCCCTCGCGATTCAGACAGGACCCACGCTTCAGCAACCCGCCTGCTCGACCTCGTCGCAGGACCCGCCTTCCCGACCTGCCCGCTAGGGGTGTGCCCACCCGATCGGCCCGTCTGGTTCTACACTTGTTTTTTGCTCCTTTCCCCACTCCTGCAATTTTCTCTCGTGCTCCATTCTTCTCCCTCCCCCTTCCACCCGTCCTCTCTTCCATTGTTTTAGGGGCTGCACAACATACACGTGGCAGGTAAGGAAGATATACCCCCAAGTGGGTACGATCGAAGACGACGAGGGTGGGTACCGAGGGCTTGGGATGTACGTATTGATTGGCACGTGAGCAGATAGGAGCGAACAGTCTTACAGTGATTGCTGGAGTTACTGATGATGTCGTCGTCGTCATCGTACTCGTCGTCGTCGTCGTGGTCGTCGTGGTTGTGGTTGTTGTTGTGGTTGTGGTTGTTGTTGTTGTTGTTGTTGTTGTTGTTGTTGTGGTTGTGGTTGTTGTTGTTGTTGGTGTTGTTGTTGTTGTTGTTGTTGTTGTTGTCGTGGTTGTCGTGGTTGTCGTGGTCGTTGTTGTTGTTGTTGTTGTTGTTGTTGTTGTTGTTGTCGTTGTCGTTGCCGTTGTTGTTGTTGTTGTTGTTGTTGTTGTTGTTGTTGTTCGTGTTGTTCGTGATGTTGTTGTTGCTGCTGTTGCTGTTGCTGTTGCTGCTGTTGTTGTTGCTGCTGCTGCTGTTGAATTCTCATTTCTGAAGAATAATTATTTTTGATCCCCCCCACCGGTGCATACTGTTTCTTCCCAATCAAAGTGTGCCCCTCGACGCTCGCACCCTGTTTTTTGACAGGGAAAGTCTTCCTTTTCAAACTGGGCCCTTGGCCCCCGGGTTACAACAACAACAACAACGGCTCCCGCCTGAGACTTCCTTACAATTTGGGCAGGACCCGCTCCCGCCCGAGACTTCCTCGCATTTTATTCAGGAATCGCGCTCTCGCTCGGGACGTCGTTACAATCTATTCAGGAATCGCTCTCCCGGAGCTCTGGAATCGCGCTCTCGCTGGAGACTTGCTTGCAACTTACTGAAGAATAGCCTTGCGTTGGAATTCCTTGCAATTTGCCCAAGCGCCGCGCTCCCGACACCCAGGCACCCAGGAGTCGCGCCCGTTGTGTCCCCATGTGTGCATGCCCTTCGTGGCCCCGCTGTCGCCATTTGTGTCCCCTTCATTGTCCTACGTGGCCCAGTTGCTACCCTCAGTGGCCCCATAGTTGCCTTCTGTGGCCCCGCGTTATCTGCACTTCGTGGCCCCCGCTCATTCGCACTCTTCGTGGCCACATACGCATTCCCTTCGTGTCCCCGCTGTCGCCCTTCGTGGCCTACTTCGTGCCCTTCGTGGCCCTGCTGTCGTTCTCTCTCGCTCTCGCTTTCGCTCGTCGTCGCCGTCGTCGCCGTCGTCTTCGACGTCGTCGTCGTCGTCGTCGTCGTGGTCGGTCCCCTGTCCGTCCCTCTTGGGGTCGGGTCGACGGTCCGCGGCCGCTCCGCCGATCAGCGCTGCCGCTGTCCAGGCCGACGGTCCGCGGCCGCCCCGCCGCTTGCCGGGGCCCGGCCTGCAGGGAAGAAAGGTATACCCCCTAAAAGGGGTTCGATCGAAGACGAAGAGGGCGGGTATCGAGGGTTTGGGAAATACGCGTTATTGGACACTCGAGCATATAAGGGCGAGCAGTCTGAAAATGATTGTTGTTGTTGTTGTTGTTGTTGTTGTTGTTGTTGTTGTTGTTGTTGTTGTAGTGGTTGTTGTTGTTGATGTTGTTGTTGTTGTTGTTGTCGTCGTCGTCGTCGTCGTCGTCGTCGTCGTCGTCGTCGTCGTCGTTGTTGGTGTCGGTGTCGGTGATGATGATGATGATGATGATGAGGATGATGTTGTTGTTGTTGTTGTTGTTGTTGTTGTTGTTGTTGTTGTTGTTGTAGTGGTTGTCGTTGTTGTTGTTGTAGTTGTTGTACTTGTTGTCGTTGTCGTTGTCGTTGTCGTTGTCGTTGTCGTTGTCGTCGTTGTTGTTGTTGTTGTTGTTGTTGTTGTTGTTGTTGTTTGTGGTGGTGGTGGTGGCGGTGGTGGTGTTGGTGTTGTTGTTTCCGTCGTCGTCGTCGTCGTCGTCGTCGTCGTCGTCGTCGTCGTCGTCTCTCGCTTGGGACTTCCTTACAATTTATGCAGGAATCGCTCTCCCGGAGCTCTGGAATCGCGCTCTCGCTGGAGACTTGCTTGCAACTTACTGAAGAATAGCCTTGCGTTGGAATTTCTTGCAATTTGCCCAAGCGCCGCGCTCCCGGCACCCAGGCACCCAGGAGTCGCGCCCGTTGTGGCCCCATGTGCATGCCCTTCGTGGCCCCGCTGTCGCCATTTGTGTCCCCTTCATTGTCCTACGTGGCCCAGTTGCTACCCTCAGTGGCCCCATAGTTGCCTTCTGTGGCCCCGCATTATCTGCACTTCGTGGCCCCCGCTCGTTCGCACTCTTCGTGGCCCCATACGCATTCCCTTCGTGTCCCCGCTGTCGCCCTTCGTGGCCTACTTCGTGCCCTTCGTGGCCCTGCTGTCGTTCTCTCTCGCTCTCGCTTTCGCTCGTCGTCGCCGTCGTCGCCGTCGTCTTCGACGTCGTCGTCGTCGTCGTCGTCGTCGTCGTCGTGGTCGGTCCCCTGTCCGTCCCTCTTGGGGTCGGGTCGACGGTCCGCGGCCGCTCCGCCGATCAGCGCTGCCGCTGGCCAGGCCGACGGTCCGCGGCCGCCCCGCCGCTTGCCGGGGCCCGGCCTGCAGGGAAGAAAGGTATACCCCCCAAAAGGGGTTCGATCGAAGACGAAGAGGGCGGGTATCGAGGGTTTGGGAAATACGCATTATTGGACACTCGAGCATATACGGGCGAACAGTCTTAAAATGATTGTTGCTGTTGTTGTTGTTGTTGTACATATTATTGTTGTTGTTGTCGTTGTTGTTGTCGTTGTTGTTGTTTGTGGTTGTGGTTGTGTTGTTGTTGTTGTTGTTGTTGTTGTTGTTGTTGTTGTTGATTGTGTTGTTGTTGTTGCTGCTGCTGCTGTTGTTTGTTGTTGTCGTCGTCGTCGTTGTCGTCGTCGTTGTCGTTGTTGTTGTTGTTGTTGTTGTTGTTGGTGTTTGTTGTGGTTGTTGTTGTTGTTGTTGTTGTTGTTGTTGTTGTTGTTGTTGTTGTTGTTTGCTGTTGTTGTTGTCGTCGTCGTCGTCGTCGTCGTCCTCGTCGTCGTCGTCGTCGTCGTCGTCGTTGTTGTTTGTTGTTGTTGTTGTTGTTGTTGTTGTGTTGTTGATATCCGTAAGGGCTTCGCCCCATGCCGCCGGCCCCCTGTCTCGGATAATGGGAGATGCAAAAGCTAAATCATGAGGTCTGGGCGCCGCCGTGAAGCAGTGTCGGGACCTGTTTGTTTTTCGACCCTGACCCTACGGATCTGCGTGAGGGGTGCCGCCGAATCTCAGAAATGTGGCAAATCCCTTGTGTTTTTGGACCCTGACCCTACGGATCTGCGTGAGAGGTGCAGCCGAATTTCAGAAATGTGGCAAATCCCATGTGTTTTTGGACCCTGACCCTGCCGATCTGCGTGATGGGTGCCGTCGAATTTCAGAAATGAGGCAAATCCCATGTGTTTTTGGACCCTGACCCTGCCGATCTGCGCACCGAATGTCAAACATGTGGCACATCCCTTGTGTTTTTGCACCCTGACCCCGCCGATCTGCGTGAGGGGTGCCACCGAATGACAGAAATGTTGCAAAGCCTTTGTGTTTTTGCACCCTGATCCCGCCGATTTGCATGAGGGGTGCCACCGAATGTCAGAAATGTTGCAAATCCCTTGTGTTTTTGGACCCTCACCCCGCCGATCTGCGTGAGGGGTGCCACCGAATGTCAGACATGTGGTAAATCCCTGGTGTTTTTGCACTCTGACACCGCCGATCGGTGTGAGGGGTGCTACAGAATTTTAGAACTGTGGCACATCCTTGGTGTTTTTGGACCCTGACCCCGCCGATCTGCATAAGGGGTGACACCGAATTTCAGAAATGTGACAAATCCCGAGTGTTTTTGGACCCTGACCCTGCCGATCTGCGTGAGGGGTGCCACCGAATTTCAGCAATGTGGCAAATTTCGTATGTTGTTGGACCCCGACCCCGCCGATCTGCGTGAGGGGTGTACATTTTTATCCACCCCAGCAATTCAGAGCATACGTTTTGGGCGTGGCAAAAATGCCCGTCTTGGGTCTCCCCCCCTCGCGCGGTCCATCAACAAGGAACAGTAAGCAGCAAGAAGTCAACAAGGAACAGTAAGCAGCAAGAAGCAGAACTGTAACAGTGGAAACTGGAAGCTGCAACTGGTACGGGAAACTGGGAAGCTTCGTCCTACAGCCTGGTGGCCCCACAAGGGGGTCGGCGGATTGTTGAGGTTGAGCTCTCATTTCGAAAGCTAATTATTATTGACCCCCAGTGACCACTGTATTTTTCAACTCTTCCCTGCTCTCGCATCCTGTTTTTCCCAATCATCCTGTGGTGTGGGGTCCTCGTTTTTGAAGAGACAGCGCCCCGCGCCCACTCACTCACCAGGTCCCCTAGCCCCCCTCCCGCCACTCTCTCTCTCGTGCTCCATGCTTCTTCCTTCCCCTTGTCCTTTCTTTGCATCTGCCCTCTCTTCTCCCGTGTTAGGAGCTAGGCTGGAGACACGTGGAAGGTAAGGAAGATAGTGTCCGATCGAAGGCGAAAAGGGTGGGTGCCTAGGGTTTGGGATCTACGTGTTGAGTCGCACGCGAGCAGTCAGGAGCGAACCCTCTTAAAGACGGATTGTTGTTATGGCTGCTGCTGTTGATGATGACGACTGTGGTGGTGGTGATGCTGATGAGACAAGGGCGCCCTCGAGGGTGCGAAGTTATTCGCGCTTCGCGCTTTG
>CAUYUJ010012114.1:412567-437931 GCA_963575745.1 Prorocentrum cordatum | reverse complement strand
TACCACCACTACCACCACTACCACCACCACTCCACCACTACCACCACTACCACCACTACCACCACTACCACCACTACCACCACTACCACCACTACCACCACTACTACCACCACTACCACCACTACCACCACTACCACCACTACCACCACTACCACTACCACCACTACCACTACCACCACTACCGCCGTTCCTGCACCACTCAGTTGCCATCGCCATCGGTGCAATTTCCGTCATGGTCCTCCTTGTTTTGCCCGTTGTCGCCTCAGCCGCCTCGGCTTGGGCGCTCCGCCGCCCCACCCCCGGGCCTTCACGCGGCCCCCGCCCCATGGGCAGGAAGAAGGGCGGGGTTGCCGCCCCCAAGTGGAGGCCGGTCGGCAGCGGCGACTCCGCCGCCGACGCGGCCCCAGGGCCCCAGGGCGGCGGCGGGGGGGCCGCCAAGAAGAAGCCGGCGGCCGCTGCCAGGAAGCCAGCGGCGACGCCTCCGCAGGCGGCGGCCGCAGCTGGGCGCATGTCGGGCGTTGGCGGAGGCGTCCTCGCCGGCCCGAGGTCTTCCCTTCCAGCCTGCCGCCCGCGTTGGGGCCCCGGGGGTCGTCGTGCAGGCCGCGGGAGCTTTTTCAGGGAGCGTTCTGGGCTCATCGGGCCGAGGGCATCTCCGGCAACGCCCGGGCATGGCGGGCTCCTTCATCCCGCCCGGCTGCGATGCGTCCTGCGGGGAGGACGCGGGCGACGACGAGGATCGAGGGAAGAAAATCGGGGACATGACCAAGATGTCGCAGGATTTTGTCAATGCGATCTTGGTCATGGTCCATGCCGGCCGCTGCCGGTTCGTGAGGATGGTCCACGATGACGCTGACCACGATGGACGGTGACCGAGCACGGCACGAAGGCTGGGGGCTCGGTCCTGGTAAAGGTCCCCGCTCCCTCCCCTTCCCAGAGGAGGCGGCGCCGGCGCGCTGCTACGAGCAGTCCCTGGCCCGCGGGTTCTGGTGCCCGCCGCGCCTCCGGGGGCGGAACGAGTCCCTGATCGAGGCCGTCAATGACCCTCGGCGGCGCGCAGCAGGGGGCCCTTTGCGAGGGGGTGGGGCGGAGGAGGGGGAGGAGGAGGAACAAGAGGAGGAGGAACAAGAGGAGGAGGAGGAGGAGGAGGAGGAGGAGGAGGAGGAGGAGGAGGAGGAGGAGGAGGAGGAGGAGGAGGAGGAGGAGGAGGAGGAGAGGAGGAGGAGGAGGAGGAGGAGGAGGAGGAGAGGAGGAGGAGGAGGCGGAGGCGGAGGAGGAGGAGGCGGAGGAGAGGAGGAGGAGGAGGAGGAGGAGGAGGAGGAGCAAGAGGTTTCCTCTCTGCTCACGCCTCCAGAACACAGGCGGATCGGGCCGACAGGGCCCCCCTGGCCCACGTTTCTCAGGCCACCTCCTCCTCCTCCTCCTCCTCCTCCTCGCACCTCCTCACACTCCTCAGATGCTGACGCTGACGACGATGGAGGTGGAGGAGGAGGAGGCCATCATCTCGAGCGGCCTGTGGCGCCCCCCAACGGGAGGGCGCGAGCTCCGCGGCGTGTCTCGCCGCTGAACCCCCTCAGTGCTTTTGACGCCGTGCGTCCCGAGCCACGGGACCCACGTCGAGGGCCCCTGCCCGGACTGGAGGGGGGTCGTGGCCCCCACTACCCAGCACTCTTGATACCTCCTCCGCGCGTTCTCTGGCTGCCGCACTGCCAGCCGACGAGGCTCCCCTGCGCCTCAGCCTCGGGCCTTCCGGCCTCGGCTGCCCTGCGCTGGAGCCTCTGGCCAACGCGGCCGCCTCGTGCGCTCCTCATACCATGGTCAGGTCCGCGGACGCCATGCTGCTGGCTGCGCCCTGCGCCATATCCCTCGCTTCCCACAAGTAGCCTTGGAAGGCGTCGCTGTTCCATGGCTCCCAGCGCTGCACCAGCGCTGTGTCCTTGAAGGCCGCGTAAAGCGCTGACGCCCCCCCGATCCTCAAGCTGTGGGAGCCCAGGTCATTCGGGTCGACCCCCTCCGCCACGGCTGACTGCATCACCACGCGCTGGACGTCGACCCTCGTGACGAGTCGCCTGTCGTCGTAGGCGAAGAGCGGGTCATACGACTGCGCTCCGGAGAACCTCTCGCGTGCCCCCCCCTCGTAGATCGTCAGCGCCTCCACCACGCAAACGTGTTCGTCGTCCACCGTGCCTGGTGCTGCTTCGACCCTGAAGTGGTTGCGCCATTCTCCTCGATTGTACTGGTCCGTCTTGCTGGCCCGTAGTTTGATGACGACTTCGTTCGCCTCAGGCCAGCTCCTCGTCGGCTCGCCTGCTGCCTTCGGTGTGACGTCCACGCCCCTTAGGCCCTTGCCACCGGTGTAGCCGTTCTGGTCGCCCGACACGTACTCGCTGGCCTTCAACAGGAAGGAATAGCCCGTGGCGACCGCAGCCCATAGGGTTGCGCCCTCGCGCGACCTTTCCGGCTGCAGCTTCCTCTGGATCCACCTCATTATCCTGGGCGTGGCTGGCTTCTTCCGCTTGGTGTCGCCGTCTCGTCTCTTCTGCCCGTCGATCGCCATCCAGAGCCTGCCCGCGTCCGCCGTGAGATCGCCCAGACCAGGGGCGAGGTGCTGGGCCCGTACGGCACTCAGGTACTGCTTGATGGTGCCCGCTTTCTTGTACCCTCGTCTCGACAGGTGCACGACGAACTCCAGCATCAGCTCCTCCTCGTCCCTTCGGCTCGTGGGCGTGACCTCCTTGAGTGGGCTGATACCCCTCGCCCGGCAGAACAGGGACCACCACCTCCAGCCTAGGCTGTAAGACTTGATGGTGGAGCTGGCCAGCCTATCCAGGATGAGCTCCAGCTTAGCTTTCTCCCAGTCCTCGCGCGTCTTGAGGTCCGTCAGCGTCATATCGTCCGGCTCTTCTCCCTGACCGCTTCGGGCCCCAGCAGGTTTGGCGGCCTATTCTCGTCCGGGTCCACGCTCTTGCCTCCGCGCCTCCTCTTCCTTTGGGTGTTGGCGCCCGCCCTCCAGTCTTCGGCCTCGCCTGAGCACCGCGCGGCCAGAGCCCAGTCGAGCCACCCGCCCCTCTGGTCGGGATACCCCCACGTCCGAACCATCGCGTCCAGCTGCCTCCTGGCCTCATCCTGCTCTAGGCATCCGCTCCTGCGGCTGTCCTCCTCGCGCCTGGCGCGCCTCCCGCCGCCGTCGTAACCCTGGCCTCGCTCGGCTCCTCGTGCGAATGGCTCCTAGGTGGAGCCTGAGCCCCTCCTGGCTATGGCTGGCACCGCCAGTGCCTCGGGTATCCCGCAGGTACCAGGCCACCGCCTCCGGGTCGATGCCTTTCAGGTCTGGCTCACTCTGGTGCCTCTCTCGAGGGCGGCGGCCGTCAGGCCGGTGCCGCTCCTCGGGGTGCTCTGTTATTTTGTGCTTCGCTTTCTTCCTGCGGGCTTCCTCGGCGCCCTCGTCCTCGTCGCGTTTGATCCTGATGGCCCGCGCCCTCAGCGCCGCCATGCGAGCTTCGTTGTCTGCCTGGATCCTTGCCGTTTTGGCGCCGTCTCCCGGCCTGAGGTCCGTCGAGCCTGGTGACGGTCCTTGGCCTTCTTGTCCACCCTCGAGCGTGGCAGACTCTCCTCGCGGCTGGCTGCGGAGCTCAACGGCCCTCCGAGGCCCCGGCATGGGAAGTGGTTCTCTCTCCACCGGGGCGGTTCCCCGCCCCCTGGTGGGCCGTGGCGGGGCGGAGCTGGCCTCCTTCCTGGCATCGGTTCTGCGCCTGCCCCTCTCCAAGGACCTCGACCTCCGCCGCCCCTCCTCGCGCGTGCTGGCGCCGCGCCCGGGTCCGCGCGGGGCCGCGGCTTCAGCCGCGTCGTCTTCGCCCCAACGGGTGACCCGCTCCACCAGGTCCCTGTACTTGCGGCCCAGCGCGGCCCGATGCCCTCGCCTTCTGACTGCGGCTCCTCCTTGACCTCCCGTGGCAGCAATCTCGCCCGCGGGCGGACCTGCGGCCCCTCCGACGCCGCGCGCCCTCTGTTCTTGTGGGCCGCCCTCCTGGCTGCTCCTGCCTCCGCTCTCGCCGGGTCCGCTTCTGCGTGCTTCCTCCTCCTCATCTCGGTGGGGGATGGCGGCGGGCACTCGGTCGAAGGCCTTCCGCTGCCCGACGAGCCCCCATAGTCCGCCCCGCCCCGCTGGCAAGCGGCTCCGCTCCAACCGATGCTGCCAGACGGAGGGCCGGACATGGGCGCTTTCGGCGGCGCTGCGCCGCCCTGCTTCTTCCGCTCGCCCCGTCTGCCTCCGCCCTCGCCAGGAGGCTGATCGCCCATGTCCTGGCCAGGGGGGGCCTTCTCGCAGTATTTGTCGTGGTTGATCCCTCCATCCGCCCAGTCCTCGCCCGGGTGCCTGCCCCCGCACTTGTCGCAGCAGTAGCCTGGCTTCCAGAGCTGCTTCGGATCGCTGTGCGCGGCGTGGGGGCAGCCCGGGCGGAGGCGCGGGGTGGGTCCCCCATCTCCTTCGCGCGCGCGCCCGACGAGGCTGCCTCGGCTGTTGGCGCCGCCGCTGCGGGCTCAGGCGCCGAGGCCGCTCGGCGCATGGGGGCCGACCTGCCTTCCGCCGTCCACCTGCCCCAGCTCTCGTCGTCCTCTACGGCTCCCGCCCGCCTCCCAGGATCTCCTCCCTCGGGGCAAGGCTCCGATGGGCCCGCGCGGGCGCGGGGATCCTCTTCGCTCCGCGCACGGGCTAACTCGGTGGTGTGCGCGCCCTCCTTCGAGTTGCACGCCGGACCGTGATTCCGCCCGTGCGTGTACCAGCGCGTCCTGCAGCAGTAGAAGACCTGGAAGCTCAGGTCTGGCAGGAGCCGTCTGCATCCCTCCTGGTGACAGCAGCCTGCCTTTTCGGGGTTGACCCTCCTCCGCTGCGCCGGGTTCTCATATTCCTCCTCCTCGTAGCGGGGCGGCCCAGGCTGCTGGGGGTCAACGAAGTCCCGATCCTCGCCGTCCGACCACATGTCGAAGTAGGCCACGTTCGAGAAGCCGCGCCGTCCTTCATCGATGCTCGCAGTGGCACCGAAGAGCCTGGTCAGGGCGAAGGGGGGCGCCTTGGGCAGACCTCGGGGCGTGATAAACCTCCGCTGGGGCGGGGTCTCCGCCCACGTGGCTGCTGGGCACCGCCTTCGCAGGCGGGGGCGGTGCTGGACCTGGGCCGGACGAGGATGCTGCTCCCGGTGAGGCTGCCGCGCTCGCCGCGGCTGCGGCCCGGTCCCGCCCGCCCTTCCCCATCCACGGCATCCGCCTCGCGCGCCGGGGCACGGGGCGCCGCCTTGCCTTCCTCCGCCGTGGCCCGCGCTGAAGGGCCCCTCCGCCTCGCTAGATCCTCATAGTGGGCCTCGCATCCTGGCCCGTGCTGCGCTCCACTCGAGCCCCGGCACGTGCGGCGGCAGTGCCATCCCCATCCGTTGCCCAGGTGGGCGCAGCTCCTGCCGCGGCCCCCTCGGCATGGCGGGCCCCTGCCTGGATCCTTCCCCGCCTTCAGAGAGATCAGGTCCAGATGCGGGTCCTCCAGGAGGTCGCGAGCTCGTCTCTCCCCGCGATCGTCGCCCGGGAGCATGCCGCATCGAGGCTGATCGCCCCTCCGCTGGTCCGTCAGCATCTGGCCTCGCGGATCATGCGGGCACGCCTTGCAAGCCCGCAACCAGGCCTGAAAGCTGGCCCACGCCTCTCCCTCACTGGCGAGAGAGCACGCTCCTGCCTTGGCCTCCTCCTGCTGCCTCCTGCAGTACTCGAGCTGGGCGAACGCCTCCTCGATCATCGCGTCTGCTGCCAGCTGCGGTGTGGCTGCCTGGATGGCCCCGGCGGCGAGGGTTCCGCGCTGGTGCCTTCGCTCACTGTCCTGCGGAACGTCGCTGCCGACCCGCCCATCAGCTTCCAGATCTCCTCATGCCCGATTTGTCGCACTCCTGGGATGGGGTCGCGGGCGTCGTGTGCGAGTATGCGATCTCCCGGCTTGCCGCCCGCTGCTGCGCTGCGGGTGCTCGGGTGCGGGCTGTCGACTGAGAAGACGAGCTCCTTGGCTCCTCCGCCTTGAGGGTGCCAGTGGCCGCGCGGCCTGGCCCCCCCCTGGGCCTCCTCTCTTCGGGATGCGCGGGTCCATGACCAGCTCGCCGTCCTCGCTGCTCGTCTTGACCACGTCCTGGCTGGGCTTGCCTACGCACGCCCTGATGCTCATGGGCTCGTTGTGCTCCTGGCCCAGGCTGGCTGCCTCGCCGCCCCCTCGGACGGCTAGAACGACCCCCCGCTGCCTCTCCGTCGCATCCCCCAGCCTCGCGCAGCAGACCACTACCTCCTCCCAGCTGTAGCTTGCGCCCTTCAGCTTTTGGAGCGCAGGGTCCAGGTCTGCGGGTCCCGGGGCGTCGGCGATAGCCACCTCGGCGCCTGCCTGGAGTGCGAACGCGGCCCGTCGCCGTGCCTCCTCGCCGCCGTCGTTGGTGAGGCTGGCCGCCGCCGCGCCCGCTCTGTCCGGGCCTCTGGCGGACCACTCCGCCACTCCTGGCGGCCCAACTGAGTAGCCTGCGCTCGGAGCCCCCGGCGCCCCCAGCATCCAGACGATGGCACCTCGCCGGGCGCCCGCCTTGCAGAGGGCCCCCGTCGCCCCTCGCCACTCGACCAGCTTCGCCGCCATGCCTGGCGTCAGTCGCAGGGCCCTGGGCCGATGCGGGTCACGCCGAGCCTCCGAGAGCTGCTGGGCCGTGCGCGCGTCCGCGTCACTCTGGCCCTCCTAGATCAACGCTGGGCGCAGCCAGCCTCGCTCGAGGTGCCGTGCCCAGCTGTCCCTCAGGCTGACCACCTCTAGCCCACGCGCCTGCGTCAGGGCCGCCGCCTCCTCATCCTCCACGCGGGAGAAGGTGTCCGCCGTGACGTTGTGGTAGGTGCGAAAGTAGGCGCTGGCCACCTCGTCTCCGTCTACCGCTTCCAGGCACGTGATGGCCATGATCAGGAAGCTGGCGTGGCGATTCTTGGCGCGCCGGTTCTGCAGCCAGTAATGGACGTTGTAGTTGCCCCCGCCATGCATGATCACCCCGCGTTCCCACCAGCCCTCAGCGCCTGCCTTGGCTGCGAAGGTGACCAGGTTCATAAACTCCGCGATCGCGATGATGGCCTCCTCATCTTCCTCGATTCCCACCGCCTCCCTCGGCGCCTGCATGAACTCGGGCACCGAGTGGAAAGTGCATGTGGAATTCTTTACGCTTCGCGTTTGACTTATGGTCCTCCGGCTGCCCGGGTCCGGGGTCCGGGTCCGGGGTCCGGGGTCCGGGGTCCGGGGTCCGGGGTCCGGGGTCCGGGGTCCGGGGTTTGGGGGGTCCGCGGGGTCCGGGGTCCGGGGTCCGGGGTCCGGGGTGGAGGGTCCGGGGTCAGGGGTCCGGGGGCCGGGGGCCTGGGTCCGGGGGCCGGGGGCCGGGGTCCGGGGTCCGGGGTCCGGGGTCCGGGGTCCGGGGTCCGGGGTCCGGGGTCCGGGGTCCGGGGTCCGGGGTCCGGTCCCGGTCCGGGGCCGCGGGGTCCGGGGGGTCCGGGGCCGGGGGCCGGGGTCCGGGGCCGGGTCCGGGGTCCGGGGTCCGGGTCCGGGTCCGGGGGGTCGGGGTGAGGCCTGGGGTCGGGGGTCCGGGTCGGGGGTCCGGGGTCCGGTCCGGGTCCGGGGTCCGGGGTCGGGCGGGTCGGGCGGGCGGACGGGACATTAAAGTGGGGGACATCATCGATTAACACGCGCGCACCTGAAGGGAGGAGGGAGGGAGGGCGAGGGAGGAGGAGGAGGAAAGGAGGAGGAGGACGACGAGGAGGAGGAGGAGGAGGAGGGCGGGCTCATCCACACCTTCTCGGCGCGGTGGTGAGTTGTCATGTCGCCAGATCGCGGATGAAGGGGGTCTGAGCTTGGAGGGGTCAGCATCTGCCTCGTCCTCGTCCTCCTCGTCCTCCTCGTGTGCCTTTCTGTTCCCCCCTCCTCTGAAGTCTTCGGCTGATTGATTTTCTCCTCGCGCCGAAGACTGTCCAGTTGTGTAGCCAACAGCCGGACTCCCAAGTTAGGTGAGGTGGTGGAGTTTCTGTGGTACTCCAGTCATCCTGACCCGTGAGGGAGTCGGCCCGCCCACCGCCCCCCTGTTCAATTTCTGGCGAGATCCGGCGACTCCGGCGAGATCCGGCGAATCCAGCCAGCGAGATCCGGCGAATCCGGCCTCAACCTCATCCTGTGGCCTTCTCTGGTTGCCCCGTCAGCCCCCAGAGGCCTCGGGCCCTGCCTCGCACGGCGCCCCTCCCTGGGACACCTCTGGCGGACTTCAAAGGGAGCTCAATCGAAGACCACATTTTGAAAAAGGAGCCGCCCTCAACCTCATCCTGTGGCCTTCTCTAGTTGCCCCCTCAGCCCCCAGACGGCCTCGCACGGCGCCCCTCCCTGGGACACCTCCGGAGAGCCTCAAAGGGAGCTCAAGCGAGAAGTCCATTTTGAAAGAGCTCCCGCCCTTCAAGGCAAGGCCTCCCTTGAAGAATCACCCTTCGGGTTCTGATGGGCGTGCGGTTCGGGGCCGCTTTAGGTTCCATGTTATGTGGCAGGGTGTTGCCGTGCTGTGCCGTGCCAGGTGATGTGCTGTGTGCGGTGCTGGGCGCCGTGCCGAGAGCCGTGCGTATGCCGTGCTGGGAGCAAAGACCGGCTCTCGATTTTCGCACCAACCACGTGGCACGTTGCCCGCGGCAGCGGCGCTTGCCACACCCCGTGACCTGGAGATGGGTATCAGGCATGGGGGATTGCGCACTTGGTTGGGAGGCGGGGCCGTGTGGTCCGTAAGTCCCATGGTGGCCTTGCGCCCGCTCACCCTGGAAAACAAACCCAGTTGCGCATGTCAGCCGATTGAGCAGGGGTTGATGGTCGGGAAGTTTCGCAGTGGCGAGCGCCGTGCCGAGAGCCGTGCGTATGCCGTGTCCGCCCGCGTCCGAGGCGAGATCCCAAGTACCGGTCGCGCTTGCGCCAAGTCGGGCTGGCCTTGCCCTCGGGGCGGCCGGGGAGCGCGATATCCCCCCTCCAGCCGCGCAGCGCGGTCAAGGGTTTTTCCGACAGACACACAAACATGGGCCTTTCACATGTGCGCGCCGACATCGGGCGCCGCATGTGCCTGGTCCAGCACGCGCGGTGCCCCCTGGGAGGGGTTGCGGTTTTGCCGGATTGTGAGGACGCTTCAGAGCGGAACGCCACTCCACATTCTTCCTGCTCCCCCACTCATTTCAACCCACGCCCCCCTGGGTGCACATTGCCGGCGCCAGCGCGAAGATAAGAGGCACCTGGGGGGGCGCCCCGTTCCGCGAATCCCACTGCAGAGCGGGGATCCCGACCCCCCAATGGGATTCGCGGAGCGGGGAAGGCCTTGGTGGGCCGAAGCGTTTTTTTGGGAGGGGGGGGCTGCCCCGTTCCCTCGGATGGGCACAGCCCCCCCCTCGCCGGCCTCTTCTCCTTGATGTCCCTCCCCCTAACGTAACGCGCCCGGTTTTAAGTTAGTGTATATTGTAAATTGCATTCTGGGAGCCGACCCTGGGTCCTTGGCGGAAGTCTGGCGGGTTCCCATGGAAGCTGGAGGATGTACGAGTTTTCGGGCTCGACGAAAGCAGAGTATATACAGTTCCGTTTAGTTATGTAAACGGCTGCGCCGTTCCGCCCCGTAGGAGAAAAACCGCACCTTCCTCAGGCGCCCGCTTGGGGAAGGCGCGGCCCAAAGGCTGCTCAGTGGCCTTCGTTGCCCACCCAACGCAAACAAGTGGGAAGGTCGAGCTGGCGCCCCGCGCTCCTGTGACACGATTGCGTGTTTGGGCGTTTTTGGCGCATTTCGGGCGTCGGCGGGGGCTTCTGAGGTGGTTCAGGTTCAGGCCACGAACTCAGCTTCGTGGGCCACCAGCTGAAAGGGCAACCGAGGGTGGGGGCCAGGCACCTGTTCTCATGGTGTCAACTCCACACATTCCTTGGGGCACACTGTCAGAATCGACTGCATTCGGCGACTGGGGGCAGCTAGACCGGCTCTCGATTTTCGCACCAACCACGTGGCACGTTACCCGCGGCAGCGGCGCTTGCCACACCCCGTGACCTGGAGATGGGTATCAGGCATGGGGGATAGCGCACTTGGTTGGGAGGCGGGGCCGCGTGGCCCGTAAGTCCCATGGTGGCCTTGCGCCCGCTCACCCTGGAAAACAAACCCAGTTGCGCATGCCAGCCGATTGAGCAGGGGTTGATGGTCGGGAAGTATTTCGCAGTGGCGAGGTGAAACGATTTTCTCCCTACCCCCACGCACTCTCGGTGTGAGGCAAGTGGTTGGGCGACGAGGTAGCTGACTATCCCTTGATCGTCGGTGCCGCCTGCGGGCGCCCCCCCGGTCCAGGAGGCCGAAGGTGACGGTTGAACTCCGACCCAACTGTAGCCAACTGTAGGCCACTTCGTGCGCTTCGAGTTCCCAGAATTCCATTCCCAGGCCACATTTTGAATGCCCGGAGCCAACTGTAACCCATTTCGTGGTCTTCGAGTTCCCAGAATTTCAGTCCTGGGCATGATTTTGAATGCCTGGAGCCAGCTGTAGGCCACTTCGTGTTCTTCGACGGGCCACATGTTGAATGCTGAGGCAGGCTGATGCTGAGGCTGAAGCAGGCTGGGGCTGAGGCAGGCTGAGGCTGAGGCCGAGGCTGAAGGCAGACTGGGGCTGAGGCTGAAGCAGGCTGAGGCTGAGGCTGAGGCTGAGGCTGGCTGAGGCTGAGGCTGAGGCTGATGCAGGCTGAGGCTGAGGCCGAGGCTGCAGGCAGACTGAGGCTGAGGCTGAAGCAGGCGGAGGCTGAGGCCGAGGCTGAAGGCACATTGATGCTGAGGCTGAGGCAGGCTGAGGCTGAGGCTGAGGCAGGCTCAGGCTGAGGCTGAGGCAGGCTGAGGCTGAGGCAGGCTGAGGCTGAGGCTGAAGCTGATGCAGGCTGAGGCTGAGGCAGGCGGAGGCTGAGGCCGAGGCTGAAGGCAGATTGATGCTGAGGCTGAAGCAGGCTGAGGCTGAGGCTGAGGCAGGCTGAGGCTGAGGCTGAGGCAGGCTGATGCTGAGGCAGGCTGAGGAGGCTGAGGCTGAGAGCTGAGGCTGAGGCTGAGGCTGAAGGCAGGCTGAGGCTGAGGCTGAAGCAGGCTGATGGCTGAGGCTGAGGCTGAGGCTGAGGCAGGCTGAGCTGAGGCAGGCTGAGGCTGAGGCTGAGGCTGATGCAGGCTGAGGCTGAGGCAGGCAGGCTGAGGCTGAGGCTGAGGCGAGGAGGCTGATGAGGCTGACTGAGGCTGAGGCTGAAGGCTGAGCTGAGGCTGAGCAGGCTGAGGCTGAGGCTGAGGCTGAGGCTGAGGCAGGCTGATGCTGAGGCTGAGGCTGAGGCTGGCTGAGGCTGAGGCTGGCTGAGGCTGAGGCCGAGGCTGAAGGCAGACTGAGGCTGAGGCTGAGAAGGCTGAGGCTGAGGCTGAGCTGCTGAGGCTGATGCTGAGGCAGGCTGAGGCTGAGGCAGGCTGAGGCTGAGGCTGAGGCAGGCTGAGGCTGAGGCTGAGGCAGGCTGAGGCTGAGGCTGAGGCTGAGGCTGATGAGGCTGAGGCAGGCTGAGGCTGAGGCTGAGGCTGAGGCTGAGGCAGAGGCTGAGGCTGAGGCTGCTGAGGCTGAGGCAGGCTGAGGCTGAGGCTGAGGCTGAGGCTGAGGCTGAGGCTGATGCAGGCTGAGGCTGAGGCAGGCTGAGGCTGAGGCCGAGGCTGAAGGCAGGCTGAGGCTGAGGCTGAAGCAGGCTGAGGCTGAGGCTGAGGCAGGCTGAGGCTGAGGCTGAGGCAGGCTGATGCTGAAGCAGGCTAAGGCTGAGGCTGAGGCAGGCTGAGGCGTAGACACAAAGAAATTGCGACGAAGCCGATGCACAACAATATTTTTAGAAACTGCCGAGAAAAGATATTTTCAGATACTGTGTGCACGGTGCCTCGGCGGGAGCACAATCATTTCGGAAAGCGTCCATTCCTGAAGAATAGATATTTGTAGATACTGTGTGCACGTCGCCTCAGCGGGAAGCTCGAAATGTTATGAGTGTCTACTCCTGTCTTGGGCCGTCTACCTGCAGGGGTGTGCAGGGCCAGGGGTCCAGGGTCCGGGGTCCGGGGTCCGGGCTCCGGGCTCCGGGCTCCGGGCTCCGGGCTGCGGGCTCTGGGCTCCGGGCTCCGGGCTCTCGGCTCCGGGCTCCGGGCTCCGGGCTCCGGGCTCCGGGCTCCGGGCTGCGGGCTCCGGGCTCCGGGCTCCGGGGCCCGGGGCCCGGGGCCCGGGGTCCGGGGTCCCGGGTCTGGGGTCCGGGGTCCGGGGTCCAGGGTCCGGGGTCCGGGGTCCGGGGTCCGGGGTCCGGGGTCCGGGGTCCGGGGTCCGGGATCCGGGGTCCGGGGTCCGGAGTCCGGGGTCCGGGCTCCGGGATCCGGGGTCCGGGGTCCGGGCGCGACCCGGGCGGCGGGTGGTCCATGTGTGTCGCGTTTCCCCACCAGCCCATCTCACAGCAGCAACTCTTGCGAAGCATGCCGACAGTCGTGTTTTTCAGGCGTGTGTCCGCTTGGCCCCGCATATGCGGGAGAAGGACGAGGCGGAGGAGGAGGGAGAGAAAGCGCTCCTCGTGATTTGAGTCGTTTGGGGTTTCTCGTCCTGGTGTGAGTCGTTCGGGCCCTTCTTCCTGGTGTGAGTCGTTCGGGCTCTTCGTGGTGTGAGTCGTTCGGGCTCTTCGGGTGTGAGTCGTTCGGGCTTCTCGTGGTGTGAGTTGTTCGGGCCCCTCATCCTGGTGTGAGTCGTTCGGGCCCCTCCTCCTGGTGTGACTCGTTCGGGCTCCTCGTGGTGTGAGTCGTTCGGGGCCCGCGTCGTGGTGTGAGTCGTTCGGGCTCCTCGTGGTGTGAGTCGTTCGGGCGCCTCGTCCTGGTGTGAGTCGTTCGGGCCCCTCCTTGTGGTGTGAGTCGTTCGGGCTCTTCGTGGTGTGAGTCGTTCGGGCCCCTCGTCCTGGTGTGAGTCGTTCGGGCTCCTCGTGGGGCCTCTTGGGGGCCTCTTGGAGCCTCTGGGGCCTCTTGGGGGCCTCTTGGGGGCCTCTTGGGGGCCTCTTGGGGGCCTCTTGGGGCCTCTTGGGGCCTCTTGGGGGCCTCTTGGGGGCCTCTTGGGGGCCTCTTGGGGCCTCTTGGGGGCTCTTGGGGGCCTCTTGGAGGCCTCTTGGGAGCCTCCTGGGGGCCTCTTGGGGCCATCTTGGGGCCTCTTGCGACCTCCTCAGAAGCGCAAATGAGCGCTGCCCCCTGAGAAGGACAAAATGAGCCCAAAACCTTCGTAAAATCAATGATTTTGCTGTGAAGGAAGATGAGCGCGGCTCCCTCAGGAGGCCAAAATGGGGCCAAAACCGTAGTAAAATCAATGATTTTGGCTTCAAGGAAGAGGAGAGGTTTTTTTCTCCCTCCCCCCGTCGGGGCCAGAATCCTCGTGAGGGGTGTCGTTTTTTAGCCCTCCCATGAGTCGAAAAAGACCCCTCCAACGACCCGCGAAACCCCCTCTCCAGGTCCAGGGGGAGGGGGTAGGGGGAGGGGTAAACCCCTCCCCGAAGGGGAAGAAGGGGGGTTGAGAACAGAAAGGGCTCCCTAAACCACTCACGCCCAAAGGGCTGGTGGGATTCACCCAGTCGACCGTGGCGATCATCTGCGGCGTCGCGCCCCCCGTTGCCCAGAACACCCGGTAGTGCCAGCCCGGGAGCGCCAGCTTCTCATTGATCGAGAGCACACCTGGCAGGGCACCTGTGAAACGTGAGCTCCACTTCGACTTGTCTGCTGCCAGGGGGCGCGCCACCTCGGTGGCCTGCCGGAAGTCTGTCCAGGCAAGCGCGCTCTGGAAGTCGCCCCCCTTCGGTCCCGCCAGCCTACGCGGGCGGCCCCGCATGAGCGCGTCGGTCGGACTGACGAGGCGCCTCGTAGCTGGCGTGACGAGGGACCAATATTGCTGGTCCCCCTATAGACCTCCATAAAGTTCCAGGGATGGTCTGCTGGCCGTAGTCTAGGGTGGGGTCCGCTAGGAGGTACGCTGCTTTCTCGATCTTTGGCTCCGGCATCTCCAGCGTGCTCTCCTTGGTGCTGTACAGGAGGCCCCAGCATATCTTTGAGGTCTCCCAGCCCCCTTCCTCAATGTCCTTCTCCTCGTTGATCGCGTCCCTGCCCAAGCAAGCTCGGATCCCCTCCAGCGCCCTGTCGCCGCTCTGCGCCGCCCTGGTGCCGATGTCGGGTTCCACGAGTATCTGATCGTCTATCAGTAAGGAGCTGTGGAAGGGGGCGCTGTGGTCCCACCTCGTGTTCGCCGGGCGGTACGCCGCATGATAGCACTTTGCCACCCAGGCCCAGATCATCCACTCGCCCGGGCTGCCCGTCCAACCGAACGTCAAGACCATGTAGACTGCCGTGATCAGCGCTGCCACGCCCCACTTGCCCCCCTCCAAGTCCGCGCCGAAAATGCACGCGTCCATCTCGTGCATCACGACCCACCAGAAGGCGTCCTTGACGTCCTTCTTGGAGAGGAGGATGTCCATGCCCGGCATCCTGGCCTTCCACCGTAGGATGATGCGCGCCAGGTCCTCGTGTCGCGGCTGGTCAGCGGGCGGGTGGTCCTCCTTGGGGCAGCTCTGGTTTGGAACGGTGCCGTCCCAGATCAGCCTGTGGATCCACCACCACTAGGATTGTAGTAGAGGTGGATCCACCGTTAGTAGGATTGTAGTAGAGGTGGATCCACCACTAATAGGATTGTACTAGAGCTGGATCCACCAATCATAGGATTCTATTAGAGCTGGATCCACCCGTAAGGATCCGATAGGACTCCGTAGATTCTGGAGCTTCGCTGGTGCAGACACGGCAAAATGGCATGGAGGATGAGTCCACACCCTTCAGCGAGCAAATTCGCCAGCGGAGCAGGGAACGGAACCCCTGGTTGCTGGTTGCTGGTTGCTGGTTGCTGGGGGGGGTCCCAACCGGCCAATGGGGCACAGACGCGCGGTTCCGCCTTAGGGAAGAACGCGGGGAACGAGGTCCGGGACCGTGGGGCACTCACGCGCGGTTGTTCCTCGTTGTTGTTGTTGTTGTTGTTGTTGTTGTTGTTGTTGTTGTTGTTGTTGTTGTTGTTGTTGTTGTTGTTGTTGTTGTTGTTGTTGTTGTTGTTGTTGTTCTTGTTGTTCTTGTTGTTGTTGTTGTTGTTGTTGTTGTTGTTGTTGTTGTTGTTGTTGTTGTTGTTGTTCCCCCTCCTCCGGCGAGGACCATCGAGGCGCATGTTTTGAATCTTGGACCAGCCTGCAAAACGCACGACACCGACAGATGCACGGGGAGTGGACGTCCGGGCGGTGGCGAGTGGGAGTGCCACGGCCCTCCCGGGAGGCGCCGCCCTTGGCCTTGCCCCTTGTGGCGCGCCGTCAGGACTGGCACTACGCGATGCTGAACGACTCGCAGAGGAACGAGTGCCACTTACGGTCGAAACCGATGGTAAGGTTGGGTAACCTTCCCAATGATACCCTTTCTAGGCCTCCCAGATGGGGTAGGAGTAACTGGTGTCGGAGGATCGCGCCGCATAGCCGACGCATCGGGGATACGGCTCCATGTGGAGCCCGATCTTGTCCACGTCGGCGTCGCCGATGCGTCGCCGACGTCGCCAATACATCGTCGATGCATCGTCGAATCATCGCTGATGTATCGGCGATGCGGCGCGATCCTCCGACCCCATCTACTCGGACCCCATCTAGGAGGCCTCTACTTTTGCATCCTTGCCTCTTCGGTTCATTCTTGACCACTCTCGATGGCCAGCCCCGCTCGATGGCAAGCCTCGTCGTGGGCGTCCGAGGGGCCTGCATCCTTATCGCGCATCCTTACTATCAGTTTGACTGTATCATGTAACCGATCCCTATTCCCATCTCCATCCCCGTCTAGATCCCCAACACATGCCCCTCGCAACCCGAAGGGGACAGCCAATATCCCCATCTGGGGGGCGGGGTAAGTCGGCCTGTGGGGCTCATGCCATGCCGGAGGGGGTAGGGATCGGTTAAACGATGCTCAGGAACCAGTTCTATTGGGACGCCATTCGAAGAAGAAACAACTGCATGAACATACATTTTCGGAGCTCCGCGCGGATTTCTCGGATCCGTGATGGACCCCCCTGGCGGTGTCTCCAGCGCCGCCCTTGGCGCGATCTGCGCGCCAGGGAGGGGTGTTCAGCGCAGATCCAAGACATCTGCGGGGACCTCCAAAAGTTGACGTTTCTGCAGTGATTTCGTCCTCCAGCCGTGGCAGGCGTAGTCGAGGGCAAGCGCGTCGTGGACATCGGTTCTGGGAGCGCGCTGCTATCGCTGATGGCCTCCAAGCAGGGCGCGAGCAAGGTGCTGGCCATAGAGGCATCTGGTGATATGGTAAACCTTGCCAAACTGAACGTAGAGCGCAATGGCGAGAAAGGCAAAATCACCATCATACACGATCTCAGCAGCAATGTGCAGCTGGCTGAGGAGGACAAGGCCGAGGCGATCGTGTCGGAGACGCCTCCTCCTCCTCCTCCTCCTCCTCCTCCTCCTCCTCCCCCTCCTCCTCCTCCTCCTCCTCCTCCTCCCCCCCCTCCTCTCCTCCTCCCCCTTCCCCCTCCCCCTCCTCCCCCTCCCCCCTCCTCCTCCGCCTCCTCCTCCTCCTCCTCCTCCTCCTCCTCTCCTCCTCCTCCCTCCTCTTTTTTTTTTTTCTTTGTTCTCTCTCTCTCTCGGTGTGTCTCTCTCTCTCTCTCTCTCTCTTCTGCAATCATTACCCTGGCACCCGCCGCAAAGTTCTCCACTTGAGGAGGATCAGTCTTCAGATCTTTGCGGGTGGGGGCGGGTGACACGTCACTGCCCGCAATCCGAAGGACGACGAGGAGAAGGGAAGGGAGAGAGGACGGGGACGAGGGAGGGGGGAAGGCAAGCTAGGCGCGCTCGCGCCATATCTCACATTCTACCCCTCTCACCCATTCCTATCCACTGGGCCGCTTTTGTTCCTGCATCCGCCGACGCGTGTCAGAGCAGACTTGGAACTCCGAAGAGGACCAGATCGCGTTGTGCGCAATCGGGAACACGGAGCTGCGTACATTGGAGGAAGTGGTGGCGCATGAGCAGGAGGACGAGCAGGAGGAAAAAGAGGAGACTGAGGAAGGAATGCGGAGGACGAGGACGAACAGCAGCAGCAAGATCTGCAGTGAAAGGAGCGGGAGGAGCAGGAGGACCAGGGTAAGACGGAGGAGGGGAGATGCGGGGGGCGACGACAATTGAGAAAGGACTCGGATCCTGATCAACATCCCGCGCTTGGGCGGGGGCGCCATTCTGAACGGCGGGAGCAAAGCCCCGGTCCGACAATGAGGCCCACGCTGCAGCGGCAGCACCACTTCGAAACACCGAAAGCAGTGGGAGCGTACACGACCATAAGAAAAACCCACGTCTTGAAATCGCGGAGAGGGCCGAACATCTTCCGGACAGAGTCGGGGGAGGAGGGAGAGTCGTACTCATAGTGTGTGATCGCAGAGACTGGCGAGAAGCGAGGCGGAGGGAAGAGGAAGGGAAGGAGGGAGGAGGAGGGGGAGGAGGAGGAGGAGGAGAAGGAGGAGGCGGAGGAGGAGGGTGGAGGAGGAGGAGGAGGTGGAGGAGGAGCGTGAGGACCAGAGTAAGCCCAGGATCCTACGGCGAGGCTGCGCTACACCCTCCCGTCCCAGGTCCCTCCTCGCAGTGTCCTTGCAAGGCCTCCGTCGCTCTACGGGGAGCTCTCCCGTGCGGGCGAGAGTTGTGTTTGGTGTGCAATCAGCGCGCATTTTAAGCATGAGCAGCTTTCCAAGGCTGCCCTCGCCTCCTTGCCCCTTCGGCCCATCCTTGGCAGTTTTCGCTGGCCAGCCCCGGTCGAGTAACGTCAGCATAGCCTTCCCAGGCCCTTGCATCCTTACCGCGCATCCTTACCATGCATTTTGCCCGTTAGAAGGGGTTTCCCTGCATCCTTCTAACAGCTCCAGTGAGAACGAAAAGGCCGGAACATGCCATCCAGGGAGGTGTGTCCAGTGATAGTTCCGTTTTGAACATGAGCCGCTTGAGTCCGTGCAGCTCTCGCGCAATCTACACTTCGGGTCATACGCCTTCGAGCTTGACATGACGTTGCAACCGATTTGAAGCAACGCCGCCGCCCATGCTTCGCATTTTGGAAATGTCGCGTGCTCATTTTGTGTAAATGTTGCAAGCTTTTAGAACGAATGCCCGCGGCGCCAAGGCGAGAGACACGTCTTGAAAACGATTCAACCACTAGCTGTAGCTGCTGGAATTCTAGACGCTCCGACACCTCGCGAACCCCCCCGTCCAGGTCCAGGCGAGGGGGTAGGGGGAGGGGTAAACCCCTCCCCGAAGGGGAAGAAGGAGGGGTGAAAGAGGAAACTCCCTAAACCACCGACGCCCAGAGGGCTGGTGGGATTTCAAGACGAAGGTCCGTTGCGCCACGGCAAGAGCCACATCTTGAGCACCTTCTGCCGTCCATCCACATGATTTGTTCCCCCGACCCTGCGGAGGGGTTCCCGTTTAGTGCTCCACTGGGGGGGTTTGGGGGGACCTCCGGGGACATGGCCCTGGCCACGGGCGGAACGCCGGCGGAAGCCAGCGAAAGCACGGCCGTTGTCGGCCCCATTTCGGCAGGCGCGCTTCCGGGCGGCCCAGACGGCCCCAAGATGGTTCGCAAGATGGTCGAAGGGGGCCACGAGTCGCCGAAAGATCGGTCGAAGACGCCCAAGATGGCTTCAAGATGTTCCAAGAAGTCTCCCAGTGGCCTCCAGGAGGCCTCCAATAGCCCCCCAAGTACCCCCCCAAGAGAGCCCCACAAGTCAACATTCATGTGTTTTCTTTAGGTTTTCCAAGGTTTTTTGCGTTTTCGCCTTATCGGCCTCCCGACGCTCAAAGACGGCCCAACAGGTCCCAAAGATCGCCCCAAAACGGCTTAAGAGGTCCCCAAGAGAGCGCTCAGGCTTCCCAAGACGCCCCCAAGACGGCCCAGGAGGCCTCCAAGACGGCCTAAGAAGACCCCAGGATCACCCCAAGAGGGGCTCCAGAGGGAGGCAGGGACAGACATTTTGGGCGCTCCGCCCAAGAGAAACCCCCAAGAGGCCCCCAAAGGCCCCAAGAAGCCTCCAAGAGGTTCCCAGGAAGCTCCCAGAGGCCCCCAAGAGGGCCCAAAGACTGCCCAAGAGGGCCCCGAGATGGTCGGATACGCCCCAGGGCCAGAAGACTGCCCAACAGGGCTCCAAGATGGTCGGAGACGCCCCGACAAAGTGGCACAGTGTCAAACGGACAACACGGGAACCAGCATAATGCGCCTTAAAGCGGCACAGCGTCAAACGGACAACACGGGAATCAGCATTATGCGCGCTATAGGCATCGTCTTCTTTGCTTTTCTCTTCCTCGCGAGTCACGCCCACTTGTCCTCCAAGGTCAGGTTTCGTGGCAATATCATGTTTTTTGTCAAGGTCAACTGCCAGAAGTCATAATCGGTGAGGAAGCCTCAGGCGAAACGTCAGGCCTGCGTTACTGAAGCGTCTATTGGTGCGACGAGGAGCAGTTATCAGGAAAGAAAAGAGTGGAGTATGAGGAGGACGGCACAGGAGGGAGGAAGAGCGGCGAGGAGGAGGAGGAGGATGAGGAGGAGGAGGAGGAGAAGGAGGGAGAGGGGGAGGAGGAGGAGCAGGAGGAGGAGAAGCAGGGGCGGGGGGCGACGAGGATCGAGGAGCCAGTAGCGAGGGGAGGAGAGTGAGGAGGGGGAGGAGCGAGGAGCGAGGAGCGAGGAGCAGAGAGGAGCAGGACGCGGAACGAGGAGCGAGGGGGAGCCACAGCAGCCCTCCCTGAGGAGACGCTGGGGGCGCTGATGCTCGGCGAGGGCATGCTGGACTACCTCGTCGACGCGCGGCGCCGCCTCTGCCGCCCCGGGGCCGCTGTGATCCCGGCGGGTGGGGCCCAGTACGCGACACTGATTGGCCCGGCTGCCGCCGCGATCCGGGCCGAACCCGGCGCGGGGCGAAGTCCCCAGGTCGGGCGAAGAGGAGCATGCACGTGCACCGACCCTGGCCAGGCCCCTCCTGGGCCCAGGATCGGTTCTCCTGGCCAAGGCAGGAGGGCGTGTGCACAGATGCTGGGCTCAGGATGGGCCTGGTCAGAATCGGTGCACGTGCACATCCCTCTTTCCTCTACACCAGTGCCGGCTCTGCAGGCTGGCCCTCTGTGCCGGCTCTGTGTGGGCGGGCTCTCTGTGCCAAGAGTTTGCGCAGCATCGTGAAGGCAGCGATGCCATACTGACAGCTCATCTTGTGGAGGCCACCCGGCGGGGTTGGAAGAGGCCTCGCGCTTTTCGCTAAGGGCCCCCCCAGAGCTGTTATTCTGTGACAGTGCTGCTCCGCACTGGAGGTCGAGCTATATACTGTTCCCGCGGGGCCGGACATCGAGGCCTCCTAGGTGGGGTCCGAGTATCAGGGGCACCGATAGGGGGGATAGGCATAGGAGGGATGCATCAACACGCAATCGCCCATTGATCGCCGATAGGGACCCGATAGCATCAACCTGCCCAGGAAGGTGCGGATTCACTATCAGGGGCCTATCGCTGATCTATCTGCGATGTATCGCCGATTCCAGGTCGATGCATCCCCCCCTATGCCAGTCCCCCCCCAATCGTTGCCCCTCAGAGTAGAGGGGATCGGAGGATCGCGCCGTATCGTTGAAGCATCGGCGATGCGGCTCGATGTGGAGCACCATTTTCTCCACGCTGGCGTCGCCGATGCATCGCCGATGTATCGGCGGTGCGGCGCGATCCTCCGACTCCATCTCTCCGACCCCATCTAGGAGGCCTTTAGGAAAGTGCCATACCGTCTGACTTTTCATTGCCGCATGTATTCCTTGGGCCACAAGGGTGCGGAGCGCCTGCAGGCCTACTTCGGCTGTGTATCTGGCCCGCGGGAAGGATCACTCGACTTTTGGTGCGGAGCACAGGAAAAAGTTCACCCACAGAGGCGCGAGGAGAAATCGCGCTTCGCGCTTCGCGCTTCGCGGCCTCGCGGTGTGCGCCTCTGGAGCTGTTTCTCTCCAGGGGGCGATGCGAGGGCGCGACGATGACCGCGCGTGTGCGGCGCGAAGTACCAGATTTCGGTGTCCTACGTGAGGCGTGCCAGAAAGATCCCCGTCTTCGATGGCCGAAGGAGTTGCCATCTCTTCCTCGGCGGAGGGCGGCGGGAGGGCGGCGGAGGGTGGCGGAGAAAAAAGCGACGGCGGCTCCGCCGGCGGAAGCTCGGCGACGGGCGGCGGAAGCAGAAGATGCGCCCCCCGGGCGATGCCATCTGCTCCGTACACCTTAGGCGATGCTTAAGAAAACCCAAGTTTTCGTCCAGAGTCTCGATTATTCTTAATTTTTCAATGGAAATCCTAAGATTTTAATGGAAACGTTGGGTTTTTATTCAAGTTCTGAGACTATGAATTTCTTAACCCATGATTTCTTAAGCATTTCGCAAGGTGTATGCAGAGTTTCCGGAATCGGCGACGCGGGTGAGGAGAGAGGGCCCTCACACGCCGTAGACACCCAGCGCCTCGGCTCCTCCAGGCCGCCAGACCCCCTGCCTCGGGCTCAGCGAGAGAGCCCCTCATCCCGAGCCCGTTTCTTGCGGTTGGGCCTGGAGGCGGCCTCCCGAGGCCGAGGTTGGCGAGAGCCTCGCAGCGCGACGCTTATACCCAGAGGGGTCGGCGGATCTCTTCGCCGTCCCTCGCGATGGTGTCGAGCGTCAACTCCCAGTGCTGCAAGGGCTTCGACCTCTCGGCCATCGGTAGCTTGCAGGATCGGGCGGCGCCCGGTTGGAGAAACGATCGGGGGGGTCGCCGCGTCGCCTGGTTGGAGAACTAAACACCACAAATTATACAGGAATCGCGCTCTCGCGTGGGGCTTCCTCTCAATTTAATCAGACTCACACTCAGCCCTCGACACTCAGGACTCACACTCACGCTGTGGATTCTTTCACGATTCATTTGGGAATCGCGCCATCGCTCGAGACCACCTCGCGATTCACGCAGGACGCACGCTTCAGCAACCCGCCTGCCCCGTGTCTTAAGTCGGGCATGCCCCTCTACAGGAGGAATATTCAAAAATAGTCCAAACATAGTAGGGGGACTTTTTTTGTTGTTATTTTTCTTTTTTGTTTCTTTCCCACTTCATTATTATCATTTTTCGTATTATTATCATTGTTAGTGTTATCATTTTTTGAGTATTTGATGAGCATTTGTTGTTGTTGTTTTTTTCGCCCAAAATTCGCCTGCAGGGGGCACATGTCCGACGTAACCCGTGTCCCTTTCTTCCTTCCGTCCTCTTCCCCTGCCTTAGGGGCTGCACGACATGCACGTTACAGGTACGAAAGATATACCCTTAAGGGGGTACGATCGAAGACGAAGTAGGCGGGTACCCAGGGTTTTGGACAGATGTGTTGAATGGCACGCGAGCAGATAAGAGCGATCAGTCTTAAGATGTTCGTTTTTGTTTGCTGTTGTTGCTATTGTTGTTTGTGGCGGTGAGGATGTTATTGTTATGGTTGTTGTTGTTGTTGCTGTTGTTGTTGATGTCGTTGCTGTTAGTGTTGTTGTTGATGCTGTTGTTTTTATTGTTGATGCTGTTGTTGCTGCTGCTGTTGCTGTTGTTGTTTATGTGGTTGTGGTTGTCAGTTGTTGTTGCTGTTGCTGTTGCTGTTGCTGTTGCTGTTGTTGTTGCTGCTGCTGCTCCTGCTGCCGCTGCTGCTGCTGTTGCTGCTGCTGTTGTTGTTGTTGTTGTTGTTGTTGTTGTTGTTGTTGTTGTTGTTGTTGTTGTTGTTGTTGTTGTTTCCTATGTTGTTGGACCGTTGTTGAATTCCCATTGCTAAGGATCTAGTCTAAATAATAATTCCTGTTGATCCTTCCCTGCGAATTAACGGGCTTCTCAATTAAAGTGCTTCTCCAGGAGCTCGCATCCTGTTGCTTTATCAGGACAAGTGAGGTGTCACCAAACTCCAGCCCCTAGCCCCCGAGTTACAGCAACAACGGCTCCCGCCTGATAATTACCCACAGTCTATTTGAAAATCGCGCTCTCGCGCGGGACCTCCTCACCATGTATGCAGGATTTGCGCTCTCGCGTGGGACTTCCTCACACTCTATTCAGACGCCGCGCCCTCGACACTCAGGACTCAGGCTCACGTTGTGGATTTCCTCACGATCTATTTGGGAATCGCGCTATCGCTCGAGACCACCTCGTGATTCACGCAGGACGCACGCTTCAGCAACCCGCCTGGTCGACCTGACCGCCAGGGCCCACCTTCCCGACCCGCCTATTAGGGCCCACCCGCCCGATCTGCCCGTCTGGTTCTTCTCTCTTCCCCTGCCTTAGGGGCTCTACGAACTGCACGTTGAAGGTAAGAAAGGTCTACCCCTAAGTGGGGTACGTGTTGAATGGCACGCGAGCAGATAAGAGCGAACCGTCTTGTTATTGCTGTTGTGGCTGTTGTTGTTTTTGCGGTTGCTGTTGCTGTTGTTGTCGTTGTTGTTGTTGTTGTTGTTGTTGTTGTTGTTGTTGTTGTTGTTGTTGTTGTTGTTGTTGTTGTCGTTGTTGCTGTTGTTGTTGCTGTTGTTGAGGTTGTTGTTGTTGTTGTTGTTGTTGTTGTTGTTGTTGTTTTTGTTGGTGTTGTGAGTGGTGTTGTTCATGCTGTTGTTGGTTGTGCCGTTGTTGATGTTGTGGATCCCACCTCTGGTGAGCCGTGTGTGTTTTCATTTCAAGTGCTCCTCCTCGGGCTCGCACCTGCTTTTTTACAACGGAAAATATTCCTCCTCAGATTGGTCCCTGGCCCCCGACTTAAAAACAGCGGCTCCTGTCTGATATTCTCT
The DNA here is from genome assembly GCA_963575745.1 of Prorocentrum cordatum. Classification (NCBI taxonomy): domain Eukaryota; class Dinophyceae; order Prorocentrales; family Prorocentraceae; genus Prorocentrum; species Prorocentrum cordatum. The sequence continues at coordinate 414,006 of CAUYUJ010012114.1, read as the reverse complement.
TTTTTCGTTTTTCAGAATCGCGCTCTCGCGCGGGACCACAATGTGTAAAACTTTGCCCATGCGGCTCCGATGCGTGACCGCAGCTCTGCGGTGGTCCTGCCATTGAGAGTCCACTGTGGGCCCAGGACCTTGAAACCTTCGCTTGTTATCACCGTTGGGATCGACTGCCCATCCACATCGACCGGCCGGACCCGGGCATCCACGCGAGACGTTTGAACCAGGCGCTTGTCCATGTTGAGGTTCAGGCCATGTTGCGCCAGGGCCGCTCGAACATCCCTGATCCTCTTGAGGAGGGCCCGCTTACCTGCTGCAGACAATGGTGTGTCGTCTGCGAACATCGCGTGAGTGGACTTCCCTGCAATACTGCTGCAAACAACTGTTCCGAAGCCATCGCGTGCCCACTTTCCCTTCAACATCTGGAACACCTGTCTCGTGACACTGTTGAATAGAATTGATGACATGGGGTCTCCCTGCCAAGAAGGCTCAAGGTCATCTTGACAAGAAGCTCAAGGTCTTTGATGCAAGTGTCACGCAGACAGCTTTGTGGTGTTGCGAGTCTTGGCTACTTACTGTCAAGGAGAAGCGTCTACTGGAGAGCACGCAGATAGGATGCTGAGAAAAATCGCCAGCCCATGTCGGCGACCAAACGAACCATGGGTCGATTGGATTAAGCGTTCAACTCGAGCCGCGCGCAAACATGCAGAGAAGGCAGGCATCAGGTTCTGGCTTGACAGTCGCCTCAAAGCCGAATGGTGCTGGGCTGGGCATGTTCTGCGAATGCAGTCGGAACGGCTCGCGCACAGAGCAGCAACATGGCGTGATTCTGAATGGTGGAAGACGGAGATGGAGACGTTTCCCGCAAGCCTGCGGCTCCACCGGCCGCACCGGACACGGTGGTTCAGATGGGAAGACGAATTCAAGAGATATGCACATTCACGCGGGTGGTGTTCGTGGCAGGCTGTCGCCCAGCAGCGTGACAGCGATGGGAGAGCTTCAATCTGGCTACGACATTGGAAAGGATTCGTAAAAGGAGATGAAGAAGAAGTGAGGGGCCACGGCCCCGCTGGGCGCGCTGCACCAGCCATCCTGATGCGCCCAACCTTGAACCTTGAACCTCTCGCGCGGGACCTCCTCACCATTCATGCAGGAATAACGCTCTCGCGTGGGGCTTCCCAGCAATTTCAGACGCCGCGCCCTCGACGCTCAGGAATCGCGCTTTTGGTTTTGCTTTTCTCACGAATTGCATTGGAATCGCGCTATCGCTCGAGACCGCCTCGCGATTCATGCAGGACTCCCCCTTCAGTAACAACCCGCCCGTTCGACCTGGTCGCCTGGGCCCGCCTTCCCGACCCGCCCGTTAGGGTCTACCCGCCTGATCTGCCCGTCTGGTTTTGCCACATTTGCTCCTAGCCCCTCTTGCTCATTTCTCTCGTGCTCCA
>CAUYUJ010012114.1:395067-407567 GCA_963575745.1 Prorocentrum cordatum | reverse complement strand
TGATGATGATGATGATGATGATGATGATGATGATGACGCTAATGCTGATGATGCTGATGCTGCTGCTGATGATGATCCTGCGGATGATGATGATGATGATGATGATGATGATGATGATGATGATGATGATGATGATGATGATGATGATGATGATGATGATGATGATGATGATGAGGAGGAGGAGGAGGAGGAGGAGGAGGAGGAGGAGGATGATGATGATGATGATGATAGTGACAATGATGATGATGATGCTGCTGATGATGATGAGGATAATCGTGATCGTGATGATGATGCTACTGATGCTGATTATGCGGATGCTTATGTTGATGATGATACTGATTATGGTTATGTGAATGATGTTAATAATGATGATGCTGATGATGATGATGCTGATGCTGATGATGATGCTGCTGTTGATGATGATCCTGCAGATGATGGTGATGATGATAATGCTGATGCTGCTGATGATGATGATGATGATGATGATTTTGCTGATGCTGATGATGATGATGCTACTGATAATGATGCTGATGATGATGATGCTAATGATGATGATGTTGATCTGGTGGTGTTGGTGATGCTGAGGGGGGTGATGCTGGTACTGCTGCTGCTGCTGATGATGATGATGATGATGATGATCAGTCAGCTGTCCTTGTTGATCAAGACGGTGATGACGATAATGACAATGATGCTGCTGCTGATGATGATGCTGATGCTGATGATGCTGCTGATGATGACGACGATGATGATGATGATGCTGATGGTGGTGATGATGCTGCTAATGGTGATGATGCTGATGCTATTGATGACGATGCTGATGATGATGCTTATGCTGCTGATGATGATGATCATGCTGGTGATGACGATGATGCTGATGCTGATGCTCATGATGTTGATGATGATGAGGAGGATGCTGATGATGATGATGATGATGATGATGATGATGATGATGATGATGATGATGATGATGATGATGCTGATGATGCTGATGATGCTGATGATGCTGACGCTGCTGCTGCTGCTGCTGATGATGGTGATGATGGTGATGGTGAGGAGGATGATGAGGAGGAGGAGGAGGACCTACCCATCCTCCAAGCTTCCCGTCCTACTTATGGTAGTGGTGGTGAAATATCGGCCTATCAGTTCTGCCGTCCACGTCGCAACACGCGTGGCAGGCACGAGACGGGGCCACGCCGCGCGCGACAAGAGGGGCGAACTGGCGCCCTCGCCCTCGCTCCGCGCCCGTTCTTTCCCGGGAACCTTGAGCTCCTGCTCGGGCGCGGCGCACACTCCTCGCGCGCCGAGTCGCCCTCGCCTCGCCGCCGCGCAGACCTCGTTCGAGCGCGGCACGCCCCCCTGTTCGCGTGGCACTGCTTCCGCGCCCGCCGCGCCCTGGGGCCCCGCGCGAGCGGGCGCCCCGCACGTGTTTCGCCTCGAGGTGGCGCTCCCGCGCGGGCGCGTCGCATGCTTCGTTCGCCGGAGCGCACGGCAGCGGCGGCGGCGGGGCCGTGCGAGTGCGGGCGAGATATGGCCTTCGCCCAAGATCATAGCAGCTCGTGCGCGAAAGCGGCAGTGCTGTGTCGGCGCGGCGCATGCTTCGTCTCCGCCGTGCTCGTCGGAAGGTTTGCCGCTCCCGCCCTGGCCCGGCACTCGTAGTTTTGCCGTTGTCACGTCGTTGGAAGCGGGACCGCGCGCGAGCGCCTTCCGCTCGCTAGGCGGAAACACGTTCCAATGCCAATGCCACATGTTGCCACAATCTTTTGTTGTGGTGTGGGAGCGGGGGTGGCAGGTGGGAATGGGCGGGGCTCGCTGACTCTCCTACGTTTTGGTCAACTTGACCCGCCTTCACTCCTTCCCTGTCCTCCCTCCCTCTTCTTGCAAACATCGGGAGACGGACAGTACTCGCCGCCTCCTGTTACCCACCTTTGAGGAAGTACTCGCTCGCCTCCTGCAAACAGTCGGGCCCCGATCTTTGAGGAAGTATCGGCTGTCGGCTAGGCTGGAGGGCACTGCACCTCCACAACATCGGGCTCTGGAGGCCCTGCGGGTGGCGGGCGCTTCTCATCTCCCTAAAAGGAGTCAGGCGAGGTCGGGTCTTGTGGACGGGTGTAGGGAGGAGGAGGGAGGAGGAGGCAGGGATGAGGAAAGGGGGTGGAGGAGGAAGGAGGGAAGAGGGAGTAAGAAGAGGACGGGAAGGAGGAGGAGGAAGGAGAAGGAGGACGAGGAGGAGGAGGAGGAGGAGACTCAGCAACGATGTTTGAAATACACCCTCTCTCCAAGATCCCTCTCCATAGGCCCCTACATGGTGTCATGCGCACTCGTGGAATTGCGCCGTTGGGGGACAACAGTGTAAACATCTTGAAGCGTGCCAAAACACCGCTCTCAGGATTTCAACGCAACGAGTCAACCTGACCGTTACGCCTCGGCGACCCGGAATCGTGCCAGAATGCCGTTCCTGGGCCTGCAACACCGCGAATCAACGTTACTGTTGCGCCCTGACTCCTGAATCGTTCCCAAGCTCCGTTCCTTGTACGTTAACCATGATAATATGTGAAGCCCTTGTAACAGTGTAAATCGAATCTGCGCAGCGCTTAGGCGAGAGCCACATGTTGAAAACCAACCGCCCTCAGTCCGTGAACCTCTTGCGAATTTTTGAAGCGAATTTGCGCGTCGCCATGGCGAGAGTCACATACTGAAAACGGCCTGCCCTCAACCCGTGAAACTCTTGTGCAAACTTTTAAAACACATGTGCGCGGCGCTGATGCGACAGCCACATTTTGGAAGCGATCCGTCCTCCATGTGTGAAACTGTCGTCAATTCTCAGTGTCAGGGCCATAAATGGTGAGGAAGTCTGAGGAGAAACGCCCGGCCCGCTCTTCGACAGGCCTCGGGGTGCGACAGGGAGGAGTTATCTATAAGGAAAGGGAATGGAGGAGGAGGGACAGGAGCAGCAGGAGGAGGAGGAGCAGGAGGAAGAGGACGAGGAGGAGGAGGAGGAAGAGGATATGGTGGCGTACAGCCTGACGCAGGGACGAAACTGTGCTCAGTGTAGCCCCCCGAGGGCCAGTGGGTCCGCCATGCCCGCGGCTGGCACGTGGCGAAGCGGGAGGAGGAAGACGACGCGGATGAGAGGACGAGGACGAGGACGAGGATTACGGGGCGCAGGCGGCCCACGGCAGCTTGCACCCAGTGGGGTGGAGGGCGTGTTGCGTCAACTTCTGGTACGGCGCCGATGAGTGCACCCACAGAGTGCGCAGCGGGGCCGTGAATCCCACGCCGACGCCGACGCCACCGATGCTGCCGCCAGGGCCTGCAGCTCGTGGAGGACTTCGACGCCGCGGGGCGCAGCGAGCGCAACGCAGCGCCGGCCTCCTTCGTGGTGAAGGCCGGCGAGGCGCTGCTGCTCTCGGTGAGGCGCTGGTGGCCGTCGTTGCCGCCGTAGCCGTCGCGGTCGCCGCCGCCGTCGCCTTCGCCGTCGCCGCCGTCGTCGTGGTCGTCATCTTGGCTCGAGGTTATTCTTTCTTGCGCCAGTCTGCGGTGAGGCGCCTGAAGTGCCATCGTTCCGCTACTATCGGCTGAGCGAAAGCCTTGCGATATTGCCTCCGTGCACGTGGAGCGACCAAACAACGTTCTATGGAGACCAAGCCTCTGTGTCAGGACTTGGCCGTATTCCACGAGGGCATCAGCAATCGAAGAGTCAAGTCGCCCCAACCGTTCTTGCCAGACCTGTGCGGTCGAACTTGGACTCGCTCTCAGAGGGGGCATCTCGTTGATGGTGTCCTGAGGCCGCAGGGTGCTTCTCCACCGAGAGCCTGCCTGGAGGGCTGCCTCGGGGGGGCTGCGCTAGTGGAACTGGCCAGTGCAGTCAGCCTTACCGAAACGCGGTTGGCGGTACCCGTTGGTCGTTGAAAGTTGGTATTTTTGGATTCCCACATTTCTATCTTCTCAAGCGCCTTTCTACTTCGAGAATCGATCTGCTTTTGCTGTGTTCGGTTATTCTCTGGGAGGGCCTGAACCCAATCTGCTTCATCCGCCTTCGTGCTTCGTGTTTTACCTACATCTTCTGACCGACGGGTACGCGTGTTGCGAGTGCAGCGTTGTGGAGGGACTCAAAAAAAGAACAGACAGTACCCGTCGACGCTCCTTGCGGAGTTCTTGGATCTGCGCTGGTCCGCGGACCTCCGATACATTATGTTTATGCAGTTTTTGTTCCTCCAGGGGCAGTGTGCTGAACGCTGTTGCACGGAGCTAAACCTGGCTCGGAATCCTGATGAAGGTGTCGGTCGCAATATGGTTACTGCCAGGCGCCATCTGCACGGGAGTAGAAACTAACGAACGCAGACGCAGGTGACTGTGGTGAACGACTCTTGGACGGGGAAGTTGGAGGCACACCGAGACTATTGCAGCACCATGGTCGACAGAGGCCGTTCGAGATAAGATGCTGCCATTCCTTAGCGGGACAGCGTGCCATGGCCAAGGCTATCCATGACGGAGATGTGCTGGAAGATACCGGTGCGAATCTGAAGCGCGCCCATATTCAGGCATTTGTTTTGTGGTATGTGAGGTTCCAGGTAAGTCAGGCCTCTTGTCGCTAGAGTTCTCGAGGCGCTGCGACTCACATAGCCTCAGAATGACCAATGATCTGGGCCAGCGGATGTCACGTGATCGTGGCACCGCTTCTGAATGTATTGCCTCACACTCGCGTCGCACTTGTGTTAATGGGCAACTGCGTTTATCATGTTCATGGGAGTAGGCGACGTTTGTGAATGCGGGCATGGTAAGATACCACAATCAGAGGAAACCTCACAAGAACCCCTACCCCATCCCTATCCCTATCCCATCCTTCCTCCTTCCTCCTCCTCCCTCCTCCTCCACCTCCTCCTCCTCCTCCTCCTCATCATCATCATCAACATCATCATCATCATCATCATCATCATCATCATCATCATCATCATCATCATCATCATCATCATCATCATCATCATCATCTTAATCTTCATCATCATCACCATCAGGGATCCTCATCCCCCTTGATCATCAGCGGTGGACGCCGCGGGGGAATCTCCATTCCACTTACTGTCGGGGTCCCAATCCGTCATCAACCCCGCGCAAAACATGTCTCTTCCATTGTTGAAACGGGGGGGGGGTTTACATATCTTTCGCGGTTATGAGGACATCGGTAGGCATCCTTCGACGAGGATCACAAATTAAGGATTCAACCCAAAATCTTGTGAGTTTAGGCTGCAGTGCACGGTGATCTTGGACTGGCGGGTGTGACGCTTCATCGGCCGTATCGCTGTCGTCGTTGTCATCTCCGCTGTCGTTGTCGTGACGGCGGCGGTGGTTGTGGTGTTGGTGACCGTCGTCGTCGTCTTCGTCGTCGTCGTCGTCGTCGTCGTCATCGTCGTCAGAAGAGGGAATACGAGGGGGGCGACGAGGTGGACGAGGAGGATGGAGTAGGGATTTTGAAGAGGGATAGGGATAATGATGATGATGATCCCGCTCTCCCGAGGAGGGTCGCTGATGAAGCTGATGAAAGTGCTGACGGTGATGATGATGATGATGATGATGATGATGATGATGATGATGATGATGATGATGATGATGATGACCGTGATGATGCTGATGCTGATGATGATGATGATGATGCTAATATGATGAAGGTGGTGGTGGTGATGGTGATGATGATGAACTCTGCTGCTGATGATGATGGTGATGATGATGCTAATACTGCTGCTGATGCTGATGCTGATGGTGGTGTGGTTATGGCTGTGGGGACGATTAGTGATGATGATGCCGATGATGAAGATGATGATGATGATGTTGTTGTTGTTGTTGTCGATTATGATAGTGGGATGGTGGTTGTGATGATGATGATGATGGTGATGCTGATTATGAAGATGACGACGACGATGATGGATGATGATGACGGTGATGATGATGCTGATGTTGATGAAGCTGATGAAGGTGCTGACGGTGATGATGATGATGCTGATGCTGATGATGCTGATGACGTTGAGGTTGACGAAGCTGATGAAGGTGGTGACGGTGATGACGATGAAGATGATGATGTTGATTCTGATGATGATGGTGTTGATGGTGATCATGATGAAGCTGTTGCTGCTGATGACGATGATGATGGTAATGATGATGCTAACACCGCTGATGATGCTGATGACGATGATGGTGGTGGTTATGGTGGTGGGGGTGATAGTGATGACGATGCCGATGATGATGATGCTGCTGTTTTTGTTGTCGATGATGATAGTGGGATGGTGGTTGTGATAATGATGATGATGATGATGATGATGATGATGATGATGGTGATGCTGATTATGATGATGACGACGATGATGGATGATGATAGCGGTGATGATGCTGATGTTGATGAAGCTGATGATGATGATGCTGATGATGCTGATGATGTTGAGGTTGATGAAGCTGATGGAGGTGCTGACGGTGATGATGATGTAGGTGATGATGATGATGTTGATTCCGATGATGATGCTGCTGCCAATGATGATGATGCTGATGCTGATGATTATGCTAATTATGATGATGGTGGTGGTGTTGATGGTGATAATGATGAAGCTGTTGCTGCTGATGATGATGGTGATGATGATGATGCTAACACTGCTGATGATGCTGATGACAATGATGGTGGTGGTTATGGTTGTGGGGATGATAGTGATGATGATGCCGATGACGATGATGCTGCTGTTGTTGTCGATGATGATAGTAGGGTGGTAGTTGTGATGATTATGTTGATGCTGTTTATGATGATGACGACGATGATTGATGATGATGGTGGTGATGATGATGCTGATGATGATGATGCTGATGATGATGACGATATCGATGATGTCGATCATGATTGTACTGATGGTGATGCTGATGCTGATGATGCTGATGATGATGACGCTTCTGATGTTGATGACGATGATGATGATGATGGTCATGATGATGATGCGTATGCTCATGATGATGTTGATGACGCTGATGATGATGATGACGATGATGAGGCTGATGATGATGATGATGATGATGATGATGATGATGATGATGGTGATGATGGTGATGATAATTTGGAGGGTAATCATGACGAGGAGGAGAAGGAGAAGGAATATGAGGAGGACGAGGATGAAGGACGGGTATTCTTGGCGCTTCGCGTATCCCCACCAGTAGTCGCCTCCCTGCTCGCCGCTTAGCCGGTTTTTTGACAGGTGCAACTTCAGCTGTGTTGCGTAATGCTGCGGCACATGGCCGTCCAAGTGGCGCGTCCGACGCTGGCACGCTCCAGCCCGGGCTGCACCGGCACCGTTCGGCCACCCCCCCTTCTTTCTACGTGACTACCGCGGCGGTTAGCTGCACCCCCCACACGTGTATACGTTCTCGGCGTGCAGCTGCCATCCAGTTACGTATCTCTTGCGGCGGTTAGCTGCACCCCCCTTCTCCACGCCAAGTCGCACTCTGCGGGCTGCAGGAGCCCTCTCGCAGCCGGTCGACACTGTGACTTCGGAAGGACGGCGGTGTCCACCGAGGTGAGGGTGACTGTGACGGGTTGCCTTGCCAGAGTGATGCCTCGCCCGCGTTTCTCGGCGCACCTTCCCTTTTCCACCGGTACCGACTCGTCCGTCGGCCGCCGCCAGCCCCAACAGCTCCGAAGTGGCGCACGTTGGCTGCGCGCTGAGTGGTCCAGCCTTCAGCGCCGACGGCCCTTGTTTTCCACCACCAGCAGCCGGTTTCCCGGGCTGGTGCCAGTTGTTTGTCTGGGGTGATGCTCGGAGCTTGGCGCCGCAAGGGCGACGTTCCGTAACACTTGCACCACTGTGCGCTCGTTCTTCTGGACCCGGCGGCGCCTAGGTGCGTCACTGCGAATGTGGAGCATTTTGCTCAGTGTGCAATTAGCCTGTGCCGCCGTCCCGGACACGCTTGTCGCCGCCAGACAATAGTCGCGCGGCCGCCAACCAAAAATCCCCACCAGGAGTCGCTTGCTCGGACGGAACGCACCGCCGATTGGGGTTCCTTTAGGTGCAGGTTTACTGTGGGCACTTATTTGGAGGTTCGTCCGCTGACGTGATGTGGTTACGCGGTATCGTTTCTGACGACCGCGGTGGTGTTCTGGTCCCACATTCGGCGCGTGCACTGTCGTAGCCGAGGGGAAGTTCGTCAAGGGTGACGTCGTCGCAGTTGGGCGCTGTCGAGCCCTCCGCCACTTGGGCTCGGTTGTTCTCGTCTTCTTAGCGCGGCGGTTGAGCTTCGGTGCGTGGCTTGCAATTTTCTGCCGCTCGTTCGCTGCATGCGCTTGGCCTCGTTTTTGGCCGCTTTAATTTTGGTCTTTGCTTCTTGGCATCTTCCTGCCGGCGAGCGGCTCTCCCGCTTGCGCTAGCGAGCAAAAAACCCCCGCCGGGCCATCCAGCAACAATTCCCCGGCGATTGGCATTGATCAATGGAGTGCGGGAGCAGGCGGTGGAACAAGGAAGGGCGCAGCCGTCAAATTGAACATCGTGCCTGAGCAGTCCCAGGAATCGATCATGCACGCCTTTGCGGATCTTTCGATGCGAGGCTTTCGAGGCTCTCTTCGGGCCCTCTTGGGGCCATCCCGGGGTCTCTTTGGGCCCTCTGAGGGGCCTGGCGGGCCCTCTTGGGGCCGCCTTCGGAACCTTCGATCGAAGGCAGGGGGCTCTCAATCACGAGCGAGCGCTACTGGTCGCCATCCAACAGAAAAAGGGTGTGCGCGTGTGTATGTGTCAACGACCCTTCGGCCAATAGCCGCGAGAGGAGGGTCTGGGCCGACTGGAGAGACTGGGGCGACTCCGCCCGCCGTGGGCCGCCCTGGGGCCCCGAGCGGACCTGGCGACCGCGCGCTGGAGGCAGGGCCGTTTCAGGGCCCAGCGCGGCCCCCCGAGCGGCCTGAGTGACCCGGACACGGGCTGGTACATGTACAAGGCCCCCCTGAACGAGGTCGACCTTTACCCCTCCGTCAGCGAGAGCAACGCCGCCTTGGTGAACCGCCTCCAAAAAGAGCCCGGGGGGTATTTCAGCGGAATCTGGCACCAGTGGTGCAACAGCCCCCCCTCCAGGAACAGCCCCGCCTGCGCAGATCCCTTCAGGCAGGATCCCAAGTCCTGCGAGGACTTCCTCCGGGAATGGCGTCGCCGCGACCGCAGCCCGTTGGCCATGGACAGGGCCGACCGCCTCGGAGTCAATTGAGCGGTCATCCGCGAAAATTTTGCCACCCGGGGGAAGGGAAAGGGTGGCTCGCGCAAGGGCAAGGGAAGGGCGACCGTGCAGCCAGTGCGTCCTGGCACCGAGACCAGGGCCCTTCCAGCCGCGCTTCGAGCAGCCGCCGACCCTGGGAGCTTCGGTGAGCTCCCTCCGCGTGGGCCGGGGCCCCCACTGCCACTGCGCACCCGTTGCAGCCGACCCCTCCGTCTGGGGTCCACGCCGGACCTCTTGGCAGCCGACGCCGCGGCTCGCCCACCCCGGGGCGTGCGCCCCTGCGGCCGTGCACCCCTGGGCACCCTGGGGGGTTGGGCGCCGCCGCTGCAGACCCCGCTCCCGCTCTCAGGTCCTGAGCTGCAGGGCCACGGTTGGCCGCCGCTCCTTGCTCGCGACTAGGAGCAGCAGCGCAGCGGTCACCACCGCGGGACCTCCCCTCCAGACCCCCCTGGGTGCCCCCCCCGTGGGCTCCTCGCCCCTCGCGCGCCGCTTGCGCCAGTGCATGCGACCGTTAGTCGCTTTTGCGCCTCACCTGCGCCTTCGCCGCCCCTGCCGCTTTAAGCAAGTACGTGCGACCGTTAGTCGCCTCTGTGCCCTCCCATGCTCGCGACCCTTGTCGCCCCCCCTTTTGGTGCCGGCTCTCCTGCCGGCCTCCCGCGCTCTGCGCCCTTCCCCCCTCGTCTCGCACTCCTGCGAGCGCTGCGCAAGTGCGCGCGGCCGTTAGTCGCCGCTGCGCCCCCCCGTGCACGCGACCCCTGTCGCCCCCACCTTTCGGTGCCGGCTCTCCTGCTGGCCCCCCGCGCTCAGCGCGCTCCCCCCCCCCTCCTCGCGCACTCTCGCATGCGCGGGTCGCGTCCGTGCTCTGCGCCGCGTGGGCTGGGGTGTTGCCCTCGCCCCCCTTCCCGCCCCGCCGTTGCCCGCTGGCCCCCGCGCCGGCCCTCCCCGCGGCCCCCCCGGGGGCCGCCTTGGCCTCGCGCCCAGTGCTGCCAGGCGCGCGCCCCAGCTGGGGCTGACGGCTCGCGCCTGGTCCCGCTGGTTCCTTGCCCACTGGTGCGGTCTTCGCCGCCGGTCTAGGTTGTGGCTCCCCGCCCCCTGGCGCCGAGCCACCCCCCCTGCCCCGCGCCCCGCGCGGGCCGCATGGGGCCCCTTTCCACGCCTCTGCCCCCGCCTCTGGCTCCAGGGCACATGGCGCGTCGGGCCGTTTCATTGCCGTGGCCCCCTTCGCCGCGGCGCCCCCGCCGGCCTCTGCTCCGCGCAAAGGCGCCGCCTGGGCTCCTCTCTTTCCCTCCCGCCGCGCTGCGGGCGCGGGCCGTCGCTACTGATCGCCCCGCTCTCTGCGGCCCTCTCGCCGCCGCGGCCCATCCGCCCGCCGCGGCTCTCGGCTTGCGGCGGCCTTCCGACGCTCGCCTGGGGTCCGCCAGTCTCTCGGTTCGCCCCCCAGTGTGCTGGTAGCGTTCCCTTCTGCTCCCCGAGCGGGATCCGACACCTCCGTCGTCCTGCCGGTCCTGGCGATCCGGACTCCCGTCCGTCGAGCGCTTGCATGCCAGCTGGCTTACTCACTGGTGTCGACGCGCGGCTGACTGCCTTCAGTCTGCTTACGGCGTGCTTGTCCCGCGGCGCGCACTGCTGTTCCGGTCATCACCGCTCGCTCGTTCCGCCGCCCATGGGCTTCGACGCGCCTGAAGGCTTGGCCCCCTTGCAGGGGTGCGTAGCCCTTGCCGCGTTTAGCCCCCCGCGTGCGGCTCCCCGTGCAGGCGCGGGTGCTTGCGGCCCGCTCTCTCCCGCGGGGTTGCCCCTCGCCGCGGTCACGGGACACCGCGCTGCCAGTGAATTGCCCGCCACTTTGGCGTGCGCCCCCAGCGGCTGCAGCTGCCGATGGCGCCCCCTCCGTGAGCGCGCGCGGCCCGCCCCGGCTTGTCTCACCTCCCGCTGTTTTCCTGTTGTCTCTCTTCTCCTCTCTCGTGTGCAATTTAGGCTCCTGCTGGTTAGCGGTAGCTCGGGACGGCGCGCGGCCCGTCCGCTTGCGCTCGCGATCAAAGAAGTGTCTTCACCAGCCCATGCAGAAACGATGCCCAGGGGAGTTGAGGTGATCAGGGAAGTGGGGAGCATGCAGAAGAACGAACGGCGGGGGAAATCGCCCGACTCCTCAAGGGGGAGAGGATGGTGGAGGAGAGGGAATAGGAGGAGAAGGAGGAGGAGGGCGAAGAGGAGGAATGAGGAACAGACAGTGGACAATGATGAAGATGACGATGATTAGGATGATGATGATGGTGATGGTGATGGTGATGATGATGGTGACGATGATGATGATGAAAGAATGATGAGGGTGGTGATGATGATGATGTTGATGATGGTGGTGATGATGATGTTGGTGATGATGATTGTGATGATGCTGTTTCTGATGCTGATGATGGTGATGCTGATGATGTTGTTGATGTTGTTGATGATGCTGATGGTGATGATGATGATGGTGATGATCATGCTGATGATGATCCTGATGATCATGATCATCTTGGAAACCATCTTGAGGTATCATGCGCTATTTTGGGCCATCTTGGAGGTCATCTTGGGCTTTCCGAAGTCCTCTTAGAGCCGTCGTGGGCCTTCTTGAACGTTCCAACTACCCGCGCCCCCCCCCCCCCCGTCCAGGTCCAGAGGAGGGAGCAGAGGGGGAGGGTAAACCCCTCCCCGAAGGCGAAGGAGGGGGTTGGAAGAGGAAGCTCCCTAGACCACCTACGCCCAGAGTTTTGGTGGGATTTGGGGTCCGGGCCCGTAAGAGACTCATCAGGATGAGGCTCAGGGGATTAGGCAAAGGACCTGAGGACACGCCCTTTCCGTGCCCAGAGGCACGGTGATGGATGTAAAGGCTCTTAGTTCGTGGGGTGCTAGAGTTGGGGTGATAGGGGTACGGCTCCGGAGCTTGGGGCAAAGGGGTGGATGGGGGGGGTCAGTTCTTTGCTCCCAAGGGGGGCGATGAGGAGGGCAGTCTCTCTCCACCCCCTTTTGGGAAAGGGAGGTGGGGGTTCTGGGACAATGGATCGGAAGGGGGGGGGATCTGGGACTCTTGGGGCGTTCTTGGGCGTCTTGGAGCTCTCCAGAGCCCCTCTTGGAGCTCTGTTGGGTCTCCCTTGGTCGATCTTGGAGCCGTCTTGATGCCTCCGACGCCGCTCGGAAGTGAAACTGCGATACGGCACACACATGGGCTTTGGTTTGATTTTGGCTTCTTGGGGGGCTCCTAGGGACGCTCCGTGGCCACTTGCTTGGGGCCGTCTTGATGC
>CAUYUJ010012114.1:382567-390067 GCA_963575745.1 Prorocentrum cordatum | reverse complement strand
GCCCATCAGTATCTCGCGGGTAATCGCCCACGACAGCAGCGCTTGTCGTAGTTGATGTCGTAATCCAGCTAGCTCTGGAGGTTCTCGATCTCCTTCTTACTGGCTGCCGGGTGTAGTGTCCCTCTCTTGTGTCGCACCGCCTGGCCATCGACGAGGATGACCTTCCACTTGCCCGTGGTGCAGTAGATCAACAGCTGATCGAACCAGCCCTCCTTTGTCGAACCATCTGCCAACACCACCCTGGTCGGAACATGTAGAAGTGAGCGTATACGATGGTAAACTCTATCCTCGTGTAGGGTCATGATTGCAACTCTCTGTGACTTGCCTGGCAGTATACCACGGCCGCCAGTGATCAGCTCGAAGAGGTCCATACAGTCGGTAACTGTATCATGAGGAATGACTGTCATGGCCGATTGGCTCAACTGCAGCATGTCATGTGCCGTAGCTCTCCCGTCTGAGTACGTCCGATTGCTGACAGTGTCTCTGCATGTGACGTGGAATGAGAAACCCTTGGGGCCTTGCGAGCACTGAAGACAAGCGTATGAGCGTAGCCTCCAACTCGTGACAACATTTGGCCTGTGATCCGCTCGGATGTGGCAATCTTAATGGAGTCGTTCATCATCATGACAAACTTGCCTTCGTAAGGATAACAGCTTTTCTTGTTGGCATGACCACAGTCATGGATGCTGCAAAGTCCCAATGGGAAATCAACACGACGATAGTGTAGACCATTCATGTCCTTCGTCTTGCGCGCCTTGGCCAGGACTCGGTTGGCAGCCTTCAGGTGCTGCACCTGTGGGTGCACCATCTCCGACTGCAATGAGACGACGTCGTGTGCGATGTCAACCCTCGCAAGGCACAGCCAGAGTAGACTGCATACCAACGATCTGAACTGATGGTGCTCGAACTCGTCAAGCTCCTGAAAGTCCTTCTTGATGTTGTGGCTGCTTGTGAACTTGGCCTCCGGCAGCTTCTCGAGGTAGTGCTGTTGATGAACCAGCAGGTGACCTGGATCAAGCAACTCGTCCTTCATGCCCAGGTAGACGAAGGGCAGCTCTGTCCTCTTGTGATCGCCAAACTTCTTGCCGAGCTTCCTCGCGATGTGGTCGAGGAACTCCTTCGTCGCCGCCAGTAATAGATCATCCACGTGTATGGTACACAGCGATACCACCTGCCACTCATTTGTGATCATCAGAAAGCACTCGTCGTGGGTGCACAGCCGATATCAACCTTCAAGTAGCGAAGCAAAACAAGCTGCCACAACAGAGGAGCATCGACCAAACCGTACAGCGCTTTGAGGCACTTCAGAATGAACAGTGAGATGTCGCCATCCATCACAATCATCTTGCTGTGTGGAATGCTCCTCCAGTGTCTCCAGATGTTCGCCGGCGGGCGAAACCATACTTGACGCGCCTCTTTGAACTCATGACCTAGCTCCTTGGCCTTAGTAGCCACCTCCGAGAACTTCAGTCCTTGTAGGAAAGCAGTTGAGGTGTCAAACCTATCCAGTATCAGATTGAGCTGCATGGCCATTGAGCACAGGAGCCGATGACTCAAACGTGAGGCCGTTGAGGAGTGTCGGCTCACTGATGTCTTCTGGCGATCCAGCAAGCCACGACCACAGCACCTGGACTTTACGATTCGCTTCTGCCTGTTCTTCCACTTGCGGACCCAGATTCCGTCCACAACATTGCTGGCATTGGACGTCTTGTCAAGCTCGAAAACATCGTGACTGTAGAGCGAGACGGCCTCCTCGTAGTCGCCGACCTCCACGGCGTCACATTTGTCGATCACTTCCTCAGGCGTGAGCAGGTATCTGATGAAACCGAGAGGCACTCGTACGCACGTAAGTCGTAGAAGAAACACAAAGGCTGACTCACAGGCCCTGTAGGTACAGCGAACGCATCGTCCGCGGTCCAGGGTAACTCGCCTCGCTCGACCTGCTGACTGAAGTGTAATATCTGCTCAGCATTGGCGATGGCGTGAGTGAAATACTCCTCATCGTGGTGTGGCTTGAAGCCTACCGATGCCACTCTGCGAAATGGCTGTCGCAGCCGATGTTCAGCATGATCAGCGTCAACCCACAGCTTCTCCTGCGCAGTGAGGTCGACCTTGTCACTGCTTGCTGGGCCATAGTCGATAGTGTCCTCATTTCCGTCGTCGACTGTCACGTCATTGTCAGTTGGCTCGGTAGTTGGCAATATAGGCTCCGATGCTGCTGGAGCTGACGATGTTGACGGAACCAGCGGTGCTGGTGGTGACGATACTCGAGCTCTTGGTGCAACTCGTTCGCCTGAGAGGTCATGCTGAGCGTTTCGTTTCTAGGATTGAGATCTTGGTTTCACGGGTGAAACAGGTACTCAATGTCGTAGTGTTTCCTGTCGTACTTCACGATCTTGATGGGCTCGTGGATCTGGAGCAGGTCCAGAGTCTCTGGTGCGAGACCTATCCAGATCTGATGTAGTAGGCGACGGTCCTTCTTCTCGCGGCATGTCTGGGACTTGTAATGGCATGACTGGTACTGGAGGTAGACGAGGTCCTGCAGGTTCGCCGTAGTCGATCGTCGGATCGTTCGTGGTCCCGTAGTCGAGCGTGTCCTCCTGGCTTGTTGGAGTTCCTGCTGGCACTGGAGCCCTCGCTGCCGACGGCGTCAGAGGCGCCGATGGTGCCTTTGCCACAGGTGGCGATGGTGGTGCCACGGGCGAGCTGGGCAACGACACCGTCTTCCAAGAGGGAGGTGGTCGGGCCGGCGTCGTCGCTCTTGGTGCTGGATCTCGTTCATGAACTCTCGACCTTGACTGATCTTTAGACTGATGAGAACTTGCTTAGGTATCTGATACTCTAATAATGTCTATGTCTGCTTGGTCATCAGGATCGATCGCTGTGGGTCCGACGCGCGGTCTGAAGCCTGTGGGCGCCGTCGAAGGCGCCTTGAGGCTTGCCCCGCCTGGTCCAGGCGGCGATGGTGCGGCTGCTTCGCCAGCTGCAATCTCTGGAGTAACGTCGAATGAGGTATCTGGCGAGAGTGGCCTGCGTCTCGCCTGCGGTGGTGTCTTGAGCACAGCCTCTGCACCACCTGATGGAGGAGGAGGCGGCGGCTGAGCTGCTGACGCTGCGGGAGCTGCTGCCTGCTTGGGCAGCGGAACATGTCGAGGCTGCTCTGTTGGTGGAACCTGAGGTTACTGTGCTGCCCTTAACTGCGGATGCTGCAGAGGCTGTGTAGGCCGTAGAGGATGCTGACCTCCTGCTGGCCACTTGTCGTTATCGTCCTCAGCCTCCATCCATGATCCACCGAATGAGGTCCATGGAGATGGAATCCATGGAGTCGGAGATGGGCCTCCGATGCCGCTGAGGTCCACCTCGGGCGTATCCTCAATCTCCTCGTTCGGCGAGCTGTAGCTGAAGTAGAGTAGGGAGCTCTCGTCCTTCCAGGGGCCTGAGAATGAAACAGGCAAAACCTTGTCGGGAACCATGTCCCTGATCATGTAGTTTTCCCTCCTACTGTTGTTCCATGTAATGAGCTGACCGCGCTGTGCTGCCAGGACCGTACTGGTCCTCTTGCACTTGTTGCCGAACTGGATGCCGTCGAACTTCGTGCCGTTGAGTACGCCGCTGAACACCTGTTGTGCCGGCGCCCAGAGCGGCGGCGGATTGGGCTCCAGGTCGGGCGGTACAATGACGTAGTCACGCTACTAGACGATAGAGTAGACCAGGCGCTCGAGTAGAGCAGGCCAGCTCCTTACTCCACGATCTCCATCATCTGCTTGACTGTGTTATTGAACTCATGCTGGACGGCGCGCACCTGGCTACGCTGACTCTTGCGGTTGGGGAGCCAGACGAAGCCGACGTGAGGCCGAAGACGCCTGATGGGCACCAGCATGATGTGGCCTCTCCAGTCGACCGCTGCCTTGGAGCCGTCCCGGGATACCTTGATCACCTCGCATGGTCCACGTCATCCAGGATCGTCCTTGCTGTCTGGCTCGTGCCAGAGGTCTGCCTTCGCACCGTCGACCAGCTTGGCGCGGTCCTCGGCCTTAAACTTGTGCGTCTTGGTGTTTTGCGCCACGGCGAGCCGATGCTCCACGATACTTTGCAGACTCGCCTCCTCGGCAATCACGCGGAGGCGGATGGCCACCTCGATGGCGTCTGGCGCTGTCTCAAGCGCCCCGGCGGCCGCGGAGAGCGTGCCTATCTCGGGGTCGCGGAGCTCGCGAGGCTGGTAACCAGCAGTGCCTGTATGGGCGTGTGGCCGTTGTAGCTCAGCATGCTGTTGCTGGACATGGCCACCTCGCTTGCCACCTGGCCCTGCGTCGTGTTGAGACTTGACTTCTGGAACGTGGCCCAAAGCTTCTGGGCTCCTGTCCGCGCGATCTCGATCCTTCTCTCGGCGATGGGAGCTGCCGTGTGGCCTGAGCCACCGAAGTCTCGAGTGATTCCAAACTTCTCGCAGCCCTTGCCGACGAGGTCACTCGTGATGGCGCCCTCCTGGTCGGTAACCAAAAAGACCATTGGGCCGAAATACCTGATCCAGCTCTTGAAAACCACAGACATCCACTCATCAGCGGTCTTGCGAGGAAGCTCCTCGACCAAACCCCAGCGGATGTACTCGTCAACCAAGATGAAGAAGAGGTCCGTCTGGACCCTGTAGCTGAGGTGTTCAGACAATCCAGCCTTCAACTGCGGGCGCGTGAGCCTCCGCTTCCAGGTCGCACACTCCTTGCAGCTGTCGACAACGCTGTCCACCAGATCGATGATATCCTTGCCATGGCCCGCTCGATAGAGCATCTTCTTGCGTTCCATGGCCGCGGCATGCCAAAACTTCACATGGATGCCCATGATGATGGCCATCTTCTCCTTGGTGGGTGCATTCGGATCCCGAAGCACCTTCTTGGCGGCCTTGAGGTCGAAGCTGGGCTCGATGTATGTAGGTGGAGCCACCGCCTCGGGAGGCGGCTCGTCAGGATCGGCTGGTGCTGCGGCTGCTGCTGCTGCAGGTGCTGCAGGCTCAGCGGGTGCTGCAGCTGGGGCAGCTGGTTCTGCCGGCGCTGGTGGCGCTGGCGGCTCTGCCGGAGCAGGCGGCTCTGGCGGCTCGGCTGCTGCAGCTGCAGCTGCGGCTGCGGCTGCGGCTCCTCCTGAGCCCGCTGCTGGCTGCAGGTTAGGCACTGGAGGGTGTGGCCCTGGAGGGGCCGCGGGCGCACCATCTTGATCAGGCACGCCTTTAGGAGGTACTCCAAACACGCGTCCTGGTGCAAATCTGCATCCTGATCCTCGAGTGTGAGGTGTTGTAGGGGCCGAGGTGCCATCGGCCAGTTTCTTGTGCAATCCGTGTCGACACCTCTCGCAGCTTCAGAGGTCTGTGTGTGTAGAAGATGGACGACTCATCGCCGTGGTTGATCACTCCAACCTTCAGGTGGTCGTCGATGTCGTGAATGGTGGCCGTCACCATCGGCCAAGGGTAGACAGCCGCTGCGGCTGTCTTGTTGATGCTGGTGCCTGGAAACGAGCCCTGAAGTGCTGAGTGTTCATTGCAATTCGAGTCGCCTTGACGTTTCAGCAAGACTCGTTCCAGGCTGACCTTGACCATGTAGAGGAAGGTCGGCTTCTTCACTGCCACTCCTGTCGATGGATCGTATGCTCCTAGCTGGCACTGGTCCAAGTGTCCATACCTGCCGAGCTGCGCGATCGTCTTGAGTGGCGAAGCCTTCAGGATGCTGGAGTTCCTGTGGTTCTCGATAACTCCAGCTGCTCCAGCTCGAACATCTCGCGATATCTTCCGAAACCGTTTGGCGACCCAGTGCATGTTGGGACATTCAGCCTGCCGGGTGGCCTGCGGCTTCGTGGCCTCCTTCATCGCGGTGGACGAGGGCCACGGCGAGCACCGTCGCGACCAGAACTCCACGAGTCTGGTCAACTTCTTGTCGATCTTGTCAACTAAATCGCGATGAGACTTCCGTCGTGAATCCCAACCGTACTTGCAATCTCGTGGAAAGCTGGTCACCAAACCAGACATGTATGCACATCGTGTCAGATGTCCTGAGCCACTCATGCTCTTAACAAAAGTTCAGATTGTGGTAGACCTGGCGGACCCGCTGACACCTCTCTCCCGCGTTGTCGGGAGTGATGACGATAAGGCTGCTGAAGTAGTACTCATCAGGCGAGGTTTTTGCAGGGTGGGTGGCCCCGAAGAACTTGTGCTCAGACGCTCCAGGAGGCTGGCGGTGTCAGGCATGGTGGAGGCGTGGTGGGGGGGTGCTGGCAAGGTTTTTGCAGGTCGGGTGGCCCCTAAGAACCTGTGCTCAGACGCTCCAGGAGGCTGCCGGTGTCAGGCATGGGGGAGGCGTGATGGTGTTTTTTTTGTAGGGTGGGTGGCCCCTAAGAAACCGTGCTCAGACGCTCCAGGAGGCTGGCAGTGTCAGGCATGGTGGAGGAGGCGTGGTGGGGAGGTGCCTGCATGGTTTTTTCAGAGTGGGTGTCCCGTCAGAGCTGGCGGTGTCAGGCATGGTGGAGGCGTGGTGGGGGGGGCCGGCAAGGTTCTTGTAGGGTGGGTGGCCGCAAAGAACTTGTGCTCAGACGCTCCAGGAGGCTGGCGGTGTCAGGCATGGTGGAGGCGTGGTGGGGGGGTACCGGCAAGGTTTTTGCATGGTGGGTGGCTCCTGAGATCCTGTTTTCGGACGCTCCAGGAGGCTGGCGGTGTCAGGCATGGTGGAGGCGTGGTTTTTGTTGGGTGGTTGGCCCCTAAGAACCTGTGGGCAGACTGTCAGGCATGGTGGAGGCGTGGTGGGGGGGGGTGCCAGCAAGGTTTTTGCAGGGTGGGTGGTCCCAAAGAACTTGTGCTCAGCGTCTCCAGGAGGCTGGCGGTGCCAGGCATGGTGGACGCGTGGTGGGGGGGTGCGGGCCAGATTTTTGCAGGGTGGGTGGCCCCCAAAAACCTGTGCTCAGGCGCTCCAGGAGGCTGGCGGTGTCAGGCATGGTGGAGGCGTGGTGTGGGGAGGTGCTGGCAAGGTTTTTTTGCAGGTCGGGTGGCCCCTAAGAACCTGTGCTCAGACGCTCCAGGAGGTTGGCAGTGTCAACATTGGTGGAGGCGTGGTGGGGGGGTGCCTGCAAGGTTTTTGCAGGGTGGTGCTCAGACGCTCCAGGAGGCTGGCGGTGGCGGTGTCAGGCATGGTTGAGGCGTGGTGGGCATGCCTGCAAGGTTTTTGCAGGGTGGGTGGCCGTTGAGAACTTGTGTTCGGACGCTCCAGGAGGCTGGCGGTGGCAGGCATGGTGGAGGCTTGGTGGGGGGGTGCTGGCAAGGTTTTTGCAGCGTGGGTGGCCCCTAAGATCCTGTGCTCAGACGCTCCAGGAGGCTGGCGGTGTCCGGCATGGTGGAGGCGTGGTGGGAGGGTGCCGGCGAGGTTTTTGCTAGGTGGGTGGCCCCAAAGAACCTGTACCAAGACGCTCGAGGAGGCTGGCGTTGTCAGGCATGGTGGAGGCGTTGTGGGGGGGGTGTTTTGCAGGGTG
>CAUYUJ010012114.1:320067-377567 GCA_963575745.1 Prorocentrum cordatum | reverse complement strand
CGGGGCGGATTAAAGAAGAACTCCTTTTGTAAGGCGTTCAATCGGGAATCTGTTTGTGGCGGATTCGATATCACAATTCCAAGGTTCCAGGAAAAACGGAAAAATAAGAAAAACATAAACAGCGGAAACATCAGGCATAACATTGCGGAAACACTGTATTCTCACAGGTTTCAGTTGTTTCGGAACCAACAAATCATTGATGTCATTCTCAAAACCAATGGTTTTCGTTGAAATTCATTTGTTCTTGTATAACAAACAAAACTTGGAACCAGGTGGTCCTTGTGCTTGCACAGGGATCGCTGGAGTTTAACGTTGGTTTTTCGTAACAGGAACAACGAAATTCTATGAACACCATATGTTGCAAACCATGCAGCCAATATTTTTTGGACTCCGAAGCAGGTGAAACCTGTGAAAACACAGTGTTTTCAGAATGCTATGACTTTTTCCTTCGCGGGCATGGGAATTTTGCTTTCGGACCCGCCACAAAAAAAAGGTTCAATTTGTGGTGCTTTACGAAAGGATTCTTTTTGTAATCCGCCCCCTACGAAAGGAATCCTAATGTAAGGCGTTGCGAAATGTTTATTTGGGTGGCGAGTCCCAATATCAAAGTTATAAGGCTCCAAGAAAAATGAGCAGCCATACGTTTTGAACGTGACATCATTGGTTCCGAAACACTTGAAGCCCAAGGACACATAGTACTTTTGCTGTTTTTCGTTTTTGTGTTTGTTTTTTGTTTTTATTCTTTCTGTGGCTCTGGAATTTTCTTTCAGGATACACCACAACAGGATTTCTTATGCAACGCCTTAGCAACGCATTCCTTGTGTATTTCGCCCTCCACTAGAGGAGTTCGATTGCAGGGCGCAAGGAATCCCATTGTAATCCACCTCGAACGAATATTGGAATCCTCTTCACAAGGAAGCATATTGTAGTCCTCTTCGGAAGGAATCTTATTGGAATCCTCCAAGGAATCCTATTGTAATCCTCCTCAAAAGGACCCTCGTGTCATCCCCCTCAAAAAGAATCCAATTGTAATCCTCTTCGAACAGAATCCCCTTTGTAATCCTCCTTGTCCCGCTGCGCTCACTGGAGCTTTTCGTTCAAAACCAACAGGTTTGGATGTCCTTCGCCGCCGAGTACTTCGGAGAAGAAATCCCAGATGCCAAGCTCCCCATTTCCAAGATATTTGGTTTTGGAAAGCCAGGGTCACTTGAAGTAAACGTGTCCAGGGCGAAAAACATCATTATCGAAACGGATGGCATCAGACATCTCAGCAACATGTTCCGACGGCGCCCGCGGCCCGCGGCGACCAGGTTGCGGTGGGGATCGTTTCCCCGTGCCAGCTGCGTTTCGGAGTTTCAGCGCCCCTGTCCTTGAAGCCCGGGGTGACATTGATTATGGTAGCATCTGGTTTTTAGGAGGGCAGATTTACACCCGCATCCACCACATGTTTGGTTTTCTATTGACATTTTCGCTGACGCCCAGGGCCCCTTGGGCATGGGTTCTATATCTCGCCCGTAGAGGTTCTTCGACGCAATATCGTCATTTGCAGATGCTATGCTGCAGAGGATGCGCTTGCTGAGCGATGGGCAGAAGTGGGCAGTTGCTAGCTTCATCTTGGACGAGGTGATCCTATTAACGCACGCTCCTAAGTTTATCATTGAAGAGGCCTTCGAGGAGTTAGAGGACGAGGCCAGTGTGAGGTTGAACGTTTCCCTGCGTCAACAGTGAGACAATGAACCTGCGAATTGCTCGCCGCTTCGGGCAACGCTCAGGTCGGTTGCGGCCTCCTGCCCGCGCTGGACCCCGAAGTCAAGTCTGCTTGCTCATTCCGAACGGTGCAGCAGTTCGACGGGCTTCACACCGTTCGCCAATTCAACGAACATTGGGGCCATTCTTCACAGCGACCATCTTCGTGTGTTATGGCTGCAAGAGCGTTGTAGCACAGTCCGGGAAGTCTCCCAGGCGAACGCCGAACGGTTGTGCTGGCCGCCGTGCGCAGACGACTACGGACACTTCATGGCCGTCACGGTGTACGGAGATGACGTTTTGATTTTGGATTCATCTTTCGGTGCCGTCGTCCGCGCGCCCATCCGTAGTTTCAGATCGGCCGCTTCGCGGCTAGACGGCGTCGCGTTCTTGGCCGTCGTCTCGGCCGATGTGCAGCGCCTCCCTGCAATTTAAACGCTCCCGTGCGAATTCGCGGGCTGCGGGCTGTTCGACGCGGGCGCGGGATTGCGCGATGCCATCGCGCGCAGCGGGGGGGCGGCGCAAATGAGCGTTGGCGGATGCGACGCCCTCGCAAACGGTAGTCCAGAGGCAAGCTCAAGCAATGACGTGCGGCGGCGTGGGGTGATGGTTGCTCGGGAGTTCGATGCCGCTGCAGTGCTCGCTGACAGGTGCAGGGGGGGCAGTGCTGCAAATCGTTTCAGCCATATCTGCATGGTGCGGACTTTCGACAACCGTGGTTTTCCCGTCGTTGCCAGCAGCGACGGCCCTTTCTGGGTCGTGGGGGGCGGGCGTCGGATGCTCGATTCGTTCGGGGCCGGCGTGCCCCGATTCACTTCGCGTGGTGCCAGCGTCAGAGGCAGGTTCGTCGTCGACGACGGCGCGGGGAACGCGCGCGCACCAGTGGTGGGCGAACGTTGCGTCGTGAGCTTCTGCTCGGCCCCCGGGGCTTAGGAGCTCGGCAGCGTCGAGAACGACGCGAGGTCGCGGCCCTTCTGCGTCTCCGACGCGGCCGACGGCGTCGACGACGAGGGCGACCCGTTGCGACGCGGTGAACCTGTTTTCTCCGCGCCGAAGAAGTGCAATAAGCGCGTGCGTGCTCGTCCACAGAAACTCTGCAGCGATGACGAGTCAGTTCCGTGGAAAAAAGTCCTTGCGCCCGCCGCGGCGACGCTGGGCGCCGATGTCAGTGTCGAGCGCGCTGGTCGCGAGCATGGGCGAAAGGGCAATGGCTCCTCGGCTGGCAGTGGGTGGCTTACTGAAGGACTGGACTCAGTTCAAGTGCCCTCGCTGTTCGGTGGGGTGCGCGTCGCCGCTTCAGAGGCGGGGCGGGGGTTCGCGGGCTTGCCGATGCAGGGCGGCGCGGTGCCAAAAGGGCATGCTCCCACGCGCCAAGCATCCGGTCTTTTCCATTAGTTGGGGTCCAGACTTCAAGCCGCTTCGCAGTCAAGTGAAGATATTGTTCGGCCTCGTGCCGGGGTCGAAGAACTGGCAGAAACGCCAGCCGTGGGGAGATATTGGCCGCTCTATCAGCTCCATGCCCAAGAAGACGGGCGCTTGCAGAGGGTGGCTCGTCATCTCCCGCGAACAGCGCGTTCGCTTCAAGAACTCGTCAAAGTCGCAGTGGCACGACGTGGGGGCCGATGAGGTCGACATTGGTAAGGATGCGATCCCGGTGTACACAATGAAGTTGGAATGACACCAGTGGGTGGGGGTCGTGGAGCGGGGTCGCCCAGAGATGCAGGCCCTTCTCCGCGCCGAGCCCAAAGTCGCAGAGACCCGAGCGCCAGGCCCCAGTCCAATCGAAAAGACGGATTGGGCGCCGATGGCCCAGAGGTGGCTAGAAGACCGACGTGTGTGTGTGTGTGTGTGTGTGTGTGTGTGTGTGTGTGTGTGTGTGTGTGTGTGTGTGTGTGTGCGTGTGTGTGTGTGCGTGTGTGTGGTGTGTGTGTGTGTGTGTGTGTGTGTGTGTGTGTGTGTGTGTGTGTGTGTGTGCGTGCGTGCGTGCGTGCGTGCGTGCGTGCGTGTGTGTGTGTGTGTGTGTGTGTGTGTGTGTGTTTCTGTGCACCGATGGCGCTCGAGCGTGCAAGCTTGGAGCCACTGCGACAAGTTACTTGCGTGGAGTAATCCACGACCATGTGGCCCACTACTTAAAATCTACACAAGTGGCAGACCGTGCGCCCAAAGCACGCGCAAATTATTTTCGCACGAGATCGATTGCCAAGTTGCCCGCGCGAGAGACGGTGCGCAACTGATAGACCGCATCTGGAGACACGTGCGAAAGCACGTTGTTTCGCGGTCAGCAGCTGGGTCATTCGAAAAAGAATTCGATGATCGAGTGCACAATGGTGCTACTGGCATATCGGCCAACATCTATTCCTGAAGACGGGCGAGATGCTCATGTGCGGCTGGTCGAAATGATTTGGCCTGTAGCCTTGTGCGCGCAAGCTGTTTTTTTTCCATGTTGGGAGTGCGCTGCATCTGACTCATAGACAAACATCGCACACGCATACATATTTATGGATTCTAGGGGTGATGATTAGCACACATATTTATATTTGTATGTATACATATATACTGTATGTATATTTGTGTGTTCCTCCAGAAGCTTCAGGGGAGCCTTCGGAGGGTTCGGGGGGCCTTCGGGGACTTCCGAGGACCGCAGGTACCTACCAGGAGGGTGGGAAGGAGGATCGAACAAACATCGCGCCAGTGGTGTGTTTGGTATCTGAACACCCAGTTTGGGTCTCGGCGCCATCATCAATCGGGTCGGGATGAATCGCTGGCCAAAGTGGACCCCAGGCCCCAGGTCGGGAGTGGTTCGTGGACGGGAGGAATAGGGATAATTGATATTCGAAGCACGAGGTTCACAGAAACAGGCTCTTGGAGTTGGGGACATGTGGGTTTCTTTGGACCTCCGGGGATTCCTGGGGTCTGTGGATTGTCGAGGACCTCCACAGACCTCCACAGGTTTCCAGGAAGGGCGGAAAGGGAGGACTAAGGGAGGGCCGAGCAGACAGAGGAGCAAGATGAAAATCAGAGTGGGCCCAGGATGCGTTAGAAGTGCTGCAATACCCCCCTTGTCTCAAGCACCCGCCCCCTGAGTCAGCCACGCGCAGACGGGGGCTAGCGGGAAGGGGGCGGGCTTCTTCAGAGGAGGCTGTCTCTCAGAGGGCGCGGGGCCTGTGTTTGTAGATGCAAGGCCACTGCCTTCTAAGAAGCGGCCTCCTTCTAAGAGGCCTTCCCGCCTCCCTTTACCCCCTTTCGGGTGTTGCTAGAAGTGCCCCTGCCCAAGGTGCCCCCAGGATCTCCACGGAGGCACCCGCGGCCTCCGGAGCACCCCTCTCGAGGCCAAAGGGTCCCAAGGGCCCCAACATTGAGCGAAACGCTGGGGGAACCTTGTGCCAGGGGCACCTTTAGCCCCTGTACCGCCCTCCCCGAGTCGAGAAGCGCTCGGTTGGCCGGCCACCCATCCTGGCCGCAAGAGGCGCAAAAAGGTACAGTCGAAACCGATGGCAAGGCTGGGTCACCTTCCCAAGGGCGCCCTTGTGTCCTTCCCCTTCGGCCCATCCTTGCCTTTTTTTTCACCCCGCTCGCAAAGTGTCGACATGGACCTCCACGGCCCTTGCATCCTTATCGTGCGTCGTTATCATGTGGGTTGACGGTACAGTCGAAACCGATGGTAAGGCTGGGTATCTTTCCCAAGGGTACCTTTGCATCCGTATGTTTGTGGTCCACCCTTGACTACTTTCGATGGCCAGCAGCGCTCGGAAAAACTTCGACATGGGCGTCCAAGGGGTTGCATTATTACCGCGCATCTTTGCTATGAATTTTGACCGTATGCGTACAGTTGAGACTTGTCCATCGATAGTCCCGTTTTGAAGAAGATCTGCTTTCCACCCGTGTAAGTGTTGCACTATTTCAGCGTTGTGGGCACAGAACTGGCGTCAGTCTCAGGCGAAAGGCCCACTTTGAAAAGGAGCCGCCATCCATCCATGTTGCTGTTGCACAATTTGGGTCTTCGGGTCAAAACCCTTGGGGATGTCTTAAGGGAGAACCGCATTTGTGAAATCGCACCGGCCTGTATCCTTTTAATTGATGCAAGCTTTGCACATCAATTCATGCGGCGCTAGAGCCTTGAAGCTTCAGGATGGTGAGTTCCAAGGAAGTGTCAAGCGAAATGCCCAGTCCATGCGAGCACGTCTTGTGATGCGACAGGCGGGTTTTTTAAATAAGGAAGAGGGATGGAGGAGGGGCGCGAGGGAATGAGGGAGGATTGCTGGAGGAGGAGGTTGCAGAGGTTGATGCTAGGTGGTCAGTCACCAGACAACAGGCGCTCCTGGGAGGCTGGTGGTGTGCACTGCGTGCGTGCCCTGGCATCCATTCAAAGTGCGCTGGGACCACTGTAGGGAGGTTGTCACAATGCAGAATGTCGGAAGCTGGAACATGTATATTACCAGTGGCGGGCTGTTTTTCAATCCCAGGACTTCAGGGTCGGGGACGACGTCGGGGTGGTGTGGTGTATCCTTTGTTAATCCGCTTCCCGTGGAAGCAACAGAACATGTATACACCAGGGTCCCGTATACACCATGATTTGCTTTCTTGTGCAAATTTCAGTGCAGGGCCAGAATAAAGCGTCTGTGTATAGAGTTCGGTTCCCTAATATGGATGCTGTGCGTCCTTGGGTGGGACGTAACCGTTCGGCGGGCACGAATCGAATACTTGCGCTAGAATCTTCCTCTCATCCCCTTTCAATCTTCTTCCGTCGCCTCCTCTTCTGCCCCATTCATCCTCCGTTTTCTCCGTCTCTTTTCTTGACCTCATCTTCCGACCTCGTCTTCTCGCACCCCTTCCTCTTACTCTTTGTCCTTCCCCGTCTCCTCTTTCTCCTATTCGCGCACTCTGTTCTGTCTTTTGAGCTCTGTCTTTTGAGCGTCCTTTCCTCTTCCTCTCCTCCTCCTCCTCCTCCTCCTCGTCTTCGTCCTCCTCCTCCTCCTCCTCCCTGTCCTCATTCTCATCCTCATCCTTCTCAAACTCATGCTCCTGCTCCTGCTCCTCGTCCCCCGCATGTCTTCGTATTCTTGTCTCCTTTTCTTCTTGCTGGTCTTTCTGATGCTCCTCCTCTCGTGGAGTGCCCGGGTACTCGTGGCCTGCTCCTGCTGGCCGCCCAAGCTCTTTCTCCCTCTCCTCGTCCTCCGTCCCCACTGCCCCCTCCTCCTTCGGCTCCTCCCCCTTCTCCTTCGGCTCCTCACCCGTCTTCCTCCCCCTCCTCCTCCGTCTCTCCCTCCTCATCCGCTTCCTCCTCTGGCTCCTCCTTTTCGACGTTGGCCAAACATTGGCTCGAGGCTGTTGCGTCCCTCAGCTGCCCGAACTCTTATAGGGACGGGTGTAGAGAAATCCCAGGAGGACGAGAACTAGAGGAACAAGCGCGTGAAGTGCGGCAGTAGTGCTGATTTTGCTCCTCCTCCTCCTCCTCCTCCTCCTCCCCCTGCCCCTGCCGTCAGGCCAGGGGGCTGTGTGGCCTGATTTCGCTGATCGCCTGCGTCAAGATCGCGGCGAGCTATGACCTGGCCCTCGGCCTTCTGACGGCGCTCTCGGCCTTGGTAGGCGAGCGGGGGTAGGAGCGGGCGGAGGACGAGGAGGAGGAGGACGGCAGGGCGGTGAGTGGAGGGAGTACCATGGCGCAGATGATGATGCTGCTGATAATGATGGTGATGATGGTGATGACGACGACGATGACGACGATGACGATTTTGATGGCGATGATGATGATGATGCTTATGATGATGATTGTTGCGATGCTGCTGCTGATGATGATGCTGATGATGCTGATGATGCTGATGATGCTGATGATGATGCTGATAATCATTATGATGATGATTCTGATGATGAGGATGAGGA
The DNA here is from genome assembly GCA_963575745.1 of Prorocentrum cordatum. NCBI lineage: Eukaryota > Dinophyceae > Prorocentrales > Prorocentraceae > Prorocentrum > Prorocentrum cordatum. Next base: position 369,941 of record CAUYUJ010012114.1, on the reverse strand, counting down.
TGCTGCTGCTGATGCTGATGCTCATGCTCATGCTGATGTTGATGTTGCTGATGATCACGCTGCTGCTGATGATGATAGTGATGATGATGATGATGATGATGCTGATGATGATGATGATGATGATGATGATGATCATGATGATGATGCTGGTTATACTGATCATGGCGATGCTGCTGTTGCTGGTTATGATGACTTGGATGCTGCTGATGATGATGCCAACGACGATGCCAGTGATGCTGATGATACCGACGACGACGATAATGATGTTGACGATGATGATAATGAAGATCATGCTGACGATGATGCTGCTGCTGATGACACTGACGACGACGATGATGATGATGATGATGATGATGATGATGATGATGATGATGTGGATGCTGATAACGATAATGATCATGATGATACTGGTGATGAGGATGCTGATGATGATGACGATGCTGATGATGTGGCTGATGATGATGCTGATGATGATGATGCTGATCATTATGATCATGCTGCTGAATCTGATGATACTGGTACTGCTGCTGCTGATGATGACGACGATGATGATGCTGCTGATGCTGATGATGACGATACTCACGATACTGATAGTGATAATGATGCTGATGCTAATTATGATGATGATGATGATGATGATGATGATGATGCTGATTCTCATGATGGTGATGCTGATGATTATTGTGATGATGATTATGCTGCTGATGCTGACGATGCTGATTATGATGATCCTGATGATGATGATGATGATGATGATGATGATGATGATGACGGTGCTGCTGCTGTTTTGACGATCATGATGATGCTGCTGATGATGATGATGATGAGGGCGAGGATGATGATGATGATGAGGGGGTTGATGATGATGATGCTGATGATGATGTTCATGATTATGATGATGGTGCTGCTGCGGATGATGATGATGATGATGATGATGATGATGATGCCAGTGGTGGTGGTGATGATGATGGTGATGATGATGCCGATGAGGATGACTATGATGCTGCTGCTGATGATGATGCTGATGATGCTGATGATGATGATGCTGCTGCTGATGATGATGATGGTGATGATGATGATGATGATGATGATGATGATGATGATGATGATAGTGATGATGGTGCTGCTGCTGCTGTTGATTATGATGATGATGGTGACGATGATACTGCTGATGATGATGATGTTGATGATGCTGCTAATGCTGATGCTGATGATGATGGTGGTGGTGGTGATGATGATGATGCTCATGCTGCTGCTGGTGATGATGATGATGCTGATGACGATTATGATTATGATGATGATGTTGTTGTTGATGATGATGATGATGATGATGATGATGATGATGATGATGATGATGATGATGATGATGATGATGATGATGATGATGATGATGATGATGCTGCTTCTTCTTCTGATTATGATGATGGTGGTGGTGGTGGTGTTGGCGGTGGTCGTTTCTATTAAAGTTTAATGCCAGACGAGGGGGGTTGGGGGGGTGAGAGGCCGAATGCATGCATTGTTTCCGCATAGTTCGGCTTTCGAGCTGGAACCGCGGCGGGGCCGCGGTGCATGGCTTGGCTCGGCCTCCCCAGGAATTTCCTAAAAAACCTGGTGGACCGCTGGGGCGTGCCCGCGCTGCAGGCCTGGATCTCGCGCCGCCCTGCCACCCACGTCCCATCCTGCCCCGCGTGCCCAGCCTGCCTGCCGTGTCCAGGGGCGATGGTGGGGGCGATCGCGGGGACCGTGTCGGTGGCCTACGCGGGCGCGGCGCTGGCGGGAGCCTCCATCGGGGCGCTGGCCGTCTTGGTCCCTCTGCTCGTGTTCGGCCCGCTCCGTTTCACCTCCGACATGAACCCCCCGCGTCCTGTCACCCCTCCGCGTCGTGCTGCTCATCTTGCTCTCGCTGCTGGTTCCGATGGCGGAGGCGTGAGCTTGGGTCCTGAACAACGTGGGCGGCGCGCCGCTTTTCCGCCAGAGGAGGGTGGTGGGGCATTCTGCGCTCACAGATGATGTCATCACCGTGACACCACACGACGTGGTGTATGCGGAGCGGCTGCTGGCGGCGGCGACCCCCTGGGCGGTGGTGATGGATGAACTCCCGCTTCGGATGGAGGCCAAGAAGCGCAGGGCCAGAGGGTTGACCAAGGCGCGCGCGCTGCCAGCCCGCCAGGCCCCAGTCCTGGCTCCTCCCCCTTCTCCTCCAGTTGGGGGCGGGGCTGGCTCAGGCTCCCGAGCGGGCGCCTCCTTCAACGGTGTGATCGTCGCTCTCTTGTGGCCCTTCTGGTTGCGTGGATGGAGTTTGGAGGCGGCAGTGGGGGTCTGAGAATGTTGGGACCTCCGACAGAGTCGGTCAGGGTGGAGGATGGAGCCAGATCGGCTCAACGTCGATTCCCGGGCCCATCTGGGGGTCCACCTGCAGGTGCAGTTTGTTTCCCCGAAATTTGTTTCTGAGTATCCCAGGGCCCGATGGCGGCCCCCGGGGGCCAGAAGAGACGCCCCGACAGATTAACTTGACGAACCCGCCGCTTCGATCCTGCCAGCCTTTCCGGCCGGCTGGAACCAGTGCCGGGCCGCCTCGGATCCCCAGGAGGCCTCGCGATGGAGGGCGGATTCGGGGAGGGTCCTCTTGGGGCGTGGGCGCCCGACTGTGGCGGGTCGATGCGACGCTCCTCGCCTGTCCGGGGGGGCACCTCCCCCGAACGACATGGGAGGTTTTGCTGGCGCTGGCGAGGGGGTGGGGCTTGGCGGATTTCGCTGCAGCTCGTCCGCGTGGCATGTCGCCCCCTTCATTTTGCCAGTCATGTCGTCAGCGTCGATTCGTCCGCTTTGATGCGTTGACCGACCTTGCGTTCTTGTCGTTGTACGAGTTCCCGCGGTGCTGGCGCGTGGAGCTGGCAGCCCGCGCATTCGCAGAGCGCATTGGAATTGTCGGCGGCTGCCAGCGACGAGTGCCGAGCTGCGTTGACGCCACCAGGCGTTGAGAAAGTTCGCAATGCATGCCGCGAGAAAGTGCAAATCGCCGAGGGCGTCGTGAAGCGCGGACCACAGTTGGCAGCGGGGGTGGACTGCGTTGTGAAGGATGGTGGGCGCTGTGCGCGGGCGCAGTTCCCCGATGTCCTGGAGTTCGAAACGGGCGCCCGAGGAATCCGAGTTTTCGCGGGGCGCCGCAGCCGAAACGCGGGGCGGGAGTGGAGGACAGGCATGGGCTCCTGATGATGGCGTACTTTCGAGCGTTTACGCTGCGAGACGACGTGGGGCGCGGAGTGCCGCGTCACCGGGATTTCCGTGGAGCGCTTCATTCGTGGGCGGGGGCGTGGTTGGAGTGGCGACAGAACGGCGTGCCGTGTGTAGAGACGAACAGGTGCGTGCATTTCTTCATGGGTGCGGTGGGCGCGCGGCCAGTCACGGACGAGCGCCTCGTGGAGCGCGAGGGCGAGCTGTGCAGCCGCGAAGAGTTCGACCCGAGCTTTGTCGACGCGGCCGCCATGCGAAAGACGCGCGTCGGGGGCGCGTCGATGGAGAAAGATGATGGGCGGGTAAATGCGGTCGTCGAGGCCGAAAAAGAGACGAGCCGGGGGGCGACGGCAAGGGGGGGCGCCGCGTGGGGCGAGGATTAGCGTCGGGAGAGCGGGAAACGCAGGAAGCGCGTGGGGGGCGGGGTGTTGACGTGGGGTGCCGAGGCAGCGCAGGGGGCGCGAGCGGCGGCCGCGGCGTCGGGGGCCCGGGAAGGAAACGGCTCGGGGGGGGCGGGGGGCGCCCCTCGGGTGGCGGCGGGAAAGACGGCCGCGGCGTCCAGCGTGCGCGGGTGGAAAAGTGGTTTGCGGATGGAGGGCCGAACGCCGGTCAACGTAGTGTGGTGGGGAAAGAAGATGGCTGATCGGGTTTTGGCGCAGGAGTTCTCGGCGCCTGGCCAGGGAAGGGGGGCGGGGCGGCGGCGCGGTGCCGCGGGGCCCCTCTTATGGGTGCTGCGTGGCGGTGCAGGGGCAGTGGAGTGCTTCGTTATAGACGAGATTTCGGAAGGAGCTGTTCGAGAAGGAGATGGGGTGGGCGCGCAGCATGGAACTTCCAGGTGGCAGCTTTGCAGGCGACGGACGCGTCAGCTCTGGGCGGGAATGCGACCGACAGTGCGTTCGGCATGGGCGCGGCGAAAACCGATGGGGCCGAGCGGCGGGGGCGAGGTGGGCGGGGGGTCGAAGAATAATGCGAATCAGGAAACGGCCGCGCCGCGGATGTCACAGTGGGCGTGGTTGATTGTGGACGAGGTGAGTATGGTGATCGCGGACTTCCTTACAGAGTTCGGTTCGCATCTGCGACCGTGCATGTCAGCGTCGAGCGACGCCGTGGTTGGGGGGGGGCGTGGACAGGCCGTTCGGGGCCGTGAACGTGTGGTTCAGTTGGGATTTCTACCAACTTGAGCCGCCGTCGGGGGCAGCGATCAATGCGCTGCGCACGTTTCATTCAAGAACGCGATGAAGTGCGCCCCGGGTGCCGCGGCGGACCGCGAGCAGGTCTCGGGGGTCGGGGGCGAAGGGGCAGTGCAATGTATGGCGGGGCTGACGGGGTGCATGCGCGTGGAGGGCCCAGTCGACTGGCTCCTCGGAAAGCAGGATGAATATCGGCGCGGGGCGTTGACAGAGCGCGCGCGCAAGCTCTTCCGTGGGTGGCCGACGGGCGTTCCGGGGTCGCGGGCGAGCGGCGCGTCGCAGCGCGGCGACGTTTGTGGCCGAGAGAACGAAAGGGCAATTGCGAAGCACGACGGGCTGGAATGCGGGGCTTGCGCAAGAGAGCGAGATGAGAGGAAGCCCGTTGCAACGTCGCCCGAAGATGCGCGATTTCGAGTGGAGAGATCTGTGGAAGCCGTCGCCATTCATGCCTATCAGGACATTCGGCGCCGCGCGGGGAAGCAGACGGCCGCGCGGTGAGCGAAGGGGCGAGGAGAGCGGCTGCTCTGCGTCGCAGCCAGAGACTGCCCCAGCTACTGGGGGGGGGAACAGAGGCGGCCGTGCACGATGGAGGGCAAAATGCGGTGGCTGAGGTGCCGCGATGCGGAGTGCGCAAGCTTGCCGGGGTGGAATCCGTTGGCGCAGGGCATCGCCGTTGCTCTGGACCACTTGGGCTGGTCGAAGAGCCATTTTTTTGCGGGGGCGCGTGGCGACGGTTCGTGGGCGGGTCATGCATGTCGACGAGGTCGTGGGGGATGCAGGCGAGGGCCTTGTTGCATCTCCCGCGAGTCATAGTGCTCGACTTTCGCGCGAAGGATTGGCACCTGCCCGGCTGGGGGCTGGGGCTGTATCCCATCTTCCTATCGAAAGGGCGCCGGTGGTTCTTGGGCGGGTATTGGGGGCGGCCAGTCTTCGGTGTGAAGCGCGCAGTTCATGATTGCGCCGTCATTGGCAGTGACGGAGCACGCCGTGCAGGGGCGGGCCATGGGGGCAGTGATTGCGGACCTTGAAAGATGGCGTGGCGTAAGTTGGATGTCCAGTTGCGTTGTTGTCGCGCGGGTGCGAAGACGCGGGGGCTTCTTGATATTTCGTCTGTGTGATAGGCGGGCGTAGTGGGGCGGGGCGATGGGGCGCGATGGAGCTGTTGCAAGTGCTCCGCGGGGAGGGCGTGGATTGGGCGACGCGGGAAGCGGGGCGCGCGCGGCGAGGGCAGTGCGAGCTGTGCTGGCGGAGGTTGCCGGTGGAGGCCTTTGTGAAGTACGAACTCCAGAGAAAGGATAGGCCGGCGTTTTGCAGAGAACGCGCGGATGAGATGAACGGCGGGGGCGAGAAATGGTGCGAATCTTGCAAATGGTGGGCCGCCGCGGCGGAGGGCGATGCGGCGGCGCGGCGCGGCGGCGATGGGGGCGGAGGTGGGCCGAGCATCAAGCGGGGCGCGAAAGCGATTCGGGCAATGTATTGCGCCGAATGTCGCCATGCCAAAGAGGAGCATGGGTCGCGCCGTGGCGGCCCGAATCGGGCGAAAACGTTGGCGCAGTGCGATGTGCGGACGACGCGTGCTTCCCCTCTTCGATCAGATGGCGGAGACGTGGGAAGTTCAGAGGAAGCGCGGCGCAGCAAGGGGGAGATTGCGTCGGGAATGTGCAGAAGTGCGGGGCAAGTCGACGCGGGGGGCAAAACATCGCAAGCGGAAAGCAGAGGCGGAAGCGGAACCGCTGACGCGCTGTGCGCCAGGTTGTGGGGTGTCTTTCTGGGGGTCGGACATGTGGACCAGAACCGAGTGGAGGGTCACCGGGCGAAGAAAGGAGCAAGTGTAGTGCGCGGGGGATGTCACTGCGGCAAAACGGGTCGATCGAAAATTGACGCGCGCGGCGCGCGAGAAGAAGTTTCCGCGGCAGGGCCGCGCGAGCGACAGACAGGAGGGTGATCGTTTCTCGAGGAAAAGTATGGTTGTATGCGCAGACTGCGTGGACGTGGGTTTCACGGCGCGCACTTGGCAAGCGTGCGAGTGCTTCGGCGCCTGCAAGAGGGTGCCCCCTAAATCCTGGTTCCGCGTTGAACAGAATTTCGAGCGTGCGCGCCAGAGGGGGGCCCTGAAGTGCAAGTCGTGCGCGTGGGGCCCGGTGAAGCGCTCGCGGAAGCGCGCGGATGCTCGGGGCCGCAGGGGGGGGCCAGCGGGGGGGGGTGAGGAGGTGGAGGAGGACGGGGTGGGGGAGGAGGGGGGAGGAGGAGGAGGACGACGACGAAATGGATGAGGAAGACTGATGATCTGGTTTGCGGGCCGAGCTGATGCCCAATGCGCAAGTTTGCGCTTCGGATCTGGAGGCCGTGTGCGAGACCCCGGACCGCGAATGGGGTTGTGGGTCGGAGGCCACTCGAATGGCTGATAGGGGTCTCGTGCGAGGCCTGTCGGGGGCGTCTTGTTGCCAGTCTTTGGGCCTGCTGGGGGCCTCCTGGGGAGCTCAGCTAATTTTTTTGAGCTCTCGTGGGATTCCCTGGGGCCCCCAGGGGCCAATTGGTGGCTTTTTGGGGCCACCTGGGGGCGTCCTGGCGCGGACGGGTCGACATTTCCGCTCGGGTTCCGCCTCGAGGCCCTTTCCGGGTGCCGTCCTAGGACTTTTTGTGCCGTCTTGGGGGTTTCCTGGGGGCCGTCCGGAGGCCTTTTCGGGCCGTCTTGGGGGTTTCTGTGGCCGTCTTGGAGTTTTCTTAGGTTATCTTTGAAACTTCGTGGGGCCTAGCGAAAGCCGCAGAGGCGAATCTGCTAACATATACGTTTTCCCAGAGAGGAATGGGACGATTTATGCTTCTTCGGGCCCTGTTTGGGGGGCTGTTGGAGGCCTTTGGGGGCATCTTGGAGGCATCTTGGGCCACCTGGACGCCATTGTGGGCGTCTTGGAACGATATTTCGGCGATTCGGGGCCTGTTTGGACTGCTTGAGGGTCTTGGGAGGACTCCGCGGCGGTCTGGACCCCTTGATGAGTTCGGGGGTGGGTCGTCTGTTGCGGGGGGGGAGGATAAAGATCCCAGTTTGGGTGCCCCTGGGGGGGGACCGTGGGGGGGGGGGGGGGGGAAATCACACACGCCTGGAAAACCACAAGGGGTGGGCGTTTTTTTTTTTTTGTTGTTGTTGTTGTTGTTGTTGTTGTTGTTGTTGTTGTTGTTGTTGTTGTTGTTGTTGTTGTTGTTGTTGTTGTTGTTGTTGTTGTTGTTGTTGTTCTTGTTGTTCTTGTTCTTGTTCTTGTTCTTGTTGTTGTTGTTGTTGTTGTTGTTGTTGCCGCTGCTGCTGCTGCGGCTGCTGCTGCTGTTGTTGTGTGGAATTGTCACTATTGAAGAATAATTATTGTGGATTCCCCCACTCCAGTGCACATGGTATTTTTTCAACTGAAGTGCCTTTCCCTGCGCTCGCACCTGGTCTTTGATCAAGGAAAGTATTCGTCCTCAAACTGTTGTTCGCCCCCGGTTTGCAACAACAACGGCCCCCGCTCGAAATTTACTCCGGTCCCCCGCTCCCGCTTGAGATTTTCTCGCAATTTACTCAAGAATCGCGCTCCCGCCTGAGACTTCCTTGCAAGTTACTCAGGCGCCGCGCTGTTGCCATTTAGGAATCGGGCGTTCGCTGGGGAGTTCCTCAAATTTACTTGCGAATCGCTCTCTCGCTGGAAGCTCCCTGGCTAATCGCGCAGAAATCGCGATCGATCCGCCCGCTCGGCCCGCCCGTCAGGGTCATGCCCTTCGTGCCCCATGCTCGCTCGCGCCCTTCGTGCCTCATTGCTGCCCTTCGTGGCCCCTCCCCTTGTGCCCAGTCGCTGCCCTTCGTGGCCCCGATGCTGCCCTCAGTGGCCCCTCGCTGCCCTTTGTGGCCCATATATACGCCCTTCGTGGCCCCCAGTCGCTCGTGCCCTCAGTGGCCCCACTGCTGCCCTTCGTGGCCCCAGTGTAGCCCTGTGTGCCTTCCCCCTGCTGCCCTCAATGGCCCCCTCGCTGCCCTTTGTGGCCCATATATTCGCCCCTCGTGGCCCCCAGTCGCTCGTGCCCTCAGTGGCCCCATTGCTGCTCTTTGTGGCCCCGGCGTAGGCCTCTGTGTGGTTCGGCCACATGTTTTCTGCTCCTAACCCCCCTCCTGCTACTCTCTGTTTCTCTCTCTCGTGCTCCATCCTCCTCTCCCCCCCTTGTCCCTTCCTTCCATCCGTCCTGTCTTCCGCTGCCTTAGGGGCTGCACGACATACACGTTGCAGGTAAGAAAGATATATCCCCAAGGGGATGCGATCGAAGACGAAGAGGGTGGGTATCGAGGGTGTGCAATATGCGTGTTGGATGGCACGCGACCAGATTAGAGCGAACAGTCTCAACATGATTGTTGTTATTGTTGTTGTCGTTGTTGTTGTTGGCGTTGTTGTTTTTTTTGTTTTTGTTGTTGGTTTTGATTTTGCTGTTGCTTTCTTTTGTGTGTTGTTGTTGTTGCTGTTGTCGTTGTTGTTGTGTTGTGTTGTGTCGTGTCGTGTTGTGTTGTTCTTGTTGTTGTTGAGGAGCTCTCACTACTAAAGAACGTTATTTTTGATCCCCCCTCTGGTGCACATTGTTTTTTCAATTGAAGTGTCCCTCCCAGCGCTCGCACCCTGTTTTTTAAATCAAGGAAAGTCTTCCTCCTCAAACTGTGCCCCTGGCCCCCGGTTTACAACAACAGCGGCTCCCGCTTGATACTTGCTCGAAATTTACTCCGGTCCCCCGCTCCCGCTTGAGACTTCCTCGCAATTTACTCAAGAATCGCGCTCCCGCCTGAGACTTCCTTGCAATTTATTCTGGCGCCGCGCTGTTGCCATTCAGGAATCGGGCGTTCGCTGGGAACTTCCTCAAATTTACTTGTGAATCGCTCTCTCGCTGGAAGCTCCCTGGCTAATCACGCAGAACTCACGATCGTTCCGCCCGCTCGGCCCGCCCGTCAGGGTCATGCCTTTCCTGCCCCATGCTCGCTCGAACCGTGCCTCATTGCTGCCCTTCGTGGCCCCTCCCCTTGTGGCCCAGTCGCTGCCCTTCGTGGCCCCGATGCTGCCCTCAGTGGCCCCTCGCTGCCCATTGTGGCCCATATATACACGCCCTTCGTGGCCCCCAGTCGCTCGTGCCCTCAGTGGCCCCACTGCTGCCCTTCGTGGCCCCAGTGTAGCCCTGTGTGCCTCCCCTCCGCTGCCCTCAATGGCCCCCTCGCTGCCCTTTGTGGCCCAATATTTGCCTCTCGTGGCCCCCAGTCGCTCGTGCCCTCAGTGGCCCCATTGCTGCCCTTTGTGGCTCCGGCGTAGGCCCTTTGTGGTCCGTATATACGCCCGCCGTGGCCCCCAGTCGCTTGAGCCCTCAGTGGTCCCACTGCTGCCCTTCATGGCCCCGCTGTTGCCCTCAGTGGCCCCCTCGCTGCCTTTTGTGGCCTATATATATATATATATATATCTATATATATATATATATACATATATATATATATATATATACGCCCGTCGTGGCCCCCAGTCGCTCGTGCCCTCAGTGGCCCCATTGCTGGCCTTCGTGGCCCCAGTGTAGCCCTGTGTGCCACCCCCCGCCGCTGCCCTCAATGGCCCCCTCGTTGCCCTTTGTGGTCCATATGTTCGCCCTTCGTGGCCCCCAGTCGCTCGTGCCCTCAGTGGCCCCATTGCTGCCCTTTGTGGCCCCAGCGTATCCCCTTGTGCTCCCTGGGGTCATCTGGCCTTTTGGGGAGGCACCGCCAGGCCGCATCAAGCATTCGCAATACGTTTTATGTATCAGGTTTCGTGGCATGAGGCCCTCCAGGGAGGCTCCGCCAGATCGCGCAGGGCATCGGAGTAATTACGTACCTTGTTACTGATCAGTCTTACTGCCTTCCCCCCTCCACCAGCCTCATTACTGGCCCTCGCCCCGCCCAGATCCTTGGCCCTGGCCCCAGCCCCTCGCTCCCCCTGGCCCCAGAGGCCCTTCATTCTCGTGGTCGCCGTTCGTTCTCAAGGGATGGTACATGGCACACCTCATGGCGCAACCCATGCGAAACCCGTTGCTAACTTCTGTTGCAATATGGTGTTCAAGCCATGGCGCAAACTGACTTGCAACTTGTGACGCCCGCCGGATCCGACAGTCGGGGTCCGCCCGCCACCCGCCCGTCTAGTTCAACCGCTTGTTTTCCTGCTCTTAGCTGGCCTCCTGTCAATCCCATTCGTGCTTCATTCTTGTCCTTCAAGTATCTATCATTTTTTTTGTTCTCTCTCTCTCTCTCGTTTTGTTCCTGTCTCCCCTCTTTCCCTGTTTTAGGGGGCTGCGCCGCGCCAACTACACGTGCCAAGTAATGAAAATGTACCCGCACGCTCTCGCCTGAGACTTCCCAACAATTCATTCAGGACTCACGCTTTGATCCGCCCGCCGGACCCGCCCGTTACGGCCGCCCGCCTGACTTGCCTGTGACGGCAGGCCCGGCTGCTCGCTTGGAAGCTCGCCAGGTGTTTTCACGTCCCGCACGCCCGACCCGCCCGTTAGGGTCCGCCCGCGGGTCTGCAGGCCCCGCCCGCCCGACTCGCCCGTTGGGGACCGTTGCCCGACCCAACCATCCGGTTCTGCCGCTTGTTTTCTGGATCTTCTCTTAAGTCCCTCATTTTCTAATCTCTCTCGTCTACAGTTCTGCTCCCTCCCTCTTGTCCCTTGCCTTCCTCCCTTCCCTCACTCCTTCCTCCTTTTTTTTTTTTTTTTTTTTTTTCTCTCTCTCTCTCTCTCTCTCTCCCTCTCTCTTTCTGCCGCTCTCTCTCTCTCTCTCTCCTTTCTTACTCCTCTTGCTTTTTTAGGGGCTGCGCCCAATGCGCGTGGCAGGTCTTACCCCCCAGAGGGGGCACGATCGAAGACGAAGAGGGCGGGTATCGGGGGCAGATGAGAGCGAGCAGTCTTGAATGTTGCTGCTGGTGAATGTTAACCATTAAACAGCGATTATTATTGGACCCCCCCCAGGTGCTTTGGCGCTCTCGCCTCGGCGCCGGCTACCATTGAAAAGGAGGCTCACGCTCGAGCGGTTTGGGGGGGCGCCAAAACGGCCCCCCAACAACAACAACAACAACAACAACAACAACAACAACAACAACAGCAACAACAACACCAACAGCACCAACAGCAACAACAGCAACACCACCAACAACAACAACAACAACAACAACGGCAACAACAACAACAACAACAACAACAACAACAACAACGCGCCCGCTCGAGACTTCCTCCTTTTTCACTCGAGGCCAGTGCTTTTGCTCGCCGCCAAAAGCCGCCGTCCCAACAAAACCAGCGCTCCCGCTCGAGACTTCCTGCCTTTTTACTCAAGGCGGTGCTCCTCTTCGTCGCCTGAAACTGCCGTCCCGACAAAACAGGCGCTCCCGCCCGATATTTCCTCCCGTTTTACCGTTTTACGCTGGGCTGGCGCCCTACTCTCTTTCGAGTTGACGCCGCTCCCAGCAAGAACAACGCTCCCGCTCGAGGCTTCCTATTTTTTCCTCAGGACGGTGCTCTTGCTCGCCGCCGAAAGCTGCCGTCCCAACAAAACCAGCGCTACCGCTCGAGACTTTCTCCCTTTTTACCTTGGACTGGCGCGCTACTCTTTCTCTCATCGGCGCCGCCCCCAGCAACAACAACGCTCTGGCTCGAGACTTCCTTTCTTTTTTACTCAAGGCGGTGCTCCTCCTCGCCGCCGGAAAACGCCGTCCCGACAGAACTAGCGCTCCCGCCCGAGATTTCCTCCCGTTTTACGCTGGAGTGGCGCCCTACTCTCTTTTGAATTGGCGCCGCTCCCAGCAAGAACAGCGCTCCCGCTCGAGGCTTCTTTTTTTCGTCAGGACGGTGCTCTCGCTCGCCGCCGACAGCCCCCGTCCCGACAAAACCACGGCTCGCGCTCGAGACTTCCTCCCTTTTTACTCAAGGCGGTGTTCCTCCTCGCCGCCGACAACCGCCGTCCCAACAAACCCAGCGTTCCCGCTCGAGACTTCGTTTTGTTTTACGCTGGACTATCGCCCTATTCTCTTCAGCATTTGCGCCGCTCCCAGCAACAACAGCGGCCCTGCTCGAGACTTCCTCCCTGTCTATTCAGGGCCAGGTCCTTGCCTCGCCGCCGACAGCCCCCATCTCCACCAAGGCAATCCTGTCGCTCGATACTTCCTTGTGCTTTACCTTACCCTTGGCTGGGGCTCCACTGGCGGTTTCACATCGGCGCAGCAAGGCGCGGGCATGCGTTTTCGAGGCTGGATATGTGAAATTCTTCGGAGGAGGTGTTTGCAAGACCTCATTGGGCGGGAGATCGGGGAATGGGAATAACGAACCCCGCTATAGAACAATCATCCCTCATGATGGGGATGGTTATCATGATGGTCGCGTGCTTCGTGTGGAAACATCGCGCATGAGGGTCAAAGTATTGTTGTTGGTGTTGGTGTTGGTGTTGGTGTTGGTGTTGGTGTTGTTGTTGCTGCTGCTGTCGTTATTATTGTTGTTGTTGTTGTTGTTGTTGCTGCTGTTGCTGCTGCTGCTGCTGCTGCTGTTGTTGTTGTTGTTGTTGTTGTTGTTGTTGTTGTTGTTGTTGTTGTTAATGTTGTTGTTGTTGTTGTTGCTGCTGCTGCTGCTGCTGCTGCTGTTGTTGTTGTTGTTGTTGTTGTTGTTGTTGTTGTTGAACATTATTACTTCTAAAGAATAATTATTGTTGGGGCCCCTGGTGCACGACCCCCCCGCCGCGCCTAGGCCGCAGCCTCATTTTCATCATTTTCGTGAGGAAGTCTCAGACAAAACGGGTTGGTCCGGATCCGGTTGTGTTGTTACGATCGGTTTTCCCTTGCAAAAAATAAGCTAAAGTGGACATTTCTTGTTCTAACATAACCAAACTTCAAGAATCCCTTGCAAAAAATAAGGTAAAGTGGACATTCGCGCGCGCAAGACGAAATCCTTCCAAAACCTTAGTTTTCGTAGCGATTTTAACATAAAAACATCAAAAAACCAATGGTTTTTCAAAAAAAATTGTCAAAATTTCATCCCGCGCGCTCTTGCGGATTCGTAGGAAACCCAACACTTTTTAAACATTTCTGTCAAACGGGCTTTTGCGAGCAACTTTTTCGAACTTCTGCAACAACGGTTGCGCACCTGCCAGGGCCATCATCCCTGTCAAATAATACCATGCGGGACACATTCGTTTTTTCTTCGCGCGCGCACGCCGTCGTCGTCGGCCGCGGGGCCCTGAATAGTAGCCACGGTCGTCCGCATGCCACGAAGTGAAGTGTCCGAACGTCATAGGGCGGGAAGCTGGGTGTGGGTGGTGGCGAAGAGTCGTTTGGAAATTTGGTAGAGCTTGAACCGGCCCCCCCACAAAGTGGGGGTATTGCCCGCCTCCTATGAAAACCCTGGCACTGGTGAGAACGGTGTGTCCCCACGTGCTAGTAGTTGTTGTTGTTGTTGTTGTTGTTGCTGCTGCTGCTGCTGCTGCTGTGTTGTTGTTGTTGTTGTTGTTGTTGTTGAAGAACTCTCACTATGAAAACAAACAAATATTCCCCCTCTCCGGTTTTTTTTTTTTTTTTTTTTTTTTTTTTTTTTTTTTTTTTTTTTTTTTTTTTTTTTTTTTTTATATATATATTTTTTTTTTATATATATATATATATTATTTGTTTTCAGTTGAAGTGCCACCTCTGGGGCTTGCGCTCTGTTTTTTATTTTGGAAAGTCGCTCGGCTCGAACTGTGCTCTTGGCTCCTGGGTTACAACAACAACCGCTTCCGCCTGAGACTCCTCGCAATGTAGCCAGGACCCCCGCTCCCGCCTGAGACTTCTTCGCATTTTATTCAGGAATCCCGCTCTCGTTTTTGGGACTTCCTCAAATGTATTCAGGAATCGACCTTTCGGTGCTTTTGAATCGCGCTCTCGCTGGAGATTTGCTTGCAATTTACTCAAGAATCACGCTCTTGCGTGCCCCGCGCTCCCGGCATTCACGCGCCCAGGAGTCGCGCTCACGCTTAGGACTCCCTCGCAGCTTATTTAAAGATCGGGATCTCGCTGCCCTTCGTGGCCCCTTTGCAGCCTTTCGTGGCCCCCTCGCTGCCCATCGTGGACCCATTGCAGCCTTTTGTGGCCCCCTCGCTGCCCTTCGTGGCCCCGTTGTAGCCCTTCGTGGCTTCGCTGCCCTTCGTGGCCCCGCGGTCGCCCTTCGTGACCCTCTCGCTGCCTTTCGTGGTCTCGTTGCAGCCCTTCGTGGCTTCGTGGCCCCGTTGCAGGCTTTCGTGGCCCCGTCGCTGCCCTTCGTGGCCCCGTTGCAGCCCTCCGTGGCCTACTCGCTGCCCTTCGTGGCCCCGTTGCAGCTCTTCGTGGCTTCGTCGCTGCCCTTCGTGGCCCCGTTGCACCCACATATGGCCCCCTCGCTGCCCTTCGTGGCCCGTTGCAGCCCTTCGTGGCCCCTTCGCAGCCCTTCGTGGCCCCATATATGTATGCCCTTCGTGGCCCGCTCGTTCGCGCCCGTGGTGGGCCCTTCGTGGCCCCGCGGTCGCCCTTCGTGTCCCCCTCGCTGCCCGTGGCCCCGTTGCTGCTCTCAGTGGCCCCGTCCTTGCCTTCTGCTGCCCAATATACGTATGCCCTTCATGGCCCCCGCTCGTTCGCGCCCGTCGTGGCCCCATATGCATGCCCTTAGTGGCCCCGCTGTCGCCCTTTGTGGCCCCTTCGCTGCCCTACGTGGCCCCGTTGCTACCCTCAGTGGCCCCGTCCTTGCCCTGTGTGGCCCCGCATTCTCTGCCCTTCGTGGCCCCTGCTCGTTCGCGCCCTTCGTGGCCCCATACGCATGCCTGCCCCGTTGTCGCCCTTCGTGGCCCCGCTGTCGCTCTCGCTGTCGCTCTCGCTGTCGCTCTCGCTGTCGCTCTCGCTGTCGCTCTCGCTCTCGCTCTCGCTTTCGCTCGTCGTCGTCGTCGTCGTCGTCGTCTTCGTCGCCGTCGTCGTCGTCGTCGTTGTCGTCGTCGTCGTCGTGGTCGGTCCCCTGTCCGTCCCTCTTGGGGTCGGGTTGCCGCCGATCAGCGTTGCCGGTGGCCAGGCCGACGGTCTGCGGCCGCCCCGTCGCTCGCCGGGGCTTGGCCTGCAGGGAAGAAGGATACACCTCCCAAAATGGGTACGATAGAAGGATAGAAGACGAAGAGGGCGGGTATCGAGGGTTTGGGACATGCACGTTGAATGACACTCGAGCAGAAAAGAGCTAACAGTTTAAACTGGTTGCTGTTGTTGTCATTCTTGTTTGTCATTATTGTTGTTGTCATTATTGTTTTTGCTCTTGCTGTTGCTGTTACTGTTGTTGCTGTTGCTGTTACTGTTGCTGCTGCTGCTGCTGCTGTTGTTGTTGTTGTTGTTGGAAAAGGCGTGCGTGGGAACCCCGGCCGCCCCCCCCCCCCCAAGCAACCGAGCAACCGAGCAACCCTCTCTGGGGGTCTCCTGGGGGCGCCAAGGATTCCCTAGTAGGATTTCTTAGGAAGTCTATAGGCTTCCATAGGAATTCTACAGACCTCCCTAGGAATTCTATAGGCCCCCATCGGAATTCTATAGGCCTCCATAGGAATTCCACAGGCCCCCATGGGAATTTTATAGGCCTCCATCGGAATTCGATGGGCCTTCATAGGAGTTCTATAGGTCTCCATAGGAATTCTATATAAGCCCCCATAGATTTTTTATCGGCCCCCTATAGGAATTTTATCGGCCTCCATAGGAATTATATAGGCCTCCGTAGGAATTCTATAACCCCCGTCGTCGTCGTCGTCGCCGCCGTCGTCGTCGTCGTCGTCGCCGCCGTCGTCGTTGTCGTTGTCGTCGTCGGTTTCGTCGCCCCGCCACCGCGCGCCACCTGGCGTGCCCGCCCGGTGGGAGGGGCAGGGAGATAGAGGGACATTGGCGGGGCGGAGGACGAGGCCGCCGACGACGACAATGACAATGATAATGATGGTGATGATGACGACGACGATGATGATGAGGATGCGGATGAGGATGCTGATGATGATGATGATGATGAGGATGATGATGAGGATGGTGATGATGAGGATGACGCGGATAAGGATGATGATGACGATGCTGATGATGACGACGGCGACTACGATGATGATGACGGTGATGATGACGACGATGATGATGATGGTTATGATGATGGGGATGGTGATGATGAGGACGTTGTGGATGATGATGATGACGATGATGATGATTATGATGAGTAATACGAGGTGGGCGATGATGCTGGTGATGAGTAGGACGAGGTGGACGATGAGTAAGACGAGGTGGATGATGATGATGTGTAAGACGAGGTACAGTCTATATCGGATCTGTATAGGATCCCGTACAGTTTGTACTGGACCTACAGGATCCTATACAGTCTGTATCGGATCTTTATAGGATCCTTTACAGTCTGTATCGGATCTCTACAGGATCCCATACAGTCTATATCGGATCTGTACAGGATCCTTTACAGTCTGTATCGGATCTGTATAGGATTCTATACAGACTGTTTCGGATCTCTACAGGATCCTGTATCGGATCTGTACAGCCCGTACAGCTTGTATCGGATCTCTGCAGGATCCCATCCAGTCTGCATCGGATCTGTATAGGATCCTTTACAGTCTGTATCGGATCTTTATAGGATCCTATACAGACTGTTTCGGATCTCTACAGGATCCCATACAGTCTAGCTCGGATCTATAGAGGTTCCTATACCGACTGTATCGGATCTCTACATGATCCCATACAGTCTGTATCGGATCTGAAAAGGATCGTATACAGACTGTATCGGATCTCTACAGCATCCCTTACAGTCTGTGTCGGATCTGTACAGGATCCTATACAGTCTGTATCGGATCTCTACAGGATCCCATACAGTCTGTATCGGATCTGTATAGGATCCTATACAGTCTGTATCGGATCTCTACAGGATCCATACAGTCTGTATCGGATATGTATAGGATCTTATACAGTCTGTATCGGATCTGTATAGGATCTCATACAGTCTGTATCGGATCTCTGCAGGATCCCATACAGTCTGTATCGGATCTGTGTAGCATCCTATACAGTCTGTATCGGATCTGTATAGGATCCTACTACAGACTGTTTCGGATCTCTACAGGATCCCATACAGTCTGTATCGGATCTGTATTAAAGCGGTGGCACGCCGGCACGCACACGTTCTTCACCCATAGGACCACGTCAAGGTCGTTAAGGAAGTCCAAGGGAGTTCCATTTTTTTTTTTTTGTTTGGTTGCTGGTTGCTGTTGCTGTTGCTGGGAGGGGGGGGGGCAGAATGCTTCCACGGGGCTCTGAGCGCAGCCTTCGCAATAAGGCGAGGGCGGGTCCGGACGGCTAGAGCTCACGGGGCTCCCACGCACGCCTTTTCCTTGTTGTTGTTGTTATTGCTCCTCAAGATGTGTTCGTGCCCCCCCAGACTACAAAAACAACGGCTCCCGCCGTGTATTGTTGCTGAATTTACTATGGAGTCGCGCTCTCGCTAGGGACTTCTTTGCAATTTATGGAAAACTCGCGCTCTCGCCCGTGACTTCCTCGTAATTTGTTTAATCGCTTCGCTCATTCTGCCGGCCCTGGAGCCCTCTTTAGGGCCTCTTGGGGGCCTCTTGGGGACCTCTTGGGGACCTTTTGGGAGTCTCTTGGGGCTCCTTGGCGGCGTTTTCGGGGCCCCCAGGGCCTCTTGGGGGGCTCTTGGGGGCCTCTTGGGGCGGGAGGGGGGGCAGTCGATTGCGGCTCCCCCCTCGGAGGCCACGATCCTAGTGAGGGGTGTTGAAAAATTGCCCGGTCCGGCATCCCTGACACGGACCTGCCGGGACCTTGCCGGGACCTTGCCGGGACCTTGCTGGGGGTACTTTTCGCCCGGAGACCCCCAGGGGCCGCCCCGCGCGCGCGAAGTAGAATATTGTTAACCAGTAGCCGGAGATTTTAGCACGCCTCTGGCCCGTTAGACCGGCGAATTTAGGTGCCACGCCCTCGCCATTCAGGAATCGCGTTCTCGCCTGGGACTTCTTGTAATGTATAAAAAAAATCGCGCCTTCGCCCGAGACTTCCTGGATAATGATGCAGGGCTCACGCATTTGCGTAACATACGTGCTTTTTCGATTGAAGTGCCTCTCCCGGGGTTCGCTGTGTTTTTACAGGGGCAAGTCTGCCTGCTCAAACTGTGCCTCTGGCCCCTGGTTTACAACAACAACGGCTCCTGCTTTATAATTTCTCACATTTTATTCCCAGATCGCGCTCTCGCGGGGGACTTCCTCAGGATTTAATGCAGGAATCGCGCTTTCGCGTGGGACCTCCGTGCGGTTTATTCAGACGCCACTCCCTCGTCACTCAGGAATCACGCTCTCCCTGTTGATTTCCTCCAGATTTATATAGGGGAATCGCTTTATCGCTGGAGATTTGCTCGCGACTCATGCGGGACGCACGCTTTAACCCGCCTGCTCGACCTGGCCGTCTAGCTTCCCGACCCGCCCGTTAGGGTCTACCCGCCCGATCTGCCCGTCTGGTCCTGCCACGTGTTTTTGCTCCTAGCACCCGTCCTGCTATTTTATCTCGTGTTCCATCTTCCTCCCTCCCCTTTGTCTCTTCCTTCCATCCGTCCTCCGTTTCTTTGCCTTGGGGACTGCACGAAATACACACGTTGCAGGTAAGAAGCCCCGATGGAGGTACGATCGAAGACGAAGAGGGTGGGCATCGAGGGTTTTGGGATATACGTGTTGAGTGGCACGCGAGCAGGGAAGAGCGAACAATCTTAACATGATTGTTGTCGTTGTTGCTGTTGTAATTGTTGCTGTTGTTGTCTTTTGGAAGAAGTATGGCTGATCGCCCCCCGGTGACCAATGCATTTTTCAATTGGAGTGCTTCTGCCGGGGCTCACACCCGGTTTTTTATCAGGGAAAGTCTTTGGACACCAAAGTGCGCCCCTGGCCCCCAGTTTACAACAACAGCGGCTCCCGCCATAATTTTCCCCACAATGTATTCCACATTCGCGATATCACGCGGCACTTCTCACAATTCATCCAGGAATCGCGCTCTCGCGTGGTACTTCCTCACAATTTATTGCGGCGCCCTTCGTGCTTCAAAGACTCACCAATCACGCTGTCGCTTTGGATTTCCAAGCGGTTTCCAAAAACACGCTTTCGTTACCGTTCGAAAGTTTCTTCATGATGGGTTGACGCTTTAGCGACCCGCCCGCTCGACTTGGCCGTTTGGGCCCGCTCGCCCAGGCTGTCCGTTATGGTTTGCCCTCTCGACACGCCATGCTGGTACTGCCGCTTGTGCTGCTGCTCTTAACCCTCCTCCTGCAAATTTCTCTCGTGCTCAATCCTTCTCCCTCCTCCTATCTCTTCACTTCTCCCCTCCTTCCCCTGTCTTAGGGGCTGCGCCAACTACGCGCGGCAGGTAATGATGACGATGCTGCTGCTGCTGCTGCTGATGATGATGATAATGATGATGATGCTGATGATGATGATGCTGATGCTGCTGATGATGATGATGCTGATGCTGATGCTGATGCTGATGCTGCTGATGATGACGCTTATGATTATGCTGTTTATGATGATGATGGTGATGATGGTGATGACGATACTGATATGAAGATGATGCTGATGATGCTGCTGATGCCGATGCTGAACAATATGGTGATTATGCTGTTTATCATGAGGATGCTGATGCTGATGCTGATGTTGATGATGATGTTGATGTTGATGTCGATGATGATGGTGATGGTGATGGTGGTGCTGGTGATGTTGATGGTGGTGCTGGTGATGGTGATGGCGACGATTATGATGATCAGGGTTACGATGCGTATGAGGATATTGGTGAGGACGATGCTGCCGTTGAGCAATTTTATGAGTAGTGTGGTCGTGATGATGGTGTTGGTGGGTGTGATCATGATGGTTACCAGGATGACGATGGGGAGGATGGCTTGGGAAGGTAACAACGAGGGAGGGTGAGTACGCAGATGAAGAGGAGGAGGAGGAGGAGGAGGAGGAGGAGGAGGAGGAGGAGGAGGGTGGTGGTGGTGGTGATGATGATGGTGATGATGATGACGATGATGATGGTGGTGATGATGATGAGATGATGATGATGATGATGATGATGATGATGATGATGATGATGATGATGATGATGATGATGATGATGATGATGATGCTGCTGCTGCTGTGCTGCTGCTGCTGCTGATGATGATGATGATGATGATGATGCTGCTGCTGCTGATGTGATGATGATGATGATGATGATGATGATGATGACGACGACGATGATGATGATGATGATGATGATGATGATGATGATGATGATGATGATGATGATGAGGAGGAGGGGAGGAGGAGGAGGAGAGGAGGAGGGGAGGAGAGGAGGAGGTGGGAGGAGGAGGTGGAGGAGGAGGAGGAGGAGGAGGAGGAGGAGGAGGAGGAGGAGGAGGAAGAAGAGGACGAGGAGCGGGCAGGAATGGGGCTTCCAGAGGTCCCCGGAGGCCTCCAGAAGGGCGCCAGAGGCCCGCGGAGGGTACTGGCAGTCCCCGGAGGTCTGCAGAGGCCTCCAGAGGCCCAAGAAGGGCCAGGGCGGAGAAGCAGCAGCAGCAGCAGCAGCAGCAGCAGCAGCAGCAGCAGCAGCAGCAGCAGCAGCAGCAGCAGCAGCAGGAGGCGCGGCCAGGCAACGACATCGACAAGTCGGGCCCGGTGTCCAAGCTGCCGCCCGCCGAGCTGAGGGAGCTGCTCACGGCCAGGCGTCGCGTCCGTCAGTGGGGGAGGGAGGCAGGCATGCAGGCAGGCAGGCAGGCAGGCAGGCAGGCAGGCAGGCAGGCAGGCAGGCAGGCAGGAGAAGGGGGAGGAGAGGGGTACTGTGGGGGAGTAGGTCCGTGGCGATTTTGGCTCAAGTTTGATACCCTTGTCGCGGGGGCTCGAGCTTGCGACAAAATTCCAGGGAGCGCCCGACGCATCCGTTCTAGGCCAAACCTCAGAGTTCGGCCTTACTCGTTCCTGCACCTCCAGTGTGCGATGACCCAGTGGAGTGCTCAGGGTCATGGTTCGTGGAAGGGGCTCGTCTGCCCGAACTGCGGCTGCAAGAAGAAACCCGTCCACTTCAAGTTTTGCTACCACTGCAAGGGCCCCTTGCCTCGTCTTGCTACTGCTGCTCCGTCTTCAAGGTTTTTGGTCTGGGGCACCCTGGACCGACCTACTTCGGTGGAGATGGTGGAGGTGGCAATGGCAAATGAGGAGTCAAAGGTGGAGGCAAAAGCAGAGAGAGAGAGAGAGAGAGGATGAGGCGCTCCCAAAGCTGGTGTGTGGGATGGGGCTACGGCATTTCTATCCAACGAACAAGGGGCCATGAAAACTCTGGGGGCCATGATCCGCCAGCCATATGTTCATTGGGGGCAAGCTTAAAGACACCATCTCCCAGACCGCCAAAGACTATATCCGCATAGGTAGGGAAAATGCCCAAGCTGAGAAGATAGTTGCAGTACCCCCAGTCGCATCGTCCCTCGAGTCGAACAGGAGGGGGTACGGAGGACGAAGAGGATTGAACACTTCAGACCGAACGTGCTCTATATCGTCAGCAGTTGAAGTCTATGTCTATACCTCAGAATGATATTGCTGAGAAGACTGCCATGGAGAAGGCTTCTATCAAGGAGGCTCGTGTCGCTGTGGCTGCAAGGATGTCCGTGCCCAAGCTACCCGATGCCAGCTAACTTCAGTCGCAGCTGTCTGAGTTTAAGTTATTGTTGGATTCGGTTCAAGCCTCAGAGATGCCAGCTTTGGATCCAAACGCTCAGAGCGGCTCGATAAGTTCAAGTCAGTCATGCCGACGTCTTCGCCGACGCCAGTTCACCACCAGCAGGGGTATACGCAAGGGGTGGGTTCGGAGGCCTCAACATTCTTGCCGGGATGGTGCTTGAAGGTATCTGAAAGTCTGGACATCCACATTACGGACGCTGCCAAGAGGCAGCTGCTTGAGGGCATTGCCAAGGCCAGCAAACATCCCCGATTCCGATCCCCTCGGGCGAGTGGACAGGTTTTCGGAGGAGCGGCCGAGCACCCGAACCCACGGTGGGACCTTTCGCAGTGGATATTTTCGTCCAGGAGGAGGAGGAGGCGGAGGAGGAGGAGGAGGAGGAGGAGGTGGAGGAGGAGGATGAGGAGGAGGAGGAGGAGGAGGGGGAGGAGGACGAGGAGGAGGAGGAGGAGGCGGAGGAGGAGGAGGAGGCGGAGGAGGAGGAGGAAGAGGAGGAGGAGGCGGAGGAGGAGGAGGAGGATGAGAAGCAATGGAGGCGTGCCAAGTTTGCTTTCTGATTGCAGGGCCCCCTTGGATCAGGCATTTCTTTTACGGAGCAACCGCCGAGCAATAAATGCAGACCTCCCCGCCCCGAGGCCCAACTGGCAAAACCGGCAGGATCCGCAAAGCGGTCCGCTGCAATTCGGCACGACCCTCGCGCACTTCGTAAGGACACCGCATTTTCCCAGCACGTGGCCTGTGGACGGCCAGGGGAGGTCTGCATGTATGGACTTTCCCTCTTCAAGCAACCATCGCCATGCCCGAATGATTCCTTAGTCTCCCTTCCCTTTGCCTCGTTCACCTGTTCGCCCCCACCTCCGACTCCTTTTCCTCGCCTTCCTTTTGCGCTCCTCCCTGCGCAGCAACTGCCCCACCCTTAGTCCTTGACCAAACCGTGACGAGGGTCCGCCGAGCCCCGATGAGGGACAAGCCTACAATCAGACACCTCCCCCTCCTCTGCCTTCTCCTCCTCTTCCTCTTCCTCCTCCTCCTCCCCAAGCTCCTCTCGATGCTCTAGGACCTGCGTGGCGCAGGCATTGGCCAATGCCCTCGAACGAGACAGTACCGCTGCACCTGCGGACAACACGGTATCACGATATCTCGATATCTCGATTTGTGGGCTTAGACCGTTCGACATCGGCTGCTCCAGAGTCGAGTCGCTGAATTCCACCTCGATATCGAGATATCGGGATATCGTGTTCCGGTGCCCCCTCCCCCTCGATATCGAGATATCGTGACTACGTGTGCGTCGCCCCCCCAGGAGCGACGCGCGCACCAAGAAATCG
Organism: Prorocentrum cordatum; assembly: GCA_963575745.1. Classification (NCBI taxonomy): domain Eukaryota; class Dinophyceae; order Prorocentrales; family Prorocentraceae; genus Prorocentrum; species Prorocentrum cordatum. Next base: position 346,427 of record CAUYUJ010012114.1, on the reverse strand, counting down.
TGTAGCACACGCGTGCGTCGTGGCGGGCGTTTTCTGGCCACACCGCTCGGGAAACGACGTGCTACAGGATGGGTGCACCAGGTGTTCTGGTCGGACGCGTGCCGCCAAGGATGACGTACAGTACTCGTATGTCTCTGTGCGTCCCACTCAGGGAGGAGGAGGAGGAGGAGGAGGAGGAGGAGGAGGAGGAGGAGGAGGGGAGGAGGAGGAGGAGGAGGAGGAGGAGGAGGAGGAGGAGGAGGAGGAGGAGGAGGGGAGAGGAGGAGGGGGGAGGAGGAGGAGGAGGAGGAGGAGGAGGAGGAGGAGGGGGAGGACATGTTCCCTTCTCTTCTTCTCCTCCTCCCCTTCCTCCTCTTCCTCCTCCTCATTTCTTCCTCCTCGGCCCTGTGGTCGGCAGTGCCGTGACCCAGCCTGCCAGGCCCGGACCTGCGATCGTCTCGCACGCTTTCTGCCGCATTGGCCCCGTCTCTTGCTCGAGAGGGCGGCACGCGGAGGCTTCTCGGCCGTGCGCCTGCGTTCCCACAGGGGAGCCTGCGGCACGGGGGTGGGGACAGATCGGCGTAGCGTTCCGCGTCTGCGGTCGGTATTGCAATCCAAGAGGGAGTTCAATATTAGTGGTCGATCCCTGCGCTACGGAAAAAACGTGGAAAAGGATTCAGAGAAAGCACTTGCTTCATATGGAACGGCTGTCTACGGTCCAGAACATTACCCCAGTGCGACCCTACCTAGAAGTTGGAGCCCCTAGGAAAGCAGCATTAGTTGCTATGCTATGCTATGCTATGCAATGCTATACCATACTATGCTGCGCTATGCTTTGCTATGCTGTGCTATGCTGCGCTATGCTATGCTATGCTATGCTATGCTATGTTATATTATGCTAAACTATGCTATGTTATGCTGCGCTGTGCTATGCTAAGCTGTGCTATACTATGCTATGCGATACTAAGCTGCGCTATGCTATTCTATGTTATGCTATGCTATGCTATGCGATGCGATGCGATGCCATGCTGCGCCATGCTATGCTATGCTGTGCTGCGCTATGCTATGCTACGCTATGCTATGCTATGCTGTGCTCTGCTATGCTAAAGCTCAGCGAAGCTAATCTTAATATAAGCTAAGCTAAGATAATTCTGAGCTAAGATGAAACTAAGCTAAGCTAATATTATATAAGCTAAGCTAAGATGATATAAGCAACGCTAAGCTAAGGGGACGTAACTGGGGGAACCGCGGGGCGGATGCAGGGGGAACCGCCCGGGGCAGTTTCCACTGCCCGGCCCCTGTAAGATAGAGAGTAAGAACATTTCTAGGCAGAGCCTAGGTAGGGAATGAACGCATTCATTCGCTTCGATCCCCTCTCGCTCCATATTCGAGGGGTATTGCAACGTGGAAGGTGCGGGGGGTCGGTGAACTGGGACGGGGGACGGGGAGGGGGAGGTGATGGCGGCGGGGATGGGTGTGAGGGGAAAGGGGGGTGGGGCAGTCCTGTGCGCTGGTCCGCCTTGGTCGCCGCCTGCAGGCGTCTGGAGCAATGGCTGTACATGTTTGGCATGGTGATCGGCTTCCAGGAGCGTGGGCTTCAAGGGGATGCAAGCCAGTGCCCCTCCTGCTGCTTCTCCTCCTCTCCTACCCTTCCCCCTTCCCTTCCTACCCCTCCCACTTTGTCACCATCATTATCACAGTCCTAGTCCTGATTGTGATGATTGTGATGAGGACGTTGAGTTTTTTGCTTGTCAAGCAAAGGTGCAACCAGGAGGATGAGGCATGGGAAGAGGAATGGAGGAGGATTGGCGGAGTGAATGGGTAGGGACAAGGGACGAGTGATCAGTGCAGGTTGGAGGAGGGGATGATCATGAGAACTGGAGGATGCCAGATGGCCCAGGGCAGGGGGTAGAGTGCGGAGAGGCTGTCGGCGAACATCGTACAGGCACTGGAGGAAGGAGGAGGGATGCAGGAGTAAGAGGACGGAAAGTGGAAGAGTGAGGAGGAGGACAAGGAGGAGAGTGGCAATGAGGAGGAGGAGGAGGAGGAGGAGGACCAGTACAAACCCCAGACTCATCAACGATGTTGGAATAAAGCTTCCCTCCGAAGTCCATAGGCCACTGCAAGGGTTCATTTCCACTGAGGGAACTGCCTCATTGGAAGACAACTGCTTGAAGACCCTGAAGCATGCCAAAACACCATTATCGGGACTCCAACGCCACGGATCAACCTGATTGTTGCGTCTTGACGATCCTGAACGCTGCCAAATCACCGTTCCTGGACCTCAACATCGCGAACCAACGTAGCTGTCGCACCCTCACAATCCTGAACCCGTCCAAAAGACAATTTCTGGTACGTTGACCATGGGAATCCATGAAATTCCGGCAATTTGTTAAAACGAATGTGCGCGGCGCTGAGGCGAGAGCCACATTTTGAAAACGAACCACCCTCAATCCGTGAAACGCTTGCGTATTTTTAAGGCGAATGTGCGCGGCGCTAAGGCAAGAGTCACATCTTGAAAACCGCTCGCCCTCAATCCGAGAAGCTCTTATACTTATTCAAGACGAATGTGCGCAGCGCTGAGGCGAGAGCCGCATAATTTCGAAAACCGCCCGCCCTCAATTCGTGAGACTCTGGCAATTTGTTGAAAACGAATGTGCGCGTCGCCATGGCGAGAGCAGCCACATTTTGAAAACCGCCCGCCCACAATCCGTGAAACTGTTGTCACTTTCTGAGCTTCAGGGTCATACATGGCGAGGATTTCAAGCGAAACGCTCAGCCCGCCCTTTCGACCAGCTTCGGGGTGCGACAGGGAGGAATTAGTCAGAGGAAAAGGAATGGAGGACGAGGACCAGGAACATTAGCACAAGGAGTAGAAAGCAGAGAAAGAGGAGGAGGAGGAGCAGGAGGAGGAGGAGGAGGAGGAGGAGGAGGAGGAGGAGGAGGAGGAGGAGGAGGAGGAGGAGGGGGAGGAGGAGGAGGAGGAGGAGAGGAGGAGGCAGGAGGAGGAGGTGGAGGAGGAGGAAGAGGAGGAGGAGGAGGAGGAGGAGGAGGAGGAGGAGGAGGAGGAGGTGGCGACGGCAATTGCGTTCGCGTGCGACGGACCACCGCCTGCCCGGCAGGCACTCCAGGGCATTCAGAGGGGCGAGCCTTTGAGAATAAAGGCTTGCCCGCCCCCCCTGTCTTCGCGAGGAGGAGAAGTAGGAGGAGGAGGAGGAGGAGGAGGAGGAGGAGGAGGAGGAGGAGGAGGAGCAGGAGGAGGAGGAGGAGGAGGAGCAGGAGGAGGAGGGAGGTAGGGAGGAGGGAGGGAGGAGGAGGAGGAACAAGGAAGAGAAGGAGGAGGCGGAGGAGGAGGAGGAGGAGGAGGAGGAGGAGGAGGACGAGGAGGAGGAGGAGAAGTAGCAGAGGTTCGCGACCACCCCAGTTTCTCCGCGCGGTCTTGCCATGTCAGGCCGGTCGTGCGGGCAGTGTGGGAATCACAATTATGTATTCAGAAGGAAGTTCAGGCAGGCGGGGTGCTATGCTCCTCCTCGTCGGTGGGGTAAGGAAGGAGCTGGGGGCTGAGGTCGCGGGGCAGGAGGAGGAGGAGGTGGAGGAGGAGGAGGAGGTGGAGGAGGAGGAGGTGGAGGAGCGATCGGGGCCAGCATCGGGGAAGGGACCCTGTGGCGAAGGCGTCAGTGACCGATGGATTGGCCAGTTTCCCTGGGATCCGTCCCCGAGGATCTGGCCGATGTCGAGCAGTTTTGCTGTCTTACGGACCCCTTGATCTGCGCGTAGGACGAGGGGACCGACGTGAACCAACGGGGTCGTCTTCACCGACAATTGGCGCGTGGGCTGCCCGCGCAAGGTCCTGCGTGAGCGCCCTCGCCTCCAGCGCGGCGTGCCGCGCTGTCGGCCCGCAGAGGCCACCGCGCAGGGTCGCTGTGCCGTCCCGCGCAAGACCCGCTTCTGAGCCTCGCTCGGGCGACACGTCGCGCTCTGCTCCCCCGATGGAGGGCGCTCGTGACGCGTGAGCTGTGGGGCCTCGGCGCTGCGTGCCCGGGGGCCGCCGTGGCTGGCCGATAGGGGCTCCCCCTCTGCCGCGCCGGGGGGCCCTGGGCTCTCGCTGGGGTCGGGGGGGTCCCGCGGGCCGGGCGTGCGTCCCAGAGGCTGGCGGCGCCTCCTTCGCAGGGAGGAGGGCCACGTTGTCGACGACGACGACGATGTTGATGCGGACGTTGGCGTGGAGGAGGGCGAGGTTGACGCCGACGACGACGAACATGGTTGTGACGCTGATGCCGACGTTGAGGATGGGCTGGGACGAGGAGGGATGGAATCGTGGAGGCGAGGGACGGGGGGGGGACGGCAGTGGGCTCGCAGCAGGTCCTCCTCTTCCTCCCTATTCCCCCGTCATCTTCCTGTACCGCCGAGGGCGGGAGAGTTCAGACCTTCCGCCTGACCTGGGGGCCGCCCAAACTGAGACTATCCACTACTTCGGCAAGAAGAGTTGGAGATGCCGAGCATGTGGCTCCCAGCCCGCAGCCCGGTCCAATCGAATCCTCACTGGCTGGCCCGAAGCAGCCGGCGTTTTGTCGCCCCTCCTCGCACGCCTTGCGATGTCGTCGGGCGGGGCCAGGACGAGGATGAATCCGTTCCAGAGCGTCTCGGACCGCTCCCAGAGCGTTTCGGAATGCTCCGAGAAGGCCGCGGGGACCGCGACATCCTCCAGAGCCGCCGGATCTCGGAAATTTTCGATTGATCCTCACCCAGTTTTATCCTCGTCCTGGCTTCGTCTTCTGCTCGGGCGTGGGGTGCTCGGGGGGCGGGGCGGGAAGCGTGTGCTGGCGTGCGGGGGCCTGCGGTGGCCTCGGGGGTGGTCGTTGTCGTGCTGGCCGAGGGTGAGCTGTTGCGCGAGTGTCGTGCCCCCGCGGAGAAGGTCAGCCACGCGCAGAGGGTTGTAGGGGGAGGGGGGAAGGCCGAAGCAACCCTGCTTCTTAGTAGGCGCGGGCCTTCTCTATAGATGTCAGGCCAGCGCCTTCTGAGAAGCAGCTTCCTTCCAAGAAGCCTCCCCCCCTCCCCCTACCCCCTTGGGCGCAAGGGGAACGATCCAGGAGGGTAACATACACACAGGCACGAACGAACGCCGATTCCCAGGACCAGATGGGAAGTTATGGGAGGTGGAGGGGAAGGCGAAAGTCCAGAAGGTATGGAAGACATGGGGAGTCCTTGGACCTGTGTCTGTGGATCTGTGTGCCCCGGGGATCCCTTCGAGGGCCTTTTCTCACGGCTGGACGGGCCTTCCGCCGAGGCTCCCCCCGAGCGGGCCCGCCGCCGACCAACCCATCATCTTCGGCGCGCCGCGCCCTGCTCTACGGAGATGCCCCCGCCATCTCCCTCCCTCGTCCTCTTCCTCCGTCCTCCTCTTCCCGCCTCCCTCCTCTCCCCGCCTCTTCCCGCATCTTCTACACGCTAGCCCGTTGCGGATCATCCCGCCGTATCTAGAGGCTCAGCAAGGTGCTTATAACGGCCGCGCGATCTGCGTGTAATTTTTCAGCTGGTGCGGCTGGTGGGGCAATACTACGTATGATGTGCAGGGGCTGTTCCATTAAACGCTAGCTCCAGTCTTCGCGGCGGACCCATTGCCAGCCTTCTCTTGAGGAGGAGATGGCGGGGAGGGTTTCATATATATATATATATATGCACATATATTTATATATAGTATCTGTTTTCCTAATGTAATGTTGTTATTATGTTTGTCCTTGTTGTTGACATCATTGTTGTTCGTTAGTGCGTGTTAGTTTTGCTGTTGTTGTTGCTGTTGTTGTTGTTGTCGTTGTTGTTGTTGTTGTTGTTGTTGTTGTTGTGGTTGTTGCTAGCGTTGCTGTTGTTGTGATTGTTGGTATTGGTATGGGTATTGCTATTATTAATTGTGTTGATGCTGTTAGCATCAGTGCCCTCGGTATCATCATTATCATTCTTATCATTCGTAGCAGCATTCGTATCCGTACCGTGTTTGTTGTTTTTGTTACTGTTGTTGTTATTATTGTTATTAATATTGTTTTTGCTGTTATCATTGTTCGACAACTAGTATTTATCCGTAAGGGCTTCGCCCCATGCCGCCAGCCCCCTGTCTCGGATAATGGGAGATGCAACAGCTAAATCATGAGGTTTGGGCGCCGCCGTGAAGCAGTGTCGGGACCTGTTTGTTTTTCACCCTACGGATCTGCGTCACGGGTGTCACCGAATTTCAGACATGTGGCAAGTCCTTTGTGTTTTTCCCCAACCATCCTGTGGTGTTGGGTCCTCGTTTTGAAGAGACGGTGCCCCGCGTCTCCTCTCCTTCCTCCTCTGCCCCCTCCTCCGTCCTCCCCCTCCGCGTCAGCCACACCCACTTCGGCACACCCCTCACACGTTTCGTGGCCCCATAAGGAGCTCCACCGAGGGCTCCAGTGGCTGCGTTCGCATGGCGGCACCGCACCCATTTCGGCACACCCCTCACACGTTTCGTGGCCCCATAGGGAGCTCCACCGAGGGCCCCAGTGGCTGCGTTCGCATGGCGGCACCGCACCCAATTCGGCACACCCCTCACACGCTTCGTGGCCCCATAGGGAGCTCCACCGAAGGCCCCAGTGGCTGCGTTCGCATGGCGGCACCGCACCCATTTCGGCACACCCCTCACACGTTTCGTGGCCCCATAGGGAGCTCCACCGAAGGCCCCAATGGCTGCGTTCGCATGGCGGCACCGCGCTCATTTCGGCACACCCCTCACACGTTCCGTGGCCCCATAGGAAGCTCCACCGAGGGCTCCAGTGGCTGCGTTCGCACGGCGGCACCGCGCCCATTTCGGGACACCCCTCACACGTTTCGTGGCCCCATAGGGAGCTCCACCGAGGGCCCCAGTGGCTGCGTTCGCATGGCGGCACCGCGCCCATTTCGGCACACCCCTCACACGGTTCGTGGCCCCATAGGGAGCTCCACCGAGGGCCCCAGTGGCTGCGTTCGCATTGCGGCACCGCACTTATTTTGGCAACCCCTCACACGTTTCGTGGCCTCATAGGGAGCTCCACCGAGGGCCCCAATGGCTGCGTTCGCATGGCGGCACCGCGCCCATTTCGGCACACCCCTCACACGTTTCGTGGCCCCATAGGGAGCTCCACCGAAGGCCCCAGTGGCTGCGTTCGCACGGCGGCACCGCGCCCATTTCGGGACACCCCTCACACGTTTCTTGGCCCCATAGGGAGCTCCACCGAGGGCCCCAGTGGCTGCGTCCGCATGGCGGCTCCGCGCCCATTTCGGCACACCCCTCACACGTTTCTTGGCCCCATAGGGAGCTCCACCGAGGGCTCCAGTGGCTGCGTTCGCATGGCGGCACCGCACCCATTTCGGCACACCCCTCACACGTTTCGTGGCCCCATAGGGAGCTCCACCGAGGGCTCCAGTGGCTGCGTTCGCATGGCGGCACCGCACCCATTTCGGCACACCTCTCACACGTTCCGTGGCCCCTTACGGAGTTTCCTCTCATTCGATCAACCTGCTTTGCAGTACTCGTAGCTGCATATGGTTGGGTCCATCGCCAGGATAATTGGGCCCTGACCCTACGGATCTGCGTGAGGGGTGCCGCCGAATTTCAGAAATGTGGCACATCCCTTGTGTTTTGGACCAGGAGGAGGAGGAGGAGGAGGAGGAGGAGGAGGAGGAGGAGGAGGAGGAGGAGGAGGAGGAGGAGGACGATGACGAGGACGAGGAGCAGGAGGAGGGCGGTGGGCTCGCAGCAGGCACTCGGCCTCTACCACCTGCTGCGGATGGCGATGTGTTTGCCATGGCTCCTGATGTTTGAGGCGTGCCGCGGGCGCCCGCGCCGAGCGCCTTCGCTGGGCGTTGTCGTCGTCGTCGTCGTCGTCGTCGTCGTCGTCGTCGTCCTTCGTCGTCCTTCGTCGTCCTTGCTCCGAGTTATTTTTTTTTTCCATGCTCCTTATCCTTCTTCGATTTTTGCCCTTGGCTGCCTCTTCCCCGTCTTCATCCTCATCGGCGTTCTCGAGTTCCTCGGCGTCCTCGTGCTCGTCCTCCGTTCTTCTTCATCCCCTCTCGCCCTCTACCCCATTCTCGTGCTCCTCCTCGTCCCCGTCGGCACCCTCACTGTCGTTCTCGTCGTCGTCGTCGTCGTCGTATTCTTCGTCCTTCGCCCTCCCCGTCGCACTCGCCCACCTTCTCTTTCTCGTCCTTTTCCTCATCCTCATCCGTTTGCTTCCTCGTCCTCTTCCTTCTCCTCCATCTTGCCCTCGTCCTTGTCTTCGTCGTAGTCGTCCTCGCTGGTGTAATCATCCTCCCCTTCCTCCCTTCCCTGTGTTCTGCTCCTGTTTCGCCTCCTCGCTCCTTCCTCCCTTTTTAAGTCATGCGTTCTCTCCCTTCCTCCCCCTCCCCCTCCCTGACTGGTTCCCGCTTCCCCTCCCGCCTTGTCAGCCCCCGTCCAATTGCGTCGTACCCCTTTACGTCATCCTGCCCTCGAGGCCGCTCCCCTCCCTTTCCCTTCTCCCCCCCCTCCTCCCCTGCTCCGCGTCTTTCCCCTTTCCCCCCCCCTCCTCCTCTTCCCCTTCCCCCCCTCCTTCTCTCCCTATCAGGCCCTCGTCTGCCATGGCTCCGAGTGGGTGGCGAAACGTCATCACAAGTTCGAGATGGTGTGAAGCCAGAACTCCAGAGCTGGTGCGCGAAGCTCCAGGGACATGATTTTCATATCCGACAGCTCTGGATGGACCTCGGTACGCAAGCCCAATTCTTGACGTTTCACGTATCACTATCAGTCCATTCAGTCTCGGTGTGCGACCTTGGTGGCGCCACCCCATGCATCAGTCCCGTGGCCAGTGAGTTCTTCCTGGTTCAGCTGGTGCAGCCTTCCAGTGGTGGTCTTGCTGGCCACATCCTGGTACCCCCCCGCGCCATTTTGGCTGCGCTCCAACCCTGGTTGGTTAATCGTGCATGCGTGCGCTCCTGGGCCGGGTTCCTGGCAGCTGCAGCCCCCCCTCTCACGCTGACCGCCCGCTTAGGTGCTGCTTAGGTCGCCGGCTCGTCGGCGTTAGGCAATGAGGCTCGTGCGCGGCCCGCTCGGACCCTACTCGCCGTCGGCGCTCTCGCCCTCGGTCGCGACAAAAAAATCACTATCAGTCCATTCAGAAGCGCTGCCCGTGAGAGTTTCTTGGGTGAGGATGGTGAAGGATGGGAGGACCTGAGGAGGAGGGAGGATGATGAGGAAGATGATTAGGATGAGGAGGACGAAGTGGGGAGCAGGAGAAAGAGGACGAGAAGGAGGCCTTCGCGGATCTTGTGTTGCGATGGCATCTTGCAGGAGCCTTGGGGCTATCTAGGCCTTTTTTGGGGGTCATCTTGGGACTGCACCATGCGGTTTTTTTTGGGGCCATCTTGGCATCTTTTTGGGGTCATCTTGGCCTTGGGGTCGTCTTTTTGGGTTTTTTTTGGTGCCTCCCTGAACCCTCTTTGGTTTGCTTGTGGGGACCTTGGGGCCAACGTGGGGCCCTCTGGGGGGGGGGGGTCTTGGGACTTTCTCGGGGCGATTTCGCCCCCATGGTTCGAAACAGGGCGGGGCCCTCCATTCCCCCCCCCCCCCCCCCGGAGCCTCCCCCGCCCCCCCCACCCTTCTCCACAATTCGCCGGCCCAACGGGCCAAGGGCATGCTAAGACCTTCCGCAACTGGTGAACAGTACTTCTAGTTCGCGCGTGCGGGGGGCCGCCTTGGGGGTCCCCAGGCGAAGAGTAGCCCGGGAAGGTCCCGGGCAAGTCCCGGCAAGGGCAGGTCCTGGGCAGGTCCCGGCAAGGTCCCGGGCAGGTCCCGGCGAGGTCCCGGCCAGGTCACAGCAGGCTCCCAAGAGCGCTCCAGCAGCGCTTCAAGTGGCCTCCAAGAGAGCTCAACCTGGTCCGAGACGGTCCAAGCGCGATCCAAGACGCCAAAGATGGCCTCCAGAAGGCCCGAAGCGCCTTCAAGACGCCCAAAGAGGCCTCCAAGAGACCTCCCAAAAAGGCCGGCCTATAGAGGCAGAACCTATTGTTTTTCCTTCAGTTTTGAAGGTTTTGGCGTTCTCGCCTGTCCTGTTCGGCTTACCTGCGCTCCAAGACGGCCCGAGAAGCTTCCAGGATCGCCCCAACACGGCTCAAGAGGCCTCCAAGAGCGCTCCAGACAGCCCCAGATGGCCCCAAGGCAGCCCCAGAGGGCTCCAAGATGGCCGAAGAGGCTCCCACGACGGCTCCAAGAGCTGGCCTAGACGAGGGACCCGAACGGACATTTCGAGCTCTAGGCGCAGAGAGGTCCCCCGGAGGCTCCAAGAGGCCCCTCAAAAGCCCCCAAATGGCCCCCGAGCCCGAGAGGCCCCAAGATGTGAATGCCATCCAGATTTTAATCCCTAGGTTCAGTGTTTGGAGAGTCCGACCGTTTCGCGTTCTGGCTCAAGGGAAAAACATCCCAGGGGCGATCTGCTGCCACAGTTGGTAGCGGAGCGGGGTGACCCCGCTTCAGGCGCGGCGCGGCGCTGAGGAGGCGCTGTCCAGGAAGCTCTCGAGCGCCCGGAGCGAGGACCTCGCTTCCAGGTCCGACTGGCGTGGAGATCCACGGATGACGACGCGAGACGGCAAGGAGAAAGAGTCCCCAGCCGAGGCTCCAGCGAGCCCAGCCGCAGGGGACACGCTGGCAGCGGTCACACCGGCGCAGCTGAAAGAGATGATCGTGGGAGTAGTCCGCGAGACTATGGGAGCAGCATCATCGTCTCAGACGCCGGTGGCCGCGGCCACGACAGCAGCAGAAGATCCCTGGTTGCACGGCTGGGCCGACAGCAGTGCCAAGGGAGATCGCCAGGAGGACCCGTGGAACTGGTCCGACGCTGCCGGCTGGCGCTGGGGAGGCGCTGAACGGCAGCAGGGGGGCGATCAAGGCGACAGCACGAACCAGGCCTGGGAGCACTGGACCGGCAGCAGCAGGGGCCATTTTGGCACCAGTGCCGGCGACTGGTGGGGATGGGCCGCCGGTGGCGGCAAAGGCGACTACTCTGATCCGCCGCCTTGGCCTGGTTTCGGACACTATCGACAGTGGAGCCGTGCTATCCGCAGATGGAATCAGAATACCGACGTAGCGACATGGCGCCGGGCTGAAAAATTGTTCAAGTTCTTCGACTGGAACCTCCAGGCCAAGTTCGAGGATATACCCGAGAGTACGCTCAACAGCGCCTCGTGGCTGGAGGTCATCCTGCGCCGCATGGACACCATGGCTGGAGAGCGTGAGGGCGACGACCTACGACGTGCTGGGCGCCGAGCTCTATATGAAGCAGCACGCGAGCCTCGAGAGACGCTGGTTCAGTATGTGATCCGCCGTGAGGCGCAGCTGACCGAGGCAGAGGGGCACGAGATGTGGTTTAGCCCAAAGTTGAAGGGATTGCTTCTAGAGGAAGGCGCCGGATTGTCTGCTCAGGGTCAGCAAAATCTCAGAACCCTGACTCACGGACGCCTGGACTACGATAGCGTGTCCTGGGCCCTCAGGCAGATGGACGCAACCAGTTCTGAGAGGCTTCTTCCAGGCCGTTCTGCAGGCACACTGTTAGCAGGTCCCGCGGCCGAAGAGCCCGGTGACGACGAGCGTGCCAGAGCAGCATCTCAGCCTCCCTCCTCCACTCCCTCGTTCCCCGCTGGTAGGTTCGAAGGTGGTGAGGAGACAGGCGACGGCTCCACGGACCAGGAGGAAGTTGACGACGACTTCGAGGACGAAGCTGTCCTTCTCGAGGAGCTCGAGGATCTCGACCTCTACGAGGATCAGCTGGACGCCGCCCTCGAGGCTTTCGCGGCCCGCCCGATGGGACGCTCCTGGAAGGAGAACAAGGATCTCAAGCGCGCTGCCAAGCGCGACCGAGAATACTACGGAGGACGACGCCCAGCAGCCGGACCACGAGGAGCTACCGACAAACCCAAGGTGGAGCGCCCGTCTCCACCGTCCAAGGGTGCAGGTCGAGGCGACGGCCGTCGAGGAGATCGGTTCAGGCGCAGACCCACGCTCACCCTGGAGCAGAAGATGAAGGTGACCCGCTGTAGGACGTGCAACCAAAAGGGCCACTGGAGTCGGGAGTGCCCGAAGAACGCCGGAGCAGACCGACGCATGGCGGCATATGCATTCAACGGCATGGCATCGACCGACAAGGTGCTCAGTCCGGAGGCGATGGAGATCTGGAGGACCGTTCATCGGGAGATCAAGGAGGATGACACCTTCCTGGTATCGCTTCCGTGCCAAGGGCTGGTAGACCCTGGGGCAGGGAGTGATCTCGTCGGCGTCCAGGCTCTGAATCGAGAGTCACAAGCACTAGCAGAGCACGGTCTCAGATATGTTGAAGTTCCAGCCGAGCATAGACGACATGTCGCCGCCCACGGCGTTGGTGGGCCGGCCAAGGTAGTAGCCAGCATCCTCTTTCCACTTTGTCTTTTCGGAGTTCTCGGAATAATCGAGACAGCGGTGCTAGCCGATGACGTCCCCCACATCATCAGCGTCAATCTTCTAGATTTTTTGGGCTGTGTTCTGGACCTACCCGAGAATACGTTGGCGTCCAGTAGGATCGGAGAGACGACAAAGCTCACGAAGCTAGGATCAGGCCATAGAATGGCCGACATCGTGAGGACCCTTCGGCCAGGAACCTCTGTACCAGCTGGAGCGCTTCAGAGGTGGCCGTTCCTCGCAGCCAATTCGTTCGAATATTCTGGCGGCCCGGTGCAGCGCATGTCAGACACGGGTGTCGTGGGGCACTACATCTATCTCATCATCTCATGTGCCCTTGGTCTGAGTATCGCGTTAAGAAGAACCCGGTCCCATAGAAGGGGCCCCTGGAACTCCGATTTCAAGGCCCACCTCAAGGACCCAGAGGCCCAGCAGACCACAGATCACGAGGACCCCGAAGACCTCCAGGGGGACGCTTGCGAGGAGTACACACGGATAGACGACACGGAGAACGTCCTCGGCCTCACAGGCCACTTAAGGATATACTCGACGGAGTTCGAGAGCAGTCGCGAGGACCTCTCGAGGACAGAGCAGTGCCAGGGTCAGTCCCGGGCTCAGCAGGGCCTAGCAGAACCAAATCGGGGCTTAGCGGGGTTCCGTCGCACTAAGGTGATCCGGAGGGAGCTCGTCAAGGCTGAGGCCATAACCCGGACCCTGTCGAGAAACAGGATGTCACTCCATAGAAGCCGTATTCCTCAATGGGTCACGGCTCTTGCCTCCGTAGCCTTTCTCGGCTCGAAGCTTTCCAGCATCGACCACCCCGAGAGTATCGGTTCTCTTTCCAGTCAAGATCAGAGACAGGACAATGCCTCTAGTCCTGGTGACGCTGATGTTTCTCAGCACCACGGGCGTGGTCCACGGAGGACCAAAGAAAGCTCCACCCGACCTCCCGTCAAAGGAGGAACGGGCCCGCCAGCTCCGAGAGCAGATTCGTCGGGTCCAGCAAGAATACGAGGAGCTCACCAACGGGATGGAGAACGAGACGGGAGCGTATCAGCCGGAGACGGGAGCAGCCGCGGTCTCGAACCACTGGGTCGGCACCAGCAGCGGCAGCAGCTCGGGCGCAGCCACAGCAGCGCCAGGGGCAGCAGCCGCGAGCTCAGGAGGTTGCGGACGGCCGAGCTGGCCTCAACAGCATCCGCAGATACAGAAGCCCATGCCGAAGGCATCGAAGGTTCCCTACAAGCCGCCTCCTCAGTGCGACCATCCCGCAGACCGGAGGCAGCCATACGGAAATCAGCACGGGCGAGGTTTCAAGTGCGGGCTGTGCGGCTACCGCCTGGAGTGGACGCCTCGGGAGCAGGAGGGCGGTGCTCCAGCCGAACGGCCCGAGTCGGCGGCTCAGGCAGCCCGTCGGGCCGCTGCCACGGCGGAGAAGACCATCCAGATGCTTCAGGAGAAAGAGGGTTTCGTCGACGGCGCAGCGACCCTCAACGCCGTGAACGGGATCTCGGCGATGATGACGTCTCTCTCCCACCATCTTCAGAATCTACCCGAGGGACTGCAGCTACTGGCCAACATCCAGCCGGTCGTCGAGCAAATGCAGCAGCTGGTGGCATCCAATCAGATCGGCAGCAACAGCCAGCTGGAGGAGGGACTCAAGCAGGTGTACCAGTCGGTGGTCCACATCCAACGCATGCTAGGCGTCTTCGAGAATTTCGGGGAGTCCATCGACTCGATTGCCGATCAGTTGACCGCGATGCAGCTCGAGACAACGTCGATGCACCAGGCAGTCGATCACATGCTGAATCTTTTAGTGCAGGTAGCATCATCTGTCACCGCAATGGCGCATGCGATGAATCAGCACGCAATGGCCAGCTCCAGCAGCGGGAGCGGCTGGCAGAGTGGAGATCCGTGGACTCCCACGGCACCAGCCTGGACGGCGCCTCTAGCGCAGCCGCCGGCCAAGACGCCTCCTGCCAAGCCGTTCCCAGCTCAGGCGACGGAGATCTGTTCGATCCCAGAGGGTTCAGAGGAGGAGGACACGACCTCCTCCACTACCACATCGGTCGGCACGTGGGACTTGGTGTAGATCAGTCCCCTTGCCATTGCTACTCTCGCCACAGGGCGAGGGATTCCCAGTCACGACGCATGTGCGTCGCCGGCTCTTTTACTGCCGGCTCTTGCGAAAGAAAAGAAAGAGAGGAAGGCCCTCCAGAACACCAAGGGGGCCTCGGGAGCTTCCCTGTAGGTTTCCCAGTCTTTCGGGTCGAGTCGAACGGGGCCTACGCCACGGCTGGACGGGGCTCGAAAACCACGGAGGACGGCCTCCTCGAGAGTTGGATTGATGGTGATCAATTTAACGACGATCACGAGTCTGCCTGGGGACCCAAGGTTCGGAGAGCTCTCGACAGGCAACTCGAGACTCACGGGTGCCAGTCCTCGGGAGCTTTCAGCGCGAGACAGGCCACCAAGGCCAAGACCTCGTTCATGGAGGTCTTCTCTCCCCCTCGTATAGCCCCCGAGGTGGAAAAGAGAGGGGGGCGTCTGGGTTCGAGTGCGAGTTTCGACAGGCTGACGGGATGGGACTCGGGGATCAAAGAACACGTTCGGCACCTCTGGAGGGAAATCAAGAAGAACGATCCCGAAACGATATGGCTTAGCTCTGAGTGCAAGGTCTTTTCCGCGATCAACAGGATCAATCGAGATCGCCGCGATCCCCAAAGGTGGCACCAGCAAGTCCTCGAGGGTCTCAGAGATCTCACGTTGTGCATGGAAATAGCTAAATATCAACACTCGAGAGGCAGGTTCTTTGTCTTTGAACATCCCCTGTACGCCAGCTCGTGGCACACTGAGGTCGTCCAGCTGATATCCTCTCTCCCCTCTGTCAGACGACTAAGGGTAGATATGTGCGCTTTCGAGCTACGGGTGGACGACCGTGGCCTCAACAAGAAGCCTACCGGTCTGCTGACAAACCATCCTAGGATCTTGTCTTTGTTGGACGGGAAGCTGTGCACAGGGGGCCACAGACACGCCATTCTTGAGGGAAGCCGTCAGACCTCCAGGGCTGCCGTTTACTCAAGTAAATTTGTGAGGACTGCCGCGAGAGCCATTGTTGAGCACTGGAGCGGGTCTGACGAAAAGGTCAGGCCTACGTGGGCCCAGCTGGTTGACGAAAGCTTTCCTACGATAATGGCAGGAGAAGGTCTGGGAACCATCCCTGAGGAAGAGGAAGTCGGAGGAAGTGAAGCGAGCGATGGTGACGAACCCGAGACCAGGCCACAGCAAAACTCCAAGAGTGCCGAGATTCCAGACGAAGAACCCAACGAGGACGAAAAGAGACTCCTGTATAAGATTCACGTGAACATGGGGCATCCCGACTCACGCAAATTTTGTCGGGTGCTCAGGGCTGGGGGAGTCAAAGCTCATTTAATCCGGTGGGTCCGCCATAAGTTCCAGTGTTCCGAGTGTGAAGAGAGGAGCAAGCAGGGCACGCACCGACGGGTTGCGCTGCCTCGCACTTTTCGTTTCAACCACATAGTTGGTGTGGATCTCTTTTATCTGGAGTTCCTGGGCCAAGCGGTTCCTTTTCTTAATGTTGTCGACCACGGGTCGAACCTTCAGGTCTGCACCCGCGTGGCGGACGCCAGAGCGGCCACGGTGTGGTCGGGGTTTGTGCAGTCCTGGATTAGACCCCTCGGGGCTCCCCACCTTCTCATCTCGGATGGAGGCTCCGAGTTCGGGGGTCGTTTCGCCAGAGGACTGGAACACTGGGGGGTCAAGCACCATGTGTGTGACGCCGATTCTCCGCGGCAAAATGGGAGAGTCGAGCGCCACGGGGGATGGATAAAAGAACGTGCGCGCCAGGAAATCGACTCGGGTCGTGGGGCCCCGGTGTCGTTGGAGGAGCTGGATACCCTCGTGTACGAGCTGACTGCTCACAAGAACAGATTTTGGCACAGAGGGGGCTTTTCACCGTTGCAGTTGGTCTTTGGGGAAAATCCCAGACTCCCACACGAGTTGCTCTCTGACGACGCCTCTGGTCTCCCGGGCTGGCAGGGCCTGACTCGCAATCCAGCAGAGCTGGACGAAGCTGGCGCTGAGTTCTGCCGTGCTCAGGAAATCAGAGCGGCGGCCAGAAGGCTCGCTATGGAAGCCACGGCCAGAGAAAAGATCAGCAAGGCTTCCCGCGCCAGGAATCCCAACCCCAGGAGCTACACACCTGGCCAGTGGGTGTACGTTTGGCGCCACATGGCGAGAGCCACTTCCCGAGCCGACAGTCTCGGAAGACGTCGAGACGGCTGGTGCGGTCCTGGGGTGGTGGTCCTGGCCGAGGGCGGAACCGTGTGGGTGGCCGTCCGGGCCCGGCTGTGGAAATGTTCGGCGGAACAGATCCGCCTCGCCAGCCCAGAAGAAGAGTACGGTATACAGCTTGCCCAATCCCCGCAGTGGCAAGAACTGATGCGTCAGGCCCACGCTCGGAGGGCCACGGCCGTCGATGTCCAGAGAGAAGGACCTCCTCCCGAAGACGCTTGGGACGATGCCATTCGGAGAGAGTTGGATTCGGGCCCTCAGCTCCCCGGGGCACCGTGTCCTCCCGTTCGAGAGGAAGTCCCTGCTCCAGAGACGCGACGTACCGACGGAACGCCCGATTCCTCCGGTCCCCCTCCGACTCCCGGAGTGATCCTCCGACGCAGCCCCAGAGAGGCTCCGTCAGAGAATGGATCCATGGAGGCGCAGGCGGGATCAGAGGTGACGAGGGTCCCGTCCACCGGAGGGCCCGAGGAAAGCTCAGGCAGATCGTCTCCCCACGGAGGCAGCGCATCTGGGCATGAAGTGAGGAGCGAAGAGGCTGAACCTACCCACACCCCTGCTCTCGCTCCCTCTGAGTCTCCCGACATTCCCCTTGACGAGGGGCGAGAAATCGAGGATCTTGAGAGAGATCACCCGGAGTCACGGCTGGAATCGCCTCAGGAACATGCGCGAGGGCCGGTCACCCAGGCTCCGAGACCGAGAAGACTCACCCAGCCCCAGGACGTTCCCGCTTGCATTTTAAGATCTCGCAGCGGCAGAGCTGCCAGCGAGCCTCCCGACAAAAGGGTGAGGATTGAACCACCCCCTGGCCTCTCGGAACCATCCACCTCTCGTCCCGTTGATCCTTCCTCCTCCTCCTCCGCCGCCAGAGTTCAGGAGATTCAGGGCGGCACCGGGCCACGCCGAAGTGTGAGTGAGATAGTCAAGGCTCTGGAAGCGGGACGCCGACCAGAACGTTCGAGGTCTCCGCCCAGAGAGCCAGAGAGGAGAGAGGAGCAGGAGGAGGAGGATTTCTTTTTGGTACCGGCTGGAGAGGCCGGGTCTGGTCTTCAGGCCAAGACCAGGGAGCAGCTTGGAGAGACCTACGCTGCCAGTAGAGGAGGAGAGGTCTTGTTTAAAAACCTCACTCCGGCCGAGCGGGCCAAGTTTCAGGCATCAGACGATAAGGAGTGGAAGTCCATGGTCGAGTCGGGAGCTGTGGAGGTCCTGGGGCCGAAGGAGGCGGAAGTCGTGCGGAAGGAATGTCCGGACCGGATCATCTCTAGCAGGATGGTCCGCAGGTGGAAGCCGGTAGAAGGTACTTTCAAAGAACCCGAAGCAAAGTCCCGTTGGTGCGTACACGGTCACAAGGATCCCGACGCCGGATCTCTGCAGGTGTATTCCCCGACACCGCAAACGTCAAGCATCACCTTGTTCGTGCAGGTTCTCATGAACCTTGGCATGAGGGCCGATATCGCCGACGTGAAAAATGCTTTTTGCCAATCCGACAAGATGGTGAGGTCCCAGGGAGAGATCTTCGTTGAACCGTGTGATGGCGTCCACCTTCCGGCAGGCTCCATCATACGCCTCAAGGTTAACGTGTGCGGCCTCGACGATGCCCCAGTAGCATGGAGACGAACTGTCGTGCCATTTCTAGAACAACAAGGGTTTTCTCGGACACTACTGGAACCGTGTTGGTGGTGTCGTTATGGGTCGAAAGGGGAGTTGCTAAATATGATCCTGCTGGAGGTCGATGACTTCTTCATTGGGAGCCTCACGGAAGAGAGTCGGAAGTGGTTTCGAGAGCGCCTTGAATCAAGACTCCGTTTCGGAAAATACAGGGACTGTCACGCAGGGCCAGTTGACTACGCTGGCAGACGGGTGACTATAGGCCCGAACCGGGCCACTATCGACATGGAAAAATACATTCTGGAAGAACTTCGGCCTATCTCTCTTGCCAAAGGTAGGCTTGCTGCCCGGGACACTCCTTTGGAAGACAGCGAGTTCAAGGCACTACGCTCTCTTGTTTTTAAGTTTAACTGGATAGGACGGGAAGCTCGTCCGGAGGCTTCAGGACCAGCAAGCATTCTCGCTAGTCGTCTCAAGGCAGCCACCGCGGGAGACATCAGTCTGGCCAACAAGCTTGTCAAGCATCTCAGGGCCACCGCTTCCCGTGGTATCATCGTGTGGAGGCTCGATCCCGAACGTATGTCCTTCGCCTCGTTCTCAGATGCGGGGGGCATAGGAGGTCCTAGTTTAGACGACGAACGGGGTCTCCCAGAGGATCCCACACAGGGCGCTTGGATGGTATTGGCCTGCGACAAGAGCATTGCCGAGAATCGTTGCGTCAAGGCGTCAATTCTAGGATGGCGCAGCTCCAAGTTGCGCCGTAAAGTACCATCCACTCTGGCTGGCGAGACACAAGCTCTGGCCGTAGCTATTGCTGAGGTAGAATACCTCCAGATACTGTATCGTGATGTGGTTTTCAGAGATGTGACTATACGAGATCAGCACAGATGCTCAGGCCCATTTACCACAGTACTACGTCGTGAGTGCCGTTTGGGCGCTCGAGAGGGCCAGATTCATATCGTAGACGCAAAATCCATCTACGATACTATGCTCAAGGAGGGTAACGCCAGTGCGAAAGACCGCCGTACGGCGATCGATTTAGCTATCATATGTGAGGCTCTGGAACAGGCATCAGGACGTATCCGCTGGATACCCCACGGGAGGATGCCTGTAGATGCGCTCACTAAAGACGACGTGACCAAGTGCAATGCTGCACTGTTCGATTTGATGACCAGCGGGAGGATAGTATTGGTGGACGAGGGGGTCGAGGTGGACAGGAGGCGGGAGGACCCAGGCCTCAAGAACAGATCCCAGGCGGCCTCCCGGAAGCTCCTGGACAATCAGCTCATCAGTGTCACGTATTCCCAGGAGGATCGTCCACATCCAGGTCCCGGAGTACGACCAGTCTTCGGTGGTGGTAGTGTGGTTGGTGGTCTTTCCTCCTCCTCTTCCTTTCCCTCCTGCACTCCTCCCTGTCTGTTTCAGCCGGCTAGTGTCAGCCTCTTCGATTTCAATTTTCAGTGATTGATCTTTGAGCCATCCGCCCAGAGACAGGCAAGGAGACCTTGATGAATTCAGGTGCTCTCTGTCCCAAGGACAGGTTGTCGGACACAGGTTCGACCATAGTTATTCTCATTGTTTCTAGAAGTTGCTGAACCTACAAGAAAGTTTGGGGCATGTGAATGCCATCCAGATTTTAATCCCTAGGTTCAGCGTTTGGAGAGTCCGACCGTTTCGCGTTCTGGCTCAAGGGAAAAACATCCCAGGGGCGATCTGCTGCCACAAAGAGGCACCCAAGAGGTCCCCAAGAGGCCCCCGTGACGCCCCAGGAGGTCCATACATACCGCCAAGAGACCCCCAAAGAGGTTCCAAGAGGCCCCCAAACGGCCTCCAAGAGGCCACGAACGCGCAAGCAAACGCCTGCGATGGCACAGTACGGGACGGCGGAATGAGCGAAGCGATTAAGCAAAACGGTATGAATACTACTCTCTCCCTCCTCTCCCGAGGTTGTCCGGAAGATATCCCGACCCCTCCGCTCGCTGTTTTTTTCCACATGATGTCAAAAGTTGTTCTTAATTCAAAACAATTCGATTGTTTCCGATATCGCTGCAACGTGGGCCTCATGTTCGGATCGGTGTTTTGCTCCCGTCGTTCAGAATGACGCTCTCGTCCCAGCGCGGGCCACTTTCCTGGATTCGAGTCTTGCTTCATTGTGATCCCCCCTCATTTCCCCTCCTTCGCCTTCCCCTAGTCCTCTTGTTCCTCCCGCTCCTTTCACTTAAATTCCTGCTGCTGCTGTGCGTCTCGCCCCAGCGCGGACCACTTTTCTGAATCCGAGTTTTCTTCATCATTGTCGCCCCTCTCATTTCCCCTCCTCCGCCTTCCCCTGGTCCTCCTTTTCCTCCCGGTCCTTCCGCTTTAGTTCCTGCTGCTGCTGTTCGTCCTCATCCTTTTTCCTCCCGCTCATCCTCCTGCTCACCCGCCACTTCCTCCTCCTGTGCACGCAGTTCCCCTTTGTCCGACTGCGCATACACGAAGTGGTCTTTCCGTGGGAGTCGCAGGTTGGCTATGACACGCGTCCGTGGATACAGAAAAATCAGCGCCATGGGAAGGGATGGGAGGGAAGGATATGATGTTTGATGAGGCGCGAGCGCACATAGCTTTCCTCCCCCCCTCTCTCCCTCCTTGCCTGTCCCCTCCGCCCCTTCCCCTTCCTCCTCCGCTCCCCTCCGCTCCCCCCCCTTCCACCCCCCTCCCCTTCCCCCCTCCGCAATTACTCAATATGAAAATAATCTCCCTCTTCCCCTGATGGCGTCCGGGTGATGGCCGCGCACCCTCCGCGTACTGTTTTTTTACACAGGATGCCCGGGAAATCCCGGGAAACGACTCTCGCTGAGGCGCCGGCGTCATTTTTTCCCAAAATGCTGCTCTCGTTGAGGCGCCGGCCTCATTTCTGTTCCCGAATCGTTCCGAATCGTGCTCCCGCTGCAGCGTGGGCCTCATTTTCGGATCGGTGTTTGGCCTCCGTCGTTCAGGATGGCGTTCTCGCCCCAGCGCGGGCCTTTTTCTCGCGCGCCCATCCGCCCGCCACCACCGCGCCGCACCGCCACCACCACCACCACCACCACCACCACCACCACCACCACCACCACCACCACCACCACCACCACCACCACCACCACCACCACCACCACCACCACCACCACCACCACCACCACCACCACCACCACCACCACCACCACCACCACCACCACCACCACCACCACCACCACCACCACCACCACCACCACCACCACCACCACCACCACCACCACCACCACCACCACCACCACCACGACAACCACGCACACACGCACGCACGCACGCACGTGCACCACCACCCACTACGCACGCGCGCGCGGAGCCACAGGTCCGCTACGACACGCGTCCGCGGATAGAGAAAATCAGCGCCATGGTAAGGGATGGGAGGGAGGGGTAGGACGTCAGATATGACGCGAGCGCACCTAGCTTGCCTCCCCCCCCTCTCCCCCCCCCTCTCTCCCCCCGTCCCCCCTAGGAGACTAGAAACTTTTCTCTTGAGGGCCTCTTGGAGGAGCCCCTTCGGGGGCTTCTTGGCTTGGGGGCCGCTTGGGCCGTCTTTTGGGGGACTTTCGCGGGCTCCTCTCGAAGCTCTCTGGTGCCATCTTGGGGCCATCTCTGTCAGGCTTTGGAGGCCCCTCGGAGGCGCGAAGGCGAGAAGGCACAAATCACAGATGCCCTCTAGGTTTTGGCACGATGTTCAGCTTCTTGGGGTGGGGGGGTCCTCGGGGGTCTTCGAGAGCACTCGGAGCCGTCCTGTGGCCGTCACGGGGCCTCCTGGAGGTCAGTCGGAGGCTCGCATGAAACATCTCCCGCTGTCTCGAACCTTCTTGGAGGCAACCTTAGGGCGCCAGGGGCCATCTTGGAGGAGCGCCAACCATGGCCATGCGACCTGTGGTAGGCTGCGTCCTTACAGAGATGCATTGTTCTCCTCTGGGCCTGTGAGGCATTTCTCTGGCGTTCTTCACGAGCTGCTGGGTCCAATGCGGGACCATCTCGCACGCTCATGAGCTTGCAGGCTTCAGGTCCACCCCCCGCCAACCACAGTCGAGCAGTTGTGTGCCGCGTCGCTAGACATAGAGCCACTTCTGCCTATGACTCGAGCTCAAGCGGTAGGTCACCTCATTCAGGCCGGCCACTTTGTGTAGACGAGGGTGACGCCGCTGACAACGCGTCAATCTGGCGTGAGTGGCGCAGTGTCTGTCGCGATGCGCTGATGTCTGCCTTCTGCGACATTGGTCAAGTCGCCACTTGCTTTTCTAGCTGCGCCGGGGCTGGCAACGCCATCAAGCCCGTGAAAGAGCTTGAGTCCTGCCCGTGGTTCCGCCAGGCTTGCGCGATGTGCGTGCGCGTTGGTCGCCTGCCATTTCAACTTACTATGCGAGGGTCTCCTGTGCCCGTGCAATTCAGCGCACCGTGGATCAAGCCAGGAACGACGTAGAGGCGCTGGTCGTATATCCACGCGGCTACGCTGCGCTGGTGTCCGCCATGCACGCTTTGGCGTTCATTACCTGGGCCGCGCCCGTCGAAGCTTCTGATCGCTTGCGCCAGCCTTGACACGTTAGTCGCCGTTATGGCGCAGCTTCGGGCGCGCAAGCGTGTCAGCACCCGCTTGCCGTCGGCTGCCTGCGCGGCGTTCGCTCCGCTGCTCGCCATCCACCAGAAACTGGCCGCGTCGCCAGCGCGACTGCGCTGAAGACCCTGTGCAGCGTGTTGCGTGTTTCTGGATGTAGAAGCGCGTTTCTGGCAACAAGAAGCACACTGGGTTCGATTCGTACGCAGCTGTCGTCGGCAGCCCCAACGGGGATGCTTGCTTGAACCGCAGGTTTGCGACCACTGGTGCGACCATGACGCAGCTCCTCGTGGCAGCCTACGAATGGCTCGCGACGTCTCCCGAAGGCGTGGACGCCCACGTGTGGTTGCAGTCCACAGCCGGAACACCGCACTGAGTGTCACTCAGCTCGTCGCTCCAGCGCCCGTCTACAAGCGGATTTTCCGTTTGTGTTACAGATTGATTGTAACAATAACGTAGAGGTATAGGTACATGCATGGGTATATATATACACATACATATATGTACATGTATTGGTATATGTATAGGTATGTTAAGGCATATATGTATGAATAAGTATATGGATGTGTCTATAGGTGTATGTATACGTATATGTATAGGTCTATGTATATGTATATGTAGATGTATGGATTTGTCTATGTCTATGTCCATGTACATGTACATGTAGATGCATATGCCTATGCATATGAATATGCATATGTACATGTCTATTCATATATGTGTCTATGTATATGTATTAGTGCTTATATACAGCTATGTGGTCATGTACATGTACATCTATATGTACATGCATGCAGGTATACGTACATATGTGTAGATACAGATCAATGTACATGTACATGTATATTCATACTGTTGCATCTGTATAGTCCCGTGTACATGTGCACATCTATGTATATGCTTATATATATATATATATATCAACATATGTATACCTACACATGGCTACGTGCACGTACATGTACACCTATACGTGCATACGAGTACATATGTATGTGCATACGTATATATACTGATATGCATATATATACACACTTACATGCTTACCTACATTTGTACATGCATATTTACATATATGTATATGTATTTGTATGTATATGTGTAATCTGTACGTATATCGGTATGTGTAGGTACACGTATATGTATATGTATGTATTGGTGTGTATGTTTGTATGCGCATTTGTAGACATGTACATGCATAGGTAGGTGTAGATGTATTTTGTATGTATTTGTATATGCATATATATATATATATATGCAAATACATCCGTATATGTTTATGTAATGTGTATGTATATATTCATGTAAATATATTTGCATATGCTTATTTCTGTGCACATGCATAGGTATGCGTGCATGTACACGTACACACCGACGCACATGTATACATGTATGTATGCATGTATATATGCATGTACGTATTTAGGTGTATGTATGTATGGATGTATACATATAGATATTTCTATACATATATATATATATATATATATATATATATATATATATATATATATATTTTATATATATATATATATATATATTATATATATATATATATATATATATGAACGTATGGGGATACACATCTAGTGGCCCTCGGCCCATCCTGCCACCGTTCCTGGGTAGGGGGTTTAAAGCTGATTTGATGGTCGTTGGGATCTCGTGGGGGGCTTCTCGGGGGCCTCTTGGAGGCAGTTTGGACGCCTCTTGGGGGCCGTTTGGGGGCCTCTTGGGGCCTCTTTTGGGTGTCTTGGGGTCCCTTTGGGGCCTCTTGGGGGCTTCTTGGGGCCTCCTGGGCGCCTCTGGGGACCTCTTGGGGCGGAAGGCTTGGATTTTCGGTTCGTGTTCCCTCTTTTGGGCCCTTTTGGGCCCGTCTTGGCCCGTTTTGGGCGCCTCTTGGGCTGTGTCGGGGCCGTTTTTGGCCGTCTTGGGGCCCTCTTGGGGACCTCTTTGGCCGTCTTGGGGCGGTCTTGGGGCCTCTGGGGCCGTCTGGGATCGTCGGGAAACCGAAAAAGAGAAAACGCCCAAATTCGCTAAAGCCCATCGGGAAATCAATGGTTTTGGCCCCTTGGCCTATTAGGAAGCCTCTTGCAGGCCTCTTTGGGCGTCTTGGAGGCCTCTGGCTGGGCCGTCTGGGGGCCATCTTGGGAGTCTTGGGCCGTCCGTCGGGCGTCTCGGGGCCCTCTTGGCCCGTCTTGGGGCCCTCGTGGGCCCGAATAAGTCACGCGGGCACGCTCGGCCAGGCCCAGGGGAGCCGCGCCACGCCCCAGGAAATCTGAGAGCGAGGGGTCTGGGACCCTGGCAGTCTCCCCACGGGTAAGGCTTGAGGCTTAGAGCGTGGTATCAGGACCTGAGGGCACGCCCACTCCGTTCCTGGCGGCACGGTGGCGCGATATACATATATATATATACACATATATATATATATATATATATATATATATATACATTTGTATATATGTATATACAAGACTGCAGTGGCGCTTCGCGCCATGCACCTCGGTCCTTGAAGTTTGGTTTCAGGCGGAATGGCAGGAAGGTCGAGCCGACGATTTAGCGATAACTCCTTGTTGCCTTTTCCAGCATCGCCGCTAAAATTATGCTATTCGTTATCCTTCCTCCATGTTTCTTTTTCCTCATTCTCGCCATACCCTGCGCATTTTCCCCATGCGGAGGCTCCTCCTTGGAGAGCCTCTGGGGGCCTCACAAAAGTTTCAGGCTTTCTTAAGGCCTTCTGGAGGCCTCCTGGGCGTGTTCTGGAGGTTCTGGGGGCTTCCTCGGGCCACCCTGCCTCCAACCGCGGTCTCCCTGAACGACCGGGTCACGATTTGCAATGCTTCGGAGGGTGTCTTGGGGCCGTCTTGGGCCGCCATGGGGCTCTCTTAGGGCCATCTTTGAGCCCTGTTGTGCCGTTTCGGGGCTCTCTTGGACTGCCTGGAAGCCCTTTCAGATGGTTGTGGGGCGATTTTGGAGCCTCCCAGGCGGCTTCGGACGCCCAAAAGACTGCCGTATTGGAGCGTCGGGAAGCCGAAAAGCGGAGAACCCTAAAATTCACCAGAAACCTTCAAAAAATACATGATTTTTGCCTGTTGGGGCCTTCTTGGGAATGCTCTTGGAGGCTTTTTGAAGCCTTTGGGGCCGTCCTGGAGGCCTCTTGGGCTATCTTGAGGTCACGTCGGTCACTCTTGGAGCGCTCTTGTGCTGTCTCGGGGGTCTCTGGGACGTCTCCGATGACCCCTTGATCGCACTCGATGTGCTGGGAAGGCTTGGCAGAACGCCCTGCGAGGCCCGGGGGGCCGCTTCGAGGCCCGTCCAGAGGGTCCCAAGCCCCAGATCCCGGGAGTCCGTTTGTTTTTTTGGGTGGGTGGGTTTTATCCCCTCGCCCGGGCTTAAGATATAGGAAGAGGACTATAT
>CAUYUJ010012114.1:305067-315067 GCA_963575745.1 Prorocentrum cordatum | reverse complement strand
CCATCGGAGAAAATAGTCCAGGGTTAAGACGCGCCGCGCTTGGTCTCCTCAAGCGTCATAATGCCAGCACGTTCGACTGCCGCAGGCACAAGATCACCCGCGCGGGCTTGCCCATCTCCCACGCCACGGTTCATCGGCTTGCCAGGGCTGGGCCATGCACGATTGGGTCACCGTCGACGCTGGCTACAAAACGCCGGCGACTACGTCATGCTTTCCAGGGCCACGGCGTCGGACAACTTGCTGATGGTCTGGGGCCTTGGGCGGAAGTTTCTCTCCCGCGGGAAACACGCAGGAAAAGACCGAGGGACTGGCGCGCGAGCTCGGTATCGCTAGGTCTTTGCTTGGCTACTGAACTTGGCGGCGAGCGAAGAGGGGAAATGAGAAGGAAAAGGCATTCTGAGCAGGCGGTGGGACTGTTCAGAAACCCTCGCGCCTCGTGGGCAGTTTTCTTCGTCTCTTGGCGAGACCTAGGAAATGTCGCAAAAGGCTGGGGGACTTCAGAGCCTCCTGAGAAGGCCCGCCCCTTCTCACTTCTCCCGTGGCTCGCCGCCGATGAACGATGACGCCGCCTGAGGAGTTGGCGGCGCCCCGGTGAACTGTTGACGCCCAGATTGGGAGGCGCGCGCGCGCTCCGCGCGAATGGCGCGGCCGTTTCGACGCCCGATGCGGCGAAACTCCACAATCACCCCGTCTTGTCCTTTCGTTCTCTCCATTCTGTCGGTTCACGTTTCCTCTTTGTTTTGTCGTCGCCCGTCTTTTTTGCTCCTCGTTCCCTCAGTTCATTGTTTTTCTTCGTCGGCGATGTTCTTCACCTCGTTCGAGTTTTAATGGCGGTTCTGCGTCGCGTCCGTCCCGTGAAGCGATCGACGCGACGTCTTCGGATCCAACTCCAAAGCGCGATCGTGTTCGGATCGAACCGTCGGTGTTGCAGTGTGCTGCAGGTGGATCGGGTGCGCCATTTTCTTTTATTGCGTTGAACAACGCGCCTCGCGGTCGTTGCGGTAATGATGGCGACCAGGGTCCGAGGAAATAGGAGGGGCATAATTTTCGGAGGAGGGAGGGGGACGGATGATGGAAACATCTGGGTACCACGTGGTTTGGGAAGAACAGGATGATGACGGTGACGAAAACGGCGGCGAAGTCTGTCGAGTGTGTGGCGGGGGCAGGACAGGCCGACGTGCCAGTCGGTGCGCGACTTGTTGTTGGACGCCGCTCGCCCCGCCGTCGCCGCGCCGCCGTCGTCGTCGTCATCGTCATCGACGTCGTCGTTGTCGTCATTGGAGGAAATGGACAACGATTGACACGATGACCGTTTTTGGGCGTGCTTCGTTCGAGGGAAGGCCGACACATCATCCGTTCTTCGCAACAGGGGCACAAACTAATGCGCAATAGTGTATGCATGTGTTCATATGAGACATACATCATACAATGCCCAGTCCAGTGGCTGAATTGAAGTAGGTTGTGCGCTCGGGTACAGTAGCTGTCCCAGTGATGCGGAATGTGCACCCTGGCGCGTAACCCACCAGTCCATTCACAAACGGTGCCCAGGCGAGTTGCCGTGATCACGGATTTGTCGGATATTGCAGTGTAACAATGGGTAAGACGTCGTACCCCAAACGGGGGAGGATGGAGGACGAATCGGATGATGACAAGGACGAGGACCAGGAGTTGGGAGAGGGAGTAATGGAGGGAAACGGAATGATGAGGAGGAGGGCAAACGAACAACACACACATTATCACGACTAATATTTTGCATACTATTAACAATGTTGATCATATTCGTTAGTAGTTACAGGGGTAATACGCATAATCATGAGACGAGCAATACTAATCATAATACTAACGCTAATAACACGACGATTATCCAGAAGGATAGGCATACCGTTCGTATTAATAACAAGAGCCATCATATCACGAAACATGCAATTAAGACTACGGCTCATACAAATACTATTAGTATTGCGAGTCGTAGTATTGATGTCAGGAATCGTATCGTGATTATGAATGCTAAAAACTAGTGTTAATGCTAGTTCGCACACATATATATACATATACATATATATATATATATATCCACAGGGTATGGGACACCAGTACTATGACTAATACGAGTATCATGCATACATGAATACTGCCTCACACAGTCACATGACACCGAACTACTTGAATGATGGTTAATACTAATAACAATACCAATACGCATGAAAGACGTACTACTACAAACACGAGGAGGATGATGATGCTGAGGAGGAGGAGGGCGAGCAGAACGGCCATAGGTCTGTTGGATGCCCTCCTCTGAGTCTCTTCGGATTTCTTTCAAGAGTTTCTTGGAGTCCTCCTGAGGCGTCTTGGGGATCTCTTGGCAGTCCCGGGGGCCTCTTGAGGAGGTGCTTCGGGGGTGGTCTTTTGGAACCTCTTGGGGGTCTCTTGGGAGTCTCTCGAGCCTCTCGGGGGCATCTGGGGGGCATCGTGGGGTTCTCTTGGGGCCTCCTGGGCACTTCTTGGAGTCGTTTTGGGGCACCGTTGGGAGCCTCAGGGGCCATCTTGGGGCAATCTTGGAAGAGTTCGATCAAGGGAGGGGGCTCTTTACTTAATGCCCTCCCCCCAGGAGGTCAAATGTTGCCAAAGCCGTAGTTCAATCAATGATTTTGGGTTTTTCGCTGGGGCGTCGTTGGGAGTCTTGGATGACTTTGGGGAACCTCTTGGAGCCTCTTAGTGGTCTCGGGAGCCTCCCGCCTCCTAGACGACTGCTTGTCAGCGCAGCGTGCGGGGCTGAGGATCATGATGACGGTTGTGGTGATGATGGTGGTGGTGGTGATGATGTTAGTGATGAGTTTGATTACAGTGGGGACGCGCATCAAGAAACTATCTGCTTTTCGTCAGGATACCCTGGGTTTCTTCGCTCCGCGCGCTGGGCGGTGACTTCCCGAAGCCGTTCAGGGTGCTCTGGGGTCCCCCCCGTGTGCATCTCGCACGCGGGTTTTCAGGGCTGGGTTTCTTGCGAGGGTTTCTCACGGCCGCGTCCGCATTGTATGAGACGATGGGGACGGTAAGGGGACAACAAAGAGGAACCCCGTCGTCGTCGACACCATGTTCGTCCCCCCCCTTCCCTCAACTCAAAGTTGGGCTCTGGCATGGTGGAGGCCCCGGGGGTTCCACTTGTTCTGTCCTCTCGAGCCTGTGCTCTTGAGTGCCCGGGGTCAACTCTGAGTGTGGGGGGAGGGGAGGGGCCAGAGTCAAGGGCTCCACTTTTTTGTCCATCCGCGGGAGGATGATGAGGAGGAGGAGGGGGAGGAGGAGGAGGAGGTGAGGAGGACGAGGGGGATGAGGATAAGGAGGATGAGGATTAGGATGAGGAGGATGAGGAGGAGGATGAGGAGGAGGACGATGAGGAGGATGAGGAGGAGGAGGAGGAGGAGGATGAGGAGGAGGATGAGGAGGAGGTGCTCCGCCAGGAGCAGTCCGTCCTGACCATGTTGACCCATGTCTGGGTGGCCTCCCTCTCGCGGAGAGCCCCACCGTCCCTCTGCGCTCCTGGGACGATAGGGGGGGCGAGGAGGAAGAGGAGGAGGATGAGGGCGTGCCTGCGTGAGCACCAGCTGAGGAGGGGAACACGAGGGTTTTTTTTTGTGGGGCGGGGAAGTTGGAGGAGGAAGACGAGGGAGAAGGATGCTGATGGGGAATGGTGATGCGAGTGATGATCCTCATGCTCGTGGAACTGGTGGGGAGGAAATGCAGAATGAGGAACAGCAGGAGGAGGGGGTAGGGAGGTGGAGGGGGAGCGGGAGGTTGGAGATGAGGAGGAGGAGAAGGAGGAGGAGGCCGGGGAGGAGGAGGAGGGTGAGGAAATGAAGGAGGAAGATGGGAAGGAGGAGGATGATGATGCATCCGTCGAAGTTTGTCCTGTGCGGCGGGAGGGGGGGGACTACAACAACATCATCACCCGACCAAGCTTGCACCAGAATAGCATCCACAGACGGGGACACGGCGTCTGGACCTTCAATGACCCCAGTGGGGTTGACCACGCCAGCCGCAAGACTACAAAAACCAGGGCAGCGACCGCCCACTCGTGTTCATCCCTGTCGGGTGGGGGGACGCAACACCACGCGGCGAATCGACAGAAGACTGCAGCCCAAACACAGCGTCTCAGCGTCGGACCACAAAGACCGAACACCATGACCGCCAACCGTTACCTGGACTCCCTGTGACCCCACCGCAGGGAGGGGCAGCATCGGCCGTGACCGATCAGCATACCGAAGCCATGACGCCAGCGCTAGACAAACCTGACGCACGAGAACGCTTTCTTGCACTGGGAAGTCGGCAGACGACAAGCGGCACCAGCCGCCCGGCGACAACTAGCGCAGCAACGCCTGGCTCATGAGGGTTCCATGTGCGGCGGGGGGAACAGCACACGACGGCTACCAGACGAGGTCTCTTGGCCGCTATGCCCCCTCACCCTTACTGGGACGTGTGGGCGTGGTGACACCCGCAGCGGGCAACCTGGGTATGAGCCTGCTGCCGACGTTACGACGAGTAACCATGATACAACTTACCGACCGTGGTCTGCGCTGGTCAACTGCGGATAGCGTTGCGGCAAAGGCGACCAGCCCTACGGAAACTACTTGCCTGGCTCAAGCAAGTGCGACCAGGTGTTTGACGTATCCCAGTGGCCCCCCCGATTCATGGTTAGCCCATGCAACTGAACATCGGGCATCTGTTTTACTGGCCGTGAGATGCTGTCAGGCACAGTATGCCGATCGGTACGGCACAAAAGGCAATCATTACCTAAACGCATACGCGGATCGTCTATTCGCCACGGCCGAACCTCACTTCCAGTTCTGAGAGGCCACCCCACATTTGAAAGACGCCTACGGTGAGTCACCGCCGCCCCGTGCCTTTGGAATTGTTCATGTGGCCGAACGTTCTGGCCAGAGCTCAGCCGAGCTATCGGACCATGTGTTCCCCCAGCCGTTGTGGAACCTCTTCAGGGAAAACTTGGGGGAGGATGGCGGGGAAGATCAGGAGGAGGAGGAGGAGGAAGAGGAGGAGGAGGAGGAGGAGAAGGAGGGGGAGGAGGGGGCATCTTGGGAGCCTCTGGGGGCTCTCATGGGGCCTCCTGGGAGCTTCCTGTGGGCCTTTTAGAAGCATCTTGGAGGCCTCCTTGGGCCTCTTGGGGGCCATTGGGGGCTTCTTGGGGGCCTCTAAAGCCGTCTTAGGGCGTTCCTGGCCCGTCTGACGCCGTCGGAAGTCGTCTTGGGGGCCTCTCTGAACCGACTTGGGGCCTTCTTGGGGCGCTTCAGGGCCGTCTTGGAGGCCATCTTGGGCGTCTTGGAAGCCTCTTGGGCCGTCTTGGGGCCCTCTTGGGGCAGTCTTGGGGGCCTCTTGGGCCGTTCTGGGGCCATCCTGGAGGCCTCTGGGGCGCTCTTGGGGCGATCCTTGGAGTCTCTTGAGCCGTCTGGGGCCGTGGAAGACCGAGTAGAAGCAAATGCCCAAATCCTTCAAACACCCAATCAGCATTCATTATTTTGGCGTCTTCGGGCTTTCCTGGAGGGCATCTTGGGGGCCTCTTGGGGCGTCATGGGCCGTCTTGGAGGCTTCTTGGGCGAACTTGGAGGCATCTAGGACAATCTTGGGCCGTCTTGGAGCCCACGTTTCACCATCTTGGGCGAACTTGGAGGCCATCTTGGCCGTCTTGGAGGCCATCTTGGACCATCTTGGAGCCTTTTAGAGCAGGAAAAGCTTTTGCGATCGCCTCGCACGGAGCTTTCCGGGTGGCTGGTGCAATTGACCCCAAGGGGAGTTCTTCCGGAACAGAACTTAAACCAAGCAGTATTGGTTTCAGCACGCCAGGCATCGGGGAGTCCTCCGAGGAGGCGGTCTGGGGCGTCATGACCCACGCTGTTTTGCGTAGTGTTTTTTTTTCGCCCGACGGACCTTAAGCCATGGCCGCAGAGATGGACCAGCCGACGTCCAGCGCTCATCGCAATCGCCGC
This sequence comes from Prorocentrum cordatum, assembly GCA_963575745.1. NCBI lineage: Eukaryota > Dinophyceae > Prorocentrales > Prorocentraceae > Prorocentrum > Prorocentrum cordatum. Next base: position 309,074 of record CAUYUJ010012114.1, on the reverse strand, counting down.
CGCATGGGTTTTTGCAAACAAATTTGCGGGTGGGTTGGTGGGGTGATTGGGCGAGCAGTGGAGGTGGTCGAGCGCGGTGCAGGGTAGTTAATTCTTTTTTCTAGAAAAAAGAAAAGATGATACCCCCCCCCCCCCCGGGATTAGTGGCCCCCTTTTCGTATTGCAATTTGCGTATGATCCTGCCGCATCGTCCATCATAAATATGAAATCATACCATCCCAGGCAGGCCAGTATCGACCCCCCCCCCGCCATCATTTGTAACAAAAACTATGCGCGCGCACTCGTGTATCGGCACTCGAAAGTTTCCAAGAATCCTTTGCAACATAATGAGACGAAATGCGCGCGCGCGTCGTCGCGTGTGCGTGCCGAAATCATTCGAAACCTTTCGTTTCGTAAGATCGAGTGCCCCAAGAACAAAACAAATGAACTCGCAGCGCGGATTTCCCCGAAAAGCTTGCTCGCGCGCTCTTGCGAATCCTTGAGAAAACCATAGGTTTTCCAACATGTCCAAATCATACTACCAAGCGGGCTTCGCGCGCGCATGTCAAAATCGTCCGAGCGCCCCTGCGCGCGTGCTGGGGTGGCGCGGTCCGCGTCAAATAGTACCGCGCGGGCCACTCTCGCGCGTCTGCCGCTCGCGCATGTCGAACTCCTTCCGAAACTTTCATTGCCGACGCGAAGACGCCGTCATCGTCGTCGGCGTGATCAGCATCGGCGCCGTCACTGGCTGCCCCGTCGTCGCTGTCAGCATCGCCACCAGCGTCGCCACTGCCATCGTCGTGTCTACCGTTGTCGACGTTGCCACGGTACCGCGCCCGCCCAAGTCGCCGACTCGCAGTGAAATGCCCGCTGTGATGTGCCCAGCGGTCAGCGCCGCCGCGTTCGCGTCGGTCGCGTCAAGCTAGCTGGCCGCTGCGCGCGCGAGCATGCGCGGGCTAGCGCGGCCGCAGAGATGCACCGGCCAACGCCGAGCACGCATCGGAATCGCCGCCGCATGGGTTTTGCAAACCAATTTGCGGGTGGGTGGGTGGGGTGATTGCGCGAGCAGTGGAGGTGGCAATTTCAAGTTCGGCATGTGAATTTTCCTTCCCCAGGAAAATGTTGACCCCCCCGGCTTTATCGATCCACCCTTTCGTGTTGCAATTTGCGCAGGATTCTGCCCCGTCGCCCATCTGAAATATGAATTCATGCAATTATTGCCCCGCCGGCGTCGCCCCCCCCGCCATCCTCTACAAGAGATATTGCGCGTGCGCACTCGTTCACCAAAAATCCTTTGTTTGATGTATATATATAATGCTATATTGAAACATCCTTTGCAAAATGAGACGATGTGTACGCTCGCGCGTCGTCGCGCGCGTGCCGATATTCTTGTAGAAACCTTTTGGTTCGTATGGATTTCAAGGTAGAGCGTCAGCGCGGACTTTCAAACAAGCGCGCGCGCGTTCATGCGAATTCTTCAAAAGCAATGTTTTTTGAGTGTTTCCAGCAAGTGCCACCAAGCGGGCGTCGAGCGCGCGTCGAAATCGTTCGAGCGCTCTTGCGAGCGCGCTTTCGCGAGGATCCTGTCTGCCAAAAGGAAAAAGTGCACGCGCGCGCGTCGTCGCGCGCGCGTGCCGGAATCCTTCAGAAACCTTCAGTTTCGTAGCGATGTCAAAACCGAAATTCAGAAAATAACATTCAAACACACAAGGTTTCGCAACGTCAGTTCTCAAAAGCGCGCGCTCTTGCGAATTCGATGAAAACCATCGATTTCGACATCTTCGCGGAGTTCTGCCGAACGGGCCTCTGGCGCCGCATGCCGACATAATTCGGGCGCCTCTGCGCGCGTGCTGGGGGGGCACCTACCCGTGTCGCATGAACCGATGCGGGCCGCGCTCGCCCGTCGGCCGCGCGCGCGTGTGGAACTCTTCCCAATGCCTTCATCGCCGACGCGAGGGCGCCGTCGTCGTCGTCGGCGTGATCAGCATCGGCGCCCGCACTGGCCGCGCCGTCGTCGGTTTGAACATTGTCGCCAGCGTCGCCGCTATCATCGTCGCGCCCGCCCAAGTCGCCGACTTGCAGTGAAGTGCCTGGTGGGGCGCGCCCTGCGGCCAGCGCCGCCGCGGCCGCGTCGCTGGCGCCAAACTAGCTGGCCGCTGCGCGCGCGTGCTAGGGTTGGCGCGGCCGCAGAGATGCACCAGCCAACGCCAAGCACGCATCGCAATCGCGAAGACGCCGCCATCGTCGTCGGCGCGATCGGCCTCGGCGCCGTCACTGGCTGCCCCGTTGTCGCTGTCAGCATCGTCACCGGCATCGCTGCTATCATCGTCGCGTCTACCGTTGTCGACGCTGCCGCGATGCCGCGCCCGCCCAAGTCGCCGACTCGCACTGAAGTGCCCGCTGGGATGTGCCGAGCGGTCAGCACCACCGCGTTCGCGTCGGTGGCGCCAGACTACCTGGCCGCTGCGCGCGCATGCGCGGGCTGGCGTGGCCGCGGAGACGCGCCATCCAGCGCGATGCACTCATCGCAAGTGCCGCCGCATCAGGTTTGCAAACCAAGTCGCGGGTGGGTGGGTGGGATGTTTGCGCGAGCAGTGGAGTGGGCGACGCACTGCAGACATAAATCAATTCTCTCTCCTAAAACAGAGAAGTTGCACCCCCCCTCGGACTTATCCATTTAGTTTTTCGTGCTGCGATTTACATGTGATTCTGACCCAACCCCATCCTACCTGTGAACTCATACTAGCTCAGCCAGGCTGGCATCGCCCCCCCCCGCCACCCTCTGCAACAATTGTTATGCGCGCGCATTCGTTTATCAAGAATTATAAGCTTCCGATCAAACCATGCAATGCTACCGAACGGGCTTCGCGCGTGCATGTCGAAATTGTTGAACGCCTTGCGCGCGTGCTGGGGTGGCGCGATCCGTGTCAAAGAATACCATGCGAGCCACTCGCGCGTTTGCCGCGCGCGAATTTCGAATTCCTTCCAAAACCTTCATCGCCGACCCGAAGACGCCGTCATCGTCGTCGGCGTGATCAGCGTCGGCGCCGTCGCTGGCTGCCCCGTCGTCGCTGTCAGCGTCGTCGCCAGCATCGCTGCTATCATCATTGTGTCTACCGTTGTCGACGCTGCCGCGAAACCGCGCCCACCCAAGTCGCCGACTCGCACTGAAGTTCCCGCTGGGATGTGCCGGGCGGTCAGCGCCACCGCTTTCGCGTCGGTCGCGCCCAGCTAGCTGGCCGCTGCGCGCGCGAGCATGCGCGGGCTAGCGCGGCCGTGGAGATGCGCCATCCAGCGCAGCGTGCTCATCGCAATCGCCGCCGCATCAGGTTTGCCAGCCAAGTCGCGGGTGGGTGGGTGGGATGTTTGCGCGATCGGTGGGGTGGGCAATTTCAGGTTGAGCATTGGTGAATTCTCCTCTCTAAAGAGAAGGGGGTTTCTACCCCCCCCCCCCCCCCCCGGATTCAAAGACTCACCGGGAACCAATGCAAAGCGCATGCGTTTCTGACCCAATGTCCATCTTTACCGTGAACTCTGCAAACATATATATATATATATATATATATATATATAATATATATATGTGCGCGCGTACTCGTTTATCACAAGTCATAAGTTTGGAAAGTCCCTTGCTGAGACGAAGTGCACGCGCGCGCGTCGTCGCGCGCACCGAAATCTTTACAGCCTTCGGTGTCGGAAGGATTTTTAAACCGAGTGTCAAAAAACATGATGAAACACAATGTTTCGATTTGCGGATTTTCACAAAAAAAAAAAAAAACAAACATGCGCGCGCGCTCTTGCGAATCCTTAAGAAAGCCACATTTTTTTTTTTCTCCAATAATTTTTCAGAACATATTGCCAAACGAGCTTCGCGCGCGCATGTCGAAATCTTTCGGACGTCCTGACGCGCGTGCCGTCGCGAGAATCCCTTGCAAACAAAAAAACACGGAGCGAAGTGCGCGCGCGCATCGTCGCGCGCGGATGCCGAAATCCTTCATGAACCTTCGGTGTCGGAAGGGTTTAAAATC
>CAUYUJ010012114.1:262567-300067 GCA_963575745.1 Prorocentrum cordatum | reverse complement strand
CGACCTGGCTCGATTCACCTCGGGTTGGCGAGCTTGGAAGCCAAAGGTAGCCGCTCGGAAGGGAGGTACGACTTCGACTTAAAGAGCGTCTCCCAGGACCACCACAGGCTGACCGGCCCAGAACCCCTCACCCACGCTGATAGGGTCGGCGGTTTTTGTCTACATTCCAACGGACTTCAAGACAAAGCTGTGTATGGGCTATGGCTTCGTGAACCTTACAGATGGAAAGAACGTGCAGCACTTCATTGAGGTCTTTGACGGTTACAGCGAGTGGTGTCATTCCTCGTCATCGAAGGTGTGCAAGGCTATTCAGTCCCAGACGCAGGGCTTGGCGGCGAACATCGAGCGCTACCGGAACAGCCCCGTGATGAGTGACGAGGTGCCCGAAAGCTTCAAGCCGGCCCTGTTCGTCGGAGGTAAGCAGGTCCCGTTTCCTGAGCCCACGAAGGAGTTACCCCGGATTCAACACAGATTTCAGCGGCAATAGATGATTTGGTGCAGTATGCTGTGATGGCCGCCATGGTGCCACATATTTTGCAGCATCGTTCAGCCATACACTCGAATGCTATTGTTTTCAATCCAGCCAAATGATGACAGCATTGCTTTAGAAGTATCAATGACATCGTTTTCTTGCCCAAGCGCTTTTTTTGTCAATGGGGCCGCGGAGCTTTGCCTGACGATGCAGCTTCCCCGCGCTTTTACGTCCCGCCCTCTTCCTGGAATTCCTCGTCTTCTCATCCTCCGTAAGCTGGTGGCGATGGTGCTACCGCCGCCACTGTGGCTGCTGTCGGTGCGTCCTCTGCCCGCGAACGTTGGCACTTAGTAAAGATGCGGGCGCGCACTCTTTGCCCACCCCCCCAGGTCTTTGTTTGCGATTTCCAGTTATTGGTTGTGCGATTTGCCGGGCGTTTGTAGGAGTGCGTCACACATGATGGTGAGCATCGTGGTGGTGGTGGTGGTGGTGGTGAGGAGGAAGAGGAGTAAGAGGAGGAGCAGGATGAGGAGGAGCAGGAGGGAGGAGGGGGAGTGCGATGAGGTGAGGCAGGGTACGAAGCGTATGTTTTGGGGAAAATGAGCGGATAGTGATAGAAGAGCATCAGGGGCAGCGAAGATGAGGTGGCGGAGATGGGAAGGACGACCGATATTGAGGATTAGACGGATTAGACGGTGGAGCGGCGAGTGGGAGAGCAGACTGACAATGGCGACCATGACGATTACGATGACGATGATGACGACGATGATGACAACGACGATGATGATGACGATGACGATGACGACGACGACGATAACGATGACGACGATGATGACAACGACGATGATGATGACGATGATGATGGTTCTGATGATGATTATGATAATTATGGTGACTGTCATTGTGATGATGTCGATGGTGATGAGGATCATGATGATGAAAACTATGATGGTGATGGTGATGGTGATGGTAATGCTAATGATGATGCTGATGATGACGATGGCGATGACAACGGCGACGGCGATGATGACGAGGAGGAGTAGCACGACCACGACGACGACGGCGACCACGATGATGATGCTGCTGATGATGATGGTGATGATGATGATGAGGATGATGTTAACGAGGGTGACGATAACCATGATGATGATTCCGTTGCTGCTGCTGCGGCGGCTGATGATGATGATGACTATGCTGCTGCTGATGGTGATGCTGGTTGTGATGAGGCTGATGCTGATGCTGATAATGATTCCGATGATGACGATGCTGACGACGACAACTATGGCAATTATGATGATAATGCTGATGGCGAGACGATGGTGCTGATGATGCTGCTGATGATGATGTTGATGCTGCTGCTGACGATTCTGATGATGATGATGCTGGTGATGGTGATGTCGATGATGATGCTGATGATGATGCTGATGATGACGATGATGAATCTGATGATGCTGATTATGCTGATGACGATGATGATGAAGCTGACGATCATGATGATGATGCTGCTGATGATGATGCTGATCATGACGACGATGATGATGATGATGATGCTTCTGCTGATTCTGAAGATGATGGTGATAATGATGCAGATGCCGATGCTGATGCTCATGCTGATGCTGCTGATGATGATGCTGATGCTGATGATGATGATAATTCCGATGATGCTGCTGATGCTGCTGCTGATGATGATGATATGATGATGATGATGATGCTGATGATGATGATGATGATGACGATGATGATGATGATGATGATGATGATGATGATGAGGGTGTTGATGCTGCTGATGATGGTTATGATGATGCTGATGCTGCTGCTGATGATGATGAAGATGATGGTGGCGACGGCGACGACGAAGACGATGATGATGCTGCTGCTGATGATGATGATGATGCTGATGGTGAGGATGATGCTAATGCGGAGGAGGAGGGGGACGGCGACGGCTGCGATGATGACGATGATGATGATGATGATGATGATGATGATGATGATGATCATGATGATGATCATGATGATGATGATTTCGCTGCTGCTGATGATGATGACGATGACGATGACGATGACGATGATGATGAGGATGAGGATGAGGATGAGGATGATGAGGATGATGATGATGATGATGATGATGATGATGATGATGATGATGATGATGATGATGATGATGATTATTGTGGGGGTACGGCGCTGCGAGGAACACGTCGCGCAATGCGCATGCCGCACACCTGTGTGGGAGGGCCTGCAGGATCAGCCGCTCAAGCCCGACGAGTGCGAGGGCCCCCCCACCCAGGTCAGGTGATCTTGCCGCCTTCGCACCGGGCAAGAGAGACGAGAGAGGCGGCGGCGGTCCTTTGTGGCTACCACGGGCAGGTTGCGACGGGGCGCGCACGGCTCGTAGGAGCACGCGCATGCGCCTCTCGCGTCCCCCCCCCCGCAGCCCAGGAGGAGACAACGGAAGCAACGAATTAGTGAAATACATCGTTCAACTGCAGTGCCACGCCGCGTCGGCTGGGTCCGAACTGCAGCATTCTCTCATCGGAGTATTCATGCCCTCCGTTCCACGATCCCTAACCCAGGCCAAGAGACTTCTGGGTCAGAGACACGCACGGGCCTAGGGGCGGGAGTCTTTTGCTCGGAGATTTGAATTTATTGGTAGGGTGCCCACCCTTCGAGAAACAACCTCCTGTTACGCACAGCCTGTTCAGTCATGTGCTCACGCTCTGGCATTGCACCGTACAGCAGCAAGTGTCCAGCCACTCCTGTTGAGAAACATCCGCATCGAATGCACAACACGACCTGGCCCGAATCTAAACAACGGTGGCCCCGAGCCGCTTCGGGCCAGGCAATCCCAGCCCGAGGAATGGGTTTGGGACGGGACTCTGACCCGAGAAAGAGACTGACGACCATGCTGGGCACCGTCAACCTCCTGCCGTGTGCTAGCAGCTTCAGTGGGAGGTAAGAAGACTGGGCCCTCACGAGGCTTGACTGAAAGTCTGCTGACAACGCGACCAAGCATCTAGGCATCAGGGGTCCGAGTGTCAGGGATATGGGTAAACTTCGGCGGCGAACGAAGGGGGGAGGGAAGGACCTCTCAGAAGCCGGCGGGGCTTCTCAGCATCCCCCTGGCCTTCTGAGGAGTCTTTTTCGTGCCTTCGGCGAAGGCTTGGAAATCTCCTCGGAAGGCCGGGGGACTTCCGAGCCTTTTAAGACGGCCCGCCCCTTCTCACCTCCCCCCGGGGGCTCGCCGCCGACAAGTACCTCGGGGCGTGCCCCTTGCCATGCCATGGCTCGGACGTCCATTCCCGTACATTTTTTTTTCTGTTTCGTGCGTGCAGTTTCCGCAAGATGATGCATGATGCTCCTCGATGGTCCTCGCCGAGAAAGGCACAGGTTCTTGCGGTGCCAGTGCCTCGCTCGCCGCCGACAGCTCCACACGAGGCCGAGCCGACCGCGAGTGGGCTCCCGAGTGCACCTCCGCGTGCCGGCCGATCTCGTGGAGCCCTCCGCCTGTGGTGAGCCGCCCCCCCCGAGCCAGAAAATTCCTGGCCCCCTTTCGGGCCCCCCCAGCTTCTGCTCCCATGGCTCCCTCCTTGCCCGCACAAGGCTGATCTGTATGTATGTATGCATGCATGCATGCATGCATGTATGTATGTATGTATGTATGTATGTATGTATGTATGTGTGCATGTATGTATGTATGTATGTATGTATGTATGCGTGCATGCATGCATGCATGTATGTATGTATGTACGTGTGTATGCGTGCATTGATGTATGTATGTATGTTTATGTATATGTCGATATATACATATATATATATATATATATATGTTCATGTATGTGTATATCTATGTGCATATATATGTGTATACTCATTCATATGTATATGTGTATGTGCATGTGTATGTATATGTGTATGTGTATGTGCGTGCATGTGTATGTGTATGTGTACGTGCATGTGTATGTGCTTGCGTATGTGTATGTGTATTGTTATGTGTATGTGTATGTGTATGCGTATGTGTACGTGTATGTGTATGTGTATGTGTATGTATGTACGTACGTATGTATGTGTGGTTGTATTGATGCATGTGTGCATGTATGTATGGATGCATGCGTGCATGCTTGTATGTGTGTATGTGTGTACATTTGTCTGTGTGCGTACGTCTGTGTCCATTTATGTAGATGTATAAGAACATGGACATGTACATGTAGATGTACATGTATATGTGTATGCATATGCATATGTATGTGTATATGCAAATATATAAATATATCAGTATATGTACATGTGCATGTAGATGTATATCAATATTCATATGTGTATGACCATGGGCATGTATATGTATATACATATGTTTATCTACGTATTTGTATATGTCTATGTATGTGTGTGCTTATGTGTATGAGTAAGTGCATGTGTATGTGTATGCGTATGTGTACGTGTATGTATGCGTATGTGTATGTGTAGGTGCATGTGTGTATGCGTGTATGTATGTATATATATATATTTATACATTCATGTGTGTATATATATATATATACATATACATTTGTATATATATATATATGTATGGCTGCATGTATGTATGCATGAATGAGTGCACGCATGCATGTATTTTTGTATGTGCGTGTGTATGGGTGCATGCATGTATGCATGCATGCATGCATGCATGTATGTGTGTATGCATGCATGTGCATGTGTATGTATTTTCGTTTACATACATATATCAATAGGGAGATAGCGTATGTATACGCATATGTACAAGTACAGGTAGGTGTGTATGTGCATGTGTATGTATATGTGTATGTGTACGTGTGTGTGTATGTGTAGGTGTAGATGTAGATGTAAGTAGATGTGTATGTGAATGTGAGTGTGTGTGTATGTGTATGTGTATGTGTATGTGTATGTGTATGTGTATGTGTATGTGTATGTGTAGGTGTAGGTGTATGTGTATGTGTATGTGTATGTGTATGTGTATGTGTATGTGTATGTGTATGTGTATGTGTATGTATGTGTGTGTATGTATGCATGCATGAATGCATGCATGCATCCATGCATGTATGTATTTGTGTGCATGTGTGTATGTATTTATGTATGTACGTATGTATGTTTATACTTTTTATACTCATGTATTCAGAGAGGGAGAGAGATACGAGAGAAAGAGAAAGAGAGAGAGAGAGAGAGAAATATCATGAGAGACAGAGAGAGAGAGAGAGAGAGAGAGAGAGAAAAAAGGGAGCGAGAGAGGGAGAGGTAGTGGTGGTGGTGATGCTGGTGATGGTGGTGATGATGACGATGATGATGCTGATGATGATGGTGATGCTGATGATGTTGATGTTGATGAGGATGATGCCGATGCTGGTACTGATGATGCTTCTGGTGATAGTGGTGCCAGTGCTGGTGCTGGTGATGGTGATGCTGATTGTGAGCATGATGATGACGATGATCACGACGATGATGGTGATGCTGATGATGATTATGGTGATGATGTTGTTGTTATTGTTAGTGATGATGCTGCTGATGACGATGATGCTGCTGAGCTGATGATGATGAGGATGCCGATTCTGCTGATGCTGATGCTGCTGATGATGATGCTGTTGATGATGCTGCTGATGATGATCGTGATGATGCTGCTGATGATGATGAAGATGATGATGATGATGATGATCATGAAGATGATGCTGATGCTGATGCTGATGCTGATGATGATGCTGATTATGGTGATGATACTGGTGCTGATGCTGAGGATGATAATGCTGCTGATGCTGATGATGATGAGGATGCTTATTATGATCATGGTGGTGACGATGGTGATGATGGTTGTGGTGGTGGTAATTATAGTGATGATGCTCATAGTGATGCTGATGATGATGATGATGATGCTGATGCTGATTTCGCTGCTGGTGTTGATGCTGTTGCTGCTGATTGATGGTGCTGGTGATGGTGATGGTGATGGTGATGCTGATCATGATTACGATGCTGATCACGACGGTGATGATGATGATGATGATGATGCTGATGCTGATGATGATCATGCTGATGATGATGGTGGAGGTGGTGATGATGATGTTGGTGGTGGTGATGATGAGGACGATGATGATGCTGATCGTGATGGTGATGCTGATGATGCTCATGGTAATGAGGATGATACCGATGATGCTGCTGATGATGCTGCTGAGGATGGTGCTTGTGATGGTTAATGGGGATGGTGCTGCTGATTTTCAGTCTGATGGTCACGACGATGATTGTGATTCTGATGATGATGCTGCTGATGATGATGTTGTTGTTGGTGATGATGCTGATGATGATGATGTTATTGTTGTTGGCGATGATGCTAGTGATGACGATGATGCTGCTGCTGTTGATGATGATGCTGATGCTGCTGATGATGATGATGAGGATACTGATGATGATGATGATGATGGTCGCGATGATGCTGCTGATGATGATGATGATGTTGATGGTGAGGTTGATGAAGATGATGACGATGATGATGCTGATGCTGCTGATGCTCATGATGATGATGCTGGTGATGATGATGATGATGATGATGATGATGACGGTGGTGATGATGATGATGATGATGATGATGGTGGTGGTGCTGGTGGTGGTGATGGCGGTGGTGGTGCTGATGATGATGATGCTGATGATGCTGATGATGCTGATTCTGATGATGATGATGATGATGATGATGATGATGATGATGGGGATGATGACGCTGCTAGTGATGGTTCCGTTGCTGCTGATGATGGGGCTGATGATGGTGATGGTGATGGTGATGGTGATGGTGATGCTGATTATGATTACGATGCTGGTCACGACGATGATGATGCTGATGCTGATGCTGATGATGATGATGATGGTGGTGGTGATGATGGTGGTGGTGATGACGATGATGACGATGATGATGCTGATGATAATGGTGGTGCTGATTCTGATGATAATGATGATGCCGGTGCTGGTGATGATGCTACTGATAAAGATGATGCTGGTGATGCTGCTGATGCTGATGCGGATTATGATGATGCTGTTGATGATGCTACTGCTGATGATGATCGTGATGATGTTGCTGATGGTAGCGATGATGAGGATGTTGAAGATGATTATTATGCTGATGACGCTAATGATGATGATGATGCTGATGCTGATGATGCTGCTGCTGAGATGATGACAATGGTGATGGTGATGATGATGCTGATGATGATGATGTTGGTGGTGGTGGTGACGATGGTGGTGGTGATGTTGGTGGTGGTGGGGATTATGATGATGATGCTGATGATGATGCTAATGGTGATTATGATGATGACGCTGCTGGTGATGGTGCTGTTGCTGCTGATGATGGTGCTGGTGATGGTGATGGTGATTGTGATGTTGATAATGATTATGATGCTCGTCACAACGATGATTATGATGCTGATGCTCATGCTGATGATGATGATGGTGGTGGTGGTGATGGTGGTGGTTGTTGTGATGATGGTGACGATGATGATGCTGATGATGATGGTGGTGCTGATGATGCTGATGATGAGGATGATGCCGATGCTTGTCATGATGCTGCTGCTGCTGATTATCGTGCTGGTGATGATGATGATGAGGATGGTGGTGCTGATTCTGAGTATTATGATGATCACGACGATGATGGTGATGCTGATGATGCTGATGCTGATGATGATTGTGGTGTTGATGATGCTGGTGCTGATAATGACGATGCTGCTGCTGCTTCTGATGATGCTGCTGCTAATGATGATGAGGATGATGATGATGCTGCTGATGATGCTGCTGCTGATGATGATGTAATGATGCTGCTGATGATATGGGGATGATGAAGATGATGATGATGCTGATGATGATGCTGGTGATGATGATGCTGATGATGTTGATGATGCTGGTGATGATGATTCGGATAATGATGATGATGATGATGATGATGATGATGATGATGATGATGATGATGATGATGATGATGCTAATGATGATGCTGATGATGATATTGACGGTGATTCTTATGCTGATGGTGATGATGATGATGATGATTCTGATGATGATGCTGATGTTGATGATGATGCTGGTGATGCCGATGATGATGATGCTGATGGTGATGATGATGATGATGATGATGATGATGATGCTTACAATGCTGAAGATGGTGATGCTGATGGAAAGGCTGATGATGATGCTGATGATGATGCTGTTGCTGATGATGATGATGATGTTGGTGGTGGTGGTGGTAGTGGTGTTGTTGGTGGGGGTGATGGTGATGATAACGATGGTGGTGATGATAATAATGGTGATGATGACGATGATGATGGTGATGATGATTACGATTGTGATGATGATGTTCATGATGCTGATGCTGCTGATGATGATGATGATGATTATGAGGATGATGATGAATTATGATGATGATGAATATGATGATTACAACGGTGATGGCGATGATGATGCTGATGATGATGTTGGTGGTGGTGGTGATGCTGGTGGTGGTAATGGTGGTGGTGGTGGTGAGGAGGAGGAGGAGGAGGATGATGATGGTGGTAGTGCTGGTGGTGATGGTGGTTGTGGTGGTGATTCGGATGAGGAGGAGGAGGGGGAGGAGGAGGAGGAGCAGGAGGAGGAGGAGGAGGAGGAGGAGGAGGAGGAGGAGGAGGAAGGGGAGTAGGCGGGTGAGTATGGGGAGACTGACATCGAGTAGGGAAGCCGCGGAATTAGGGGCAGGTGAGAATGGCTAGGGTGTCAGGCGAGGGGGAGGGGAATGGGAGAGAGGAGGGGGAAGGATGAGAGAGTGAGACGCGGAGGAGGATGAGGATGGTGACGATGTGGAGGTGGAGCACGAGGATGACGACGACGAGGACGACGACGAGGAGGACGACGCCAGTGGAGGGAGGCCCTGCTCGCCAGGAGCCTGGCGCTAAAGATGCAGGCTGGCCGCGCCCTCGTCCGCACCTGCATTCGCCCCTCGTCGCGGCGGCCGCCGCCCTCTCGCCACGACCCTGGCTCTGGAGCGGGGCCCCGGGCTCGCCCCCCGCGGCCCTCCTCGGGGCTGCAGCTTCTCGCCCCGAGCCCTCCTCTCCGGCGGCCCCGGGGCCCGTGCAGTGCCCCGGGGGCCCGAGGGCGGCGAGAGGTGTGCAGGAACCGCTTCCTCCAGTTTCCGTTCCCTTCGTGCTCGCCCTCGCCGCCGTCGCAGCCGCCGCCGCCGCCGTCGCTGCCGCCGCCGCCGCCGTCGTCGTCGCCGCCGTGGCCGCCGCCGTCGCCGTCGCCGCTGGCGTCGCCTCCTCTTCGGGCCGCCCGCGTGCCTCCCGTGGGCCCGCGCCCTCCCCGCGTCGGCCGTGCTTCCCCGCCGCCGCCGCTTCTCGCCGTGGCTGCGGTGGCTCCGGGCCTCCGAGTCATGGGGGGCACACAGGGGGTGCCTGCACACCACCGCCATGCCTGGCCAGGATCCTCCTGGGCCCTGGCGCGTCGTTTGCGCCCCCCCTGGCCGGGGCCAAGGGGATCTGCGCACGCCCTCCTTGGGCCCAGGGTGGCCCTGGCCAGGCATGGTGGTGGTGTGCAGGACCCCCCGAGGAGTTGAGCGGGTCATGGGACTTTTCCTCAGAGGTTGCCAAACTTTGGAGCCGAGTCACGTCCAGCACCACGTCGAAGTGGTCTGACTCATTGTCTGCCTTCCTGGGACACTGCCACATCTCAGGGAGCAGTTCGCTCGGAGCCGCCTTGCTTGAGTCGATCGCTGCTTGGGGAGTCTGCTCACGCCATGGGCGTCTCTACCGCTACGTTGCAGATCGATTTCGAGAAGTTCTATGATTCTCTGTCTTGGGTTTTGCTTGGGCACCACTAGGGAATGTATTACATTTGCCTCTTGTGCGACCAGTTCGAGCTAGGAAGGCGAGGGCATGTGCTGATTGTCAGCAGCCTGTATAGACGGGCCCCAGCTTGCGCTGTGAGCGCTGATTTGCAGCAGTAGGCCCACAAAGGTACGAAGCCTTGTAATACCCAGTCCGCGCCGCTCCAGCAGACGCTCGAGGCTGTCAGGACGCACAGGTACGCCCTCCAGATTGGATGGGTTGATTGATCCCACTACCAGTCCTGTTCTGCAGCGCCTGCGGTGGGTTTGCCACGGGCTGTCAGATAGGTAAACAACTCACAAGACTGTGCAACAAGACGCTGTCTTCCGAACTTTGGAAACTTAGAAGAGGTACACTATCAGGTACACGCTTGATTTTCTCAGATGTAGGACCGATGTGAGGCTTTAGATGTGTCCACTATTGGGCGGGTCCGATTGCCCTTCAGGACCGTGCTCCGCCCATGTAATGCGCTTCAGGTCTGCAGTCGGCGATGTTTTCGGTCCCCCTGGTCCAGGCCCTGCGCACGTGTCCGTTCTCCTGTGGTAGTTGCTAGGTTTGGCCCCCCTGATATCCGGGCCACACACGCGTGTCTCTGCTACCTTGGCAGGTGTTCTCGGTCCTCCTGATTCGGGCCACCTTTTGCAACCCCACCCGGAGGGGAAGCAGAGAGAACCTGATAGTGATCTAAGACTATGTCTGCTTGCCCGAGAGTCGCCTCCGTAATGCACGTTTCTCATCCGCTCATCGACATCGAGTGGGCGGCGCGGACAGGGATCATGACATGAGGGAGCCAAGTATTCATATGGGAAACCAGCATGCACCATCACAGCGCTGCACGTACATACCCCCTCATCCATCAGTCTCCAGGGCGATGCAAAAGGCGTCAAGTGCAGAGATTTCGACACAGACCAGCAGTGCCAATATCTTGGGCATGGGGTCCGTGAGGCATGTCAGGGTGGAGGGTGATGCAGGGAGTACGGGGTCCCCCCCCGCCCCCTCCCTCGCCGTGGCGGTCGGTAAGTGCCACCGGAAGGTCATGGGCATGGAGCACGGAGCATGGAGGTGCTGCCATCTCCCAATTGTCGTCTCGGTAGGTCTGAGCTGTCTCAGCCTCTGTTCCGTGTTCGCCGACCCGTTATGTTGCGATTGCGATTGCGAGGAGGAGGAGCAGGTGGAGGAGGAGGATGAGGAGCAGGAGGAGGAGGAGGAAGGAGAAGGAGGATGAACAGCAGCAGCAGGAACTGGAGTGGAAGGACCAGGAGGAGCAGGAGGACCAGGAGAAGGCGCAGGCAGGCAAAGGAAGGGGGACGACAACGACGAGGAAACACTCGTACCCAGAAATCTGGTCCGCGCTGGGGCACGAACGGCATTCTGCACGACGGGAGCAACGTCCCAATTCCAAAATAAGGCCCGCGCTGCAGCGGAAACAGCACTTTGGAAGGGCAGGGACCGTTCGGACGGGAAGCAACACATACGAGACAACACATGGGAGGAGGAGGAGGAGGAGGAGGAGGAGGAGGAGGAGGAGGAGGAGGAGGAGGAGGAGGAGGAGGAGGAGGAGGAGGAGGAGGAGGAGGAGGAGGAGGAGGAGAGGAGGAGGAGCAGGAGATGAGGAGGAGGAGGAGGAGGAGGAGAAGAAGATAGAGGAGGAGGAGGAGGAGAGGAGGAGGAGGAGGATGGAGGAGGAGGAGGAGGAGGAGGAGGAGGAGGAGGAGGAGGAGGAGGAGGAGGAGGAGGAGGAGGAGGAGGAGCAGGAATCAGAGGGGAGAGGACGAGGACGAGGACGAGGAGGTGGAGGAGGAGGGGAGGAGGAGGAGGAGGAGGAGGAGGAGGAGGAGGAGGAATAGGAGGAGGACGAGACACCAAGCGGGGCCCATCCTGTATGTAAGAAAATACGCGGCGAGGGGGCGCGCGACTCTCAGGACGTCTTCGGGGGAGGCAGGAGAGCAGTATTCGGGGAAGGGATAATTGGCATAGGGGATGGCAGAGGGAGGCAGGAGGCAAGACGAGGCAGTTTGTGTATGCTCTGCTGGGCTTTGGGCCCTCCCTCCTCCCGACTTCCCCACCCTGAGGATGCAAGGGCGTGAGGAGGACCCGCCTGTCGTTCCTGCCTGTGCCTGCACAGCAGCGGGCGCGCGCGCGCGCGTTCGAGGCTGTCCCCCAGATGCTCGAGGATGGCGTCGTGGTGCCGGCAGGGGTGGCCTCCTCCTGCCCCTGGTGCTGCTGCTCCTCCCTCCTCCCTCATCCCCTCCCTCCCTCCTCCCCTCTCTCCTCCCCTCCCTCCCTCCCTCTTCCCTCCTCCCTCCCTCCCTCCCTCCCTCCCTCCCTCCCTCCCTCCTCCCTCACCTCCTCCTTCACTCCTCTGCCCTCCCCTGCTGCTCGTTGGTCCTCCCCCGTCTGACCTTCCTCCCGCTGCGCTTTCCTCCTCCATGCTCCCCTGTCCTCCGCGGCAGATCGGTCACTTGTCGATGCGGGGAGGGGAGGGCGAGGGAGAGGAAGAGTAGACGGATAAGGATCAGAGGGAACAAGAATGGATGATGATGATGATGATGATGATGATGATGATGATGATGATGATGATGATGATGATGATGATGATGATGATGGTGATGATGCTGATGATGATGATGATGGTGGTGATGGTGATGATGATGCTGCTGTTGACGATGATGCTGCTGATGCTGATGATGATGATGATGCTGATGATGATGATGGTGGTGGTGGTGGTGGTGGTGATGGTGGTGATGGCGATGATGCTGCTGTTGATGATGATGATGATGGTGGTGGTGGTGGTGGTGATGGTGGTGATGGCGATGATGCTGCTGTTGTTGATGATGATGATGATGCTGCTGATGCTGATGATGATGCTACTTCTGATGCTGCTGTTGATGCTGATGCTCATGATGATGAGAAGGAGGATGAGGATGATGATGCTGATGATGATGCCGCTGCTGCTGATTATTCTTATGACTATGATGATGAAGCTGATGCTGCTGCTGATGATGATGATGCTGATGATGATGATGATGATGACGATGATGCTGCGGGTGATGGTACTGGTGATGATGATGATGATGGTGGTGGTGGTGGTGGTGCTGGTGATATGGTAATGATGCCGACGATATTGATGATGACGGGTGTGATGGCGAATGCGACGGCGCTGCTGATGCTGATGGTGATGCTGATGCTGCTGCTGATGATGGTGATGATGCTGATGACGATGCTGATGATCCTGAGATGATGATGAAGGTGGTGGCGGTGGTGATGATGCTGCTGCTGATGCTGATGACTTTGATGACGGTGGTGATGGTGGCAGTGATAGTGGTGGCGATGACGCTGTTGATGATGGTGATGACTTTGCTGGTGGTTGCGGCTGTGATCACGATGATGGTGGCGATAACGATGGCGATGATGATGATGCTGTTGAGGATGATGATGCTGATGCTGATGCTGATGATGATGCTGATGATGCTACTGATGATGTGGTTGATGAGTTTGAGGATTAGGCTGATGATGCTGACGATGCTGGCGCTGCTGCTGATGATGATGCTGCTGCTGCTGATGATGATGATGATGCCGCTGATGATGACGAATCTGATAACAATACCGATGGCGTGATGATCCTGATGATGATGCTGCTGCTGCTGATGATGCTGGTCATGATGCTGGCGATGATGATGACGATGATGGTGATGATGCTGATGCTGATCATGGTGCTGCTGCTGATGATGATCATGATCATGATCATGATCATGATCATAATGACGATGATGATGCTGATGATGATGCTGGTGATGATGATGATGATTATGATGCTGATGTTGATGCTGATGATGGTGATGATGCTGATGCTGATGCTGATGATGCTGATGATGGTGATGGTGATGCATGGCGATGGTCTTCGTGATGATGATGCTGATGATACGGATGAGGTGATGATGAGGAGGAGGATGAGGATGAGGATGATGCTGATGAGGAGGAGGAGGATGAGGCAGATCAGGAGGAGAGGAGGTAGAGGAGTAGGAGGAGCATGACGAATGGGGGGGAGTTACATCAGAAGGAAAGGCGGGGGAAGGTGGCTGTGCATTAGAACGTTCGCAGCTAATGACCTTTTTCATACGCGCATGCGTACTCTCGCGGTCCCTTGCTTGCGAAAGGTTCGCGCCACGTCGACGCGGCGGCGACGCTGGCGCGGGGGCTCAAGGTTGAAGACTACTGGTGGCCTGAGCCAGGCCAATATTGAAAGATCTCAGATGTTGGATAGCTGAGGTCGCCCAGCATAAAACGATATCCGCTGTGATATGGCTCAACAATCAATGATCTATGACGCGTGGAAAAAACAACGTTCGCGTTGCCACAACAGGAAGCAGCCGTGCCCTTCCCCTCACGCTGCCCTTTCCTGTCCTGTCTGTTCCCGCCGTGGCCTCTCCTCCGTATCTTGGTCCCGCTCTCCTCCTACTCTCTCCGCCTTCTCTCCTTTCCCGTGAGATGATCCTGGTGTTGCCGTCTCCATCTTTTCTAGTCTCCCGCTCTCCTCCTCTTCGTCTCTGCGTTTTTGTATGCTTGGGAGGAGGCCGAAGCCTTTCGGACGAGTGCCGATCTGGCGCCTCATCGCACCAGCTGAGCCCAGACAAGCGTGCGTGCTATAGCTTGGTAGCCTTTGCGTGCGGTCTGTGCGGTAGGTGCGTCACGTCCGTGGCCGATGCCATCGTCACTGCCCTGCGATGGGGGAGCAGCAATATGGAGGTCATGCACTGGAGGCCGAACAGCGATCTCCCTCTGATGCTGGGGCAAGGCATCTAGGCACAGATCTTCTGCCCTTCCCATTCCCCTCCCGAGGAGGAGGACGAGGAGGAGGAAGACTTCCTCTCCCTCCTCCCCCTCCCCCCCCTCTCCTCCCCGCTCCATGCTCCACCCCTCGCCCCTTCACCCCTCCCACCTCTTTGCCCTCCCAGCTTCCTCCTCTCCCCTCCTCCCCCCCCCTCCCCCGAGCAGTGCTGGCACCGAGGGACTCCTGCTCGGCCCGCTCGCCCGTGGGCGCCCCCTCCTGCCCCAGGTCGCCCTCGAGGGCGCGTACAGCCGGGGCCCTGCAGAAGGAACCCTTTTCGTTGGGGAGGGGCTCGGCGTTCCCTGGTTGTTCTACAGTTTGCCTTCTGTCTTCCCGAGGTTTTCCACGGGAAATCGAGGTTCAACGCATGGGAGAAAGGGGCCCCGTTCCTTATCTGGGGCTCCCTAGGTCAACGCCCCGACTGCAGTTTGGTCATTCGCGCTTCGCGCTTCGCGCTTCGCGCTTCGCGCTTCGGCTCCGCTTCCTCCTCCTCCTCCTCCTCCTCCTCCTCCTCCTCCTCCTCCTCCTCCTCCTCTCCCCGAGGAGGCGGCGCGGGGGATCGCGAAGGCTGCCGCGCTTCGCGCCCTCGCGCGGCGCGGAGCGCGGAGCCGGGAGCCCCCGTGGCCCCGCAGCCCCGGGGTGGGGCCGCCGAGGGGCCCCGTGCTCGCGGCCCGCCCGAGGGCGCCCCGGCGGGCGCTCGCCGTGCGCCGCCGAGGCCCCTCGGCGGCCCCGCCGAGGCCTCTCTTTTTTTTCTTGCCCCGCCGGCACGCCGGCGGGAGGGCGCCCCGTCCGCCCGCCGGAGGGCGCCTCGGCGGCGCTCCGTGGGCGCCCCCCGCGCGTCCCGGGGTGGGGCCGCCGAGGCCTCGCCCGCTGCCCGCCCGTGGGCGCCTCTCGCAGGCGCCCCGTGCTCTCGGGGTGCCCGGCACCGCCTGCGCAGCACAGCTCACTCCGCACAGCTTGCACCGCAGGGCTGGCACAGCACAGCTCACGCCACGTCGGCCACGTCGCCCAGCTTGCACAGCATAGCTCGCGCCGCACGGCTGACACGGCACAGCTGGCACCGCGTAGCTCACACCGTCCAGCTTGCACAGCACAGCTGACGCCACATATAGCCTACTCCGCACAGCCCGCATCTCCACAGTGCAGCCACTCACTGCCTGGGGCCCACGCCGGCTAACATTCCTTTCTCTTCCTCCTCCTTGCTCTTTTGCTCGCTGCTTCTCCGACTCCTGATGCCCGTGCCCCCTTCGTTCTCGCCCTTCTCCTCGTGAGGCGGCGCGACCCTGCGTCTCCCGAGATCCCCGCGCAGGCTTCCGGTGCCCTCCAGAGGCCTCCGGAGCTCCTCGACCCCGGTGCCGGTCGTCACGGCATCGCTCAGACGTGTGCATTTGTTTTCGGCGAGGATCATCGAGGAGCATCTTGGATCATCCTGCAACAAGCAGCACGCACGGGGCCGAAGGGTGCACGAGGAATGGAGGTCCAGGCGATGGTGAGCCGTGCGGGCGGCCGGGGCCTGCCGCCAGGTGCACCCGGCGAGCCCGGCCCTGCAGGCGCTGCAGTCGCCCCTGCTGGCGCACGCAGGCCGCGCGCGCAGGGGCCGGGGCGCTGCGCCGCGGGGGCGCCGCCAGGGCTGGGGCGCCGCTCGAAGCATGTGCCGAGGGCCGGGCCCCGACCCTGGCCTCTCGGGTCGGGCGAAGGGGGGGTTTGGGAAAGGGGGGGTTACGAAATTTGCTGCATGTAGCTGGTTTCGGCCCCACCGAGGGGCCCGTTCCTCGATACATGGCCGCCTCCGGCGCCTGGAGGCGCCGGGAAAATCAGCTACGTGAGCTGATTCTCAAACCCCCCCTTTGCTATCCCCCCCTTTCGCCCGGCCCGAGCCTCACTCGGCCACGCGCAGAGAGGGGGGTAGGGGGAGGGGGGAAGGCTGCTTAGAAGCACCCCCGCTTCTGAGAGGGCGCGGGCCTTGTCTATATAGAGGTGAGGCCCGCGCCTCCTGAGGAGAGGCAGCCCTTCTTCGAAGAAGCCCTCCCCCGTCCCCCTAACCCCTCGTGCGCGCCGCTGACTCACGGCCTGTGCACCGCACCACCTCACTCGAACAAGGCAAAACGGCATCAACAGAAGCTTTTGGCTGTCCGTGCGGGTTTCCTGGATCTGCGCGGGCCCCCCCCCCCCCTGGCGTCGCCTCCGGCGCCGCCCCTGGCGCGGATCCAAGAAATCCGCGCGGAGCGCCGAAAGTTCATGTTTATGCCGTTTTTTCTTCTTCTGCTCATCCCGACGGTCGACCGTCCTCGGGCGCCCGCCCAGGAACAGAGAGGTCGAGATGGGCGAGGGCTCACGTCGCGAGCAAGTCGCGACTTCGGGGGGTCAGGGCACGGCGAGGAAAGGGAGGGATCAGAATCGTGATGCCGCCCTCCTCGCCGTCGTCTTCCGATCCTCCTCGTCGTCGTCCTCGTCCTCGTTGTCTTCGTCGCCCGCGTAGTCGTCGTCGTCGTCGTCGTCGTCGTCGTCGTCGTCGTCGTCGCCGCCGTCGTCGTCGTCGTCGTCGTCGTCGTCGTCGTCGTCGGGCCGACGGCCAGGCCCTGTCTTTGGCCTCACGGCCTTTGCACCGCATCACTTCGATTCCGACGGTCAGTCGTCGTCGTCGTCGTCGTCGTTGTCGTCGTCGTCGTCGTCGTCGTCTTCGTCGTCGTCGTCGTGGACGGTCTCTCCTGCTTCTTGCCCGCCTTCCCTCCTTCCTCTTCGTCCACTCCCCTCCCACTCGTCGTCGTCGATATCCTCCCCCTTCTCCTCCCCCTCACCCTCTTCCTCGTTCTCGGCCGCATCCTCGTCCTCGTCCTCGTCGTCGTCTTCCTGCTGCTCCTCTCGCCTACGAGCTGGAACGGTCAGAGGACGGTGACGCCAAGGCCAGGCTCTTGAAGCGAGGGGGTATGACCACCGCACTCGCTCCCGGCATCTTTGATTCAAGGAGCACGCGGGCGTTGTGAACATCGGTGCTCGTGGTGATGGTGGCTGTGTTGGTGTAAGCGACTGTGGTGGCTGTCGTGCTGGCGGTGGTGGTGTCGATCGTCGTGGTCGTCTTCGTCGCAGGAGTCAAAGGCGGAGGAGGAGAAGGACCAGGAATAGGAGCAGGAGGACAAGGAGGAGGAGAAGGAGTATGAGCAGGAGGACGAGGATAATGAGAAGGAGTGCAATCCGATGAAAAGCGCAAGCCGTTCGCTTCCAGAGCCCCACTTATTAATCAGCGCTCAAGGCGAGATCGGGACATCATCTCACGCGCATTCCGTTCAGTGGCTGGGGCGAATTCTCCGCGCGAGAGCGGGCAAACGCCCGCAATTATTATTCATGCCCATTGTGCAGATTGCTACCGCCTAATTGGCTTCGGCAGACGCCGCGGCAGTGATTGCATGGGTGTCTGCGATTAATGTGGCGAGTGGGTTTGGCGCGTGCGTTCGTGCAAATGACAAAGGGTCCTCTGGCGCGCATGCTGTCGGACATATCGTCAGGCGCTTTGTGCGCGCATGCTTGACTGGCAATCTCATTCAGACCGATGAGGAGTCTTCGATCAACGACCCAGCGCGCGCGGTTGCCGCGAAAAGATGGGTTGGCGGAAGTTCTCTGCAGTTTCATCTGCGACAAGTTCCAGTGGCATCCAAAACATGAGACGCTGCGGTTCAACGCTTCCACCAACCGATGGAAGGCTGCGTGCGGGCCCGGGAGCTGACTCTCGAAGGGCATTGCAATGTGGCTCTCGAAGAATACGAGCATTTCGACGCCGTGGCTGATTCGGCGCCGCGGCTGGCTGCGCGCGCGGTGCCGAACTTGCTGCGACGGACAGGCATCTTTGAAAGGCCAAAGCCCGTGCGCATAACTTGGCGACCGTGTCAGTGCGCGGTGCAACGTCCCCATTGCAGAGGGAATGAAACCACGCTGGGTAAGTGGAGTCTGGCTGGCAACAACGGTCAGCAATGGCGAACGCGTCGCAGCTGCGCCGAAAGGTCAGATCCAGTTTAGTATGCGCACCGATTCGAAGAAGCATTTCGATTCAACGAGAAACCGCCCTGGGCTCTCATTTGCAAGCTGGGCCTAGACAACAGCCCGCCGAAAATGCAGTCGCGCCCCTGGCCGGGCGCGCCTGAACAGATTGCACGGCAAGGCCCGCTCCGCGGAGTTCAGGCGCAGACGGGTGGGGTCGACCAGAGCAGTCAGTTCGTGAGCCAAGTGAGACACGGCGTCAGGTCTTGGCCTGTCGCCGAAGATCTCCGCATCGCCAGTGATGGAGACAGCGTCTTGCAGCGCCTCCATCTCCAATCGGTCTGCGCATTTTGGTCGATCTAGAAGTTTGCGTAGGGCACTCCAGTTCTTGCGTCATTCAGTTCTACTCTTATCCACTCTCCTCGACGTCTGTCCTATTCTACTCGACCCTACTTCAACTCTGAGCTATTCCATTCTACCCTGCTCTATTATACTGTCCCCCTCTCTGTTCTATCCTACCTTATTCTACCATCTACCCCATTCTACAGAACTCCCTATTTTACCCTACTCGTAGTCTATTCTCCCCTATCCCACCCTACTTTACCCTTACCTGTTCCATTCCGCCTTATTCTTATCTACCCTACTCTAAGTAATACATGCATATTATCTTCTTACTCTAATTGATTATACTCGACTCCTCCTCTCCTCTCCTCTAACCTGTTCCTTGTCTGCAATGCTCTACCCATCTACTCTTCCCTGCTCTACTCAACCGTGCCCTAATTTAGTGTAGCCGGCTCTGGTCTACTGGCTCTCTACCACTTACCCTGCTGTTCTCTGCCCTGCTCTACACTACCCAACCCTATTTTTTTCCACTGCCCTGCCCTACCCTGACTCACCCTGCTCTGCTCCATTCTACTTCTCTTCTCTATTCCGCCCTGCTCCTACTTTGCTCTACTCCAGTATTGTAAGCCCCTCTCTACTCTACTATGCTCTATTCCTCTTCACTCTTCTCTCTTGTGTTCCACCCTGTCATATTCTACCCGTTTCTACTCCACCCTCTACCCTACCCCTAGCTATACCGTGCTTTACTTACCATGTGCTAATCCATTCGAATCCCACGCCACTCTGTTCACACTCTGCTCTAGTCTGCTCTACTCTACTCGGCCCTGCTCTACTCTACTCTACCATACCCCCACTTGTTCAATTTTACTACACTCTGCTCACTTCTATTATACTTCCATTGTACTCTGCTCTGCTCCACTCTCCTCAGCTCTACTTTATGTGGTCTTACTCTGCTCTGCCTGCTCAACCGTGCTCTTTTCCATACTGTATTCTGGTCTGCTTTGTTTATATGCTCTTCTCTACTCTATCCTAAGCCACTTCTGATATAGACTATTGATTTGCGATTGTTGGGGCGACTCTGGAATAGTTTCAGGAAGCCATTGGTATAGCACTATTTCAGGGGACGGCATGCGGAATTAGAATATCCATGCAGATAACAGAAGAAACCGTGCGGGCTCAGCAGGAACCGTGCGGCCAGTTTTGACGATTGTTGGGCGATGGTTGGGAGGCCAATCGAATGTCCACAGGAACTTTTGACATAGCATAGGACGCAATGCGGATACTGAGGAAGTCATGTGCAGAGCAGAGGAAGGCATGTGGATATATAGGGAGTCATCCGGATAGCAGCGGGAGGCACTTGGATACAGAGGACGCTGCGCGGATAGGATGACGCGTGTTTGGGGTAATATCAAGGGGGTGGGGGGTGGGATTGAAATAGTTTTTTACACGCCTACTCGGAGAACGCCACGGGCACTTGAATGTGAAACGTGATGTTGTTATCAATGAATATATCGCGGAGAGAAGCATGAACACATGTGTATCATGATGCTGTAGCTCAAGTGTCCTGCGGCACGTCTGGCCGTCGTGCCATCGCACCATTCTCGGTGGTCGTTGTGTGAGGTGCGCGGCGATACATCCAGTCATCATAGCCCTCCACGTCCTCCTCCTTTTTCGCATCATCATCATCATCATCCCCATCTTCATCCTCATCCTCATTCTCATTCTCATCCTCATTCTCAGTCCCATCCTCATTCTCATCCTCATCCTCATCCACATCCTCATCCTCATCTTCATCGTCATCCTGATCACAGTTCGCATACTACTCATCATCGTCATGATCATCATCATGATCATCACGATCATCTTGGTCACCACCACCATCATCATCATCGTCATCATCACCATCACCATCACCATCACCATCATCACCACCATCATCATCACCATCATCACCATCATTGTCGTCATCATCACCATCACCATCTCTCGCTTCATCGTCCTACTCGGTTCCATAAGTGAACCATGGCAATGCAAGATGGGCTAGAAATGGCGGAGGTGCCACATGCGACACCCGTCGGCGTTGCCCAACTTCCAGCAATGTGTCACATGCGACAACTGCCGTTTTCGCTTCCCGACGATCTCTCATGAACCTTATTTGGAGTGTCTTGGTGATGTTCCGTGCTCCTGTGGGGCAATCTTGGGGCTTCTTTGGGGCTCCCTGGGGCCGTCTTGGGGCCAACTGTGGCCGTCTTGTAGCTGTCTTGGGTCCCTCCTGGCCGTCTGGGGGGTATCTCAGGGCCGTCGTGAGGCCATCTTTCGCCGTCCAGGGGTCATCTTGAGCCGTCTAGGGTCCCTCTGCCGTCTCGAAACCGTCCTGGGCAGTCTTGAGGCCATGTCGGGCCGTCTTGGAACCATCTTGGGCTGTCTTGAGGGCATCTTGGCTTCGGGATTGCGCATCTGTCGTTATACACCTGTTACCACGCCTGGCACCAAAGACTCCCTCACAGTAAAGGGCTCTGTCGGGGACGAAAATCCATTTCCACACAAGGTAGAGCATCAACACAAACAGGTGGGTTGTATGGCAATTGCAGTTTATTAGCCAAGGGCGCGGCGATATTCAATTCTCAGTAGAGGAGCTTCCCAGACAGCTAGCAATGCCTAGGCACAGAGATGTCCGTAGGCTGAAGCAAACATCAAACTATCTGACACGTGCCAGCAGCAACATTCCTACACCGAATGTGTGGTTCGGTGCAGGCACTGTGACATCTTATGTGGATTCAGATTGGGCAGGGTGTCAAGAGACTAGGATAAACGACCCAGCTGGGGTAATCATATGGGGCTCCTGTGTTCTAGCTAACTACAACCGTGCCCAGAACGTCATCGCCCAGTCAAGGGGCGAGGCCGAGCCTATAGCCTCTGGCGCCGTAGAAGCACGGCGAGCGCCGTTCTGATCAAAGAACTGGGATACGACATGTCCGCTGATGTAGAAGCAGGTCAATCGCATGGCGACTCTGTGTTGTATTCTTGAAGCATGTAGACATCAAGCTCTGACATGTGCAGCGCCTCGTTCAGACAAAGTGCCTAACAGTTTCAATTGTGTCGTCGATGTAGAAGATTTTAGACATTGGAGCGACGTATTTGCATACATCGAGGCTCGATACGCTGAATCGTTGGATGGGGAGGTATATGTAATGTCCGCTGCCATTCTGGTACAAGCCACTCTTTTTGAAGGTGCTTGTACCCCAACGTCGTCATGCAAATTTAGGATCGTGCCTACACGATGAATGTCCAGACTGGTTCTTGAGGTGCAATGTTGAAGGCATCAATTGTAAAATTAGACAACCTTTTAGACGCATTGCCGTTCAGGATGAATCAACATTTTGGCGCCAAGGCCCAACGCAGCAAGTGGGAGGAGTGAACCGAAGTTCAACCAAAAACAGCGCGGGCAGACCAGGCGCCTCTGTTGCCACCGCCCACGACGAACCTGGCGGATCAGGCGCCGAATCGTCAGAGCAAAAGCCCTTCGCTTGCAGAGAGCAGCATGAACAAACACAAGAGTCGCTGGTATCCCCCCCCCGCTGAAGCGGTCGCCGTTCGCGTCGCGCCTGTCGCCCTCCAGCTGGTGGCCAGGTGTCGTCGCTAATCGCCGGTGTCGCCGTGATGTGCTTCCTTCTGGTGCGGCGTCACGCCGCGATGTGCTTGGAGGCGAAGCATGATAAAGAGGAGTAGTAGGAACAGGAGGCGGGAGCAGGACGATGAGGCGGAAGAGGCCGTCGAGGTGCAGGGAGGGAAGAGGCCGAGGGGCGTCAGGGACGCGAGGGTGTGATGATGATGATGATGATGATGATGATGATGATGATGATGATGATGATGATGATGATGATGATGATGATGATGATGATGATGTTGTTTGAGGCGGGCCTGTGATTGTGATGGTGATGACCTGCGGTGGTGATGGTGATGCAAATAACATGATGATGGTGGCGATGATGGTGATGATGGTGGTGATGGTGATGGTGGTGATGATTCTGATGACGATGGTGGCTATCACGCAGGTGTTTGTGATGACGAGCGGAAAACGGCAGGGACGGGGCACCAGCGACAGGAAGAGGACGCGGCGCGCCCCGTGGCCCCACGAGACCAGAGAGTCGCAGTCGCAGAACGTCCACCATTGCAGCGCCTCAGGAACGATGCGGCGCCGTCGCCGACCGCTGCCGCCGCCCAGGACAACTACAGTCAACCCGCATAGTACGGACGATCAGCGTTCCAAGGTTACCCTCGCATCCTTCCCCTCGGCCCATCCTTGGCCGCTTTCGCTGGCCGCGCCCCGCTCGCATCGTGTCGACGTGGTTTTTCAAGGCCCTTGCATCCTTACCGCGCATCCTTGTGATACGGGTTGATTGCAACGGCGACGATTTTTGAAGTGTTTGTGAAGTTTTTGGTGTCTTCACTGTTTTGGTCATCTGGAGGCCACACCGCCGCCGCCGCCGTCGTCTTTGCCCCCGCATTTGTCAACCCCGAAGGAAGAAGAGGAGGGGATCCTTTCCGAAGAAAGGCTCGATTTCGGAAGAAGGGGAGGGGCAGAAGGAAGAGGAATGAGCAGGAGGAGGAGTAGGAATACCACAGCTTGGGAATCATCCCTTCGCTCCCCAGCACTACGGAGCGCCAGCCACCCATCGATTTCGCTTCCCTTTCCGCACGCGGGCCCGTGACACGGTCCAACCTTCCGAGGTGCCAGTGCATGTAGGGCGGCGAACGCTCCGCCTCACGAGCCCCGCGACGGGTGCCCCTACGCTGGAGCCTTGCGCACGTGCGTCAATGTCGTCCATCAAGCCCAGCCTGCAGGCAGACGGGATCTTTCACCCTTCTTTTTCAGTTTCAGCATGCCTCCGACGGCGGTGTTTTTTGTCCAATCAATGTCCAGCATGGGTGGGTTCAGCGGGTTGGATTTTAAGTTTGGTGGGTCAACGTTTGGGTATTTTCATAAACAGAGTCCACATATTGCTGTAGCCACAGATGCCACGCTCAGATGGACCACCTCCTGGTGACAACCACGAAACTTTGGTGACGTCATGCGCCAAACCTCTCTGCTAGCTTGTTCGACGCAACAGCTTCACCAATGATTTGCAGCGTGGATGGTATCAAGTGGTGTGTATGCCAGCTAGGGGACCAATCGGTGGTTATTTGCAGCGACAGAGTCAACGCACGGTTGGCAGGTACATGCACCAGGCATGGCTGAGTCAGTTTTTGGACAAACATGGTAGCTTGGCGACGAATATATCGCATTCTTCTTGCTAGCTTGGCCGACGGCAACTTCTCGACTGCGGAAACAACTTCAGCGTGGGTGGTTTCAATAGGTGAGTATTTCCTGCGGGTGGAGCCTTGCAATTGGTGGGCTTCCAGCGCCAGAGCGAGCGCATTGTGGGAAACTGCAGGTGCCACAGAAGGTTAGGGCAGAATTGAGTCAGCCACTGGATGCAATCGTGGCAGCTTGGACCGGCAGATGACATCAGGCAGGCAACCTTCGCACCTCGCTCCAGCACCCCCGTGCAGCACACGAGCCTACCCCTTGTCTTGCCAGACCCGTCCGCCCCCGAGTGGCCACTCGCTTCCCCCCCCCCTCTGCGGCCGCCCGCCCTGCCCTGTTCTCCGCTCGTGCATGCCGGCCAGCTCGCTACAGCGGCGCCCCCGTTTAGCCTGCTCGCTGGTGCTGCTGCCTCGGCCTCGCCGCCCACGGAACAGACACACGTTTTGCCACACCCGAGCGAGCGGAAGGGGTGGGCTGACTATCGTTGGGCGCGGAGGGCCCAGGAAACACCAAACTGCTGGCGTCAGCCGCTCCTGGGTGCAGTCTCTGGTAGCCGCGGGCCACTGTTTAGGAGGGACAACAAAAAGACACACAGACATAATGATCATCGATTACTGGAGAAAAACAGGAAAATGTGGGAAGTGGGGGGGAAGACGAAGACCCAGAAAATATAGGGAAATATGGGGAATCCTGGGATTTGTGTCCATATGCGTATTTGTGCGACCCTGGGTCCCTTCAATTGTGGCAAGCCGCCTGCCCCAGCCACGCCATCCTGCTGCGCTCCTGGACTTTACCCTTCCCCACCACTTGCGCCTCCCAGCCTTGCCCGCAGCCGTATCAGCGAGCCACTGCCGCCACCTAGCGCTTGCTCGCAGCCCTGACGTCCAGGCTCGAAGGGTTTGTAGCTTTTTACCCTGCCTGTTCAGCCTCCACCCGCACGCTTGCGCCTCCTTCCATTCCACCAGATCTGATATGCCGTTCGCCGTTATTCCAAACCGACACCTTCGAATCTGACGCTGTCCGCTGTTCATCGAAGCTGATCTGCTGTCCGCCTCCTTCCATGTCACCGAACCTGGGATCCTGCCCGCCACTTTGCCAGTTCTTCACAAGGTGCTGCCCGCCGCTCGGCTGCCCGCTGCCACGCCGCCTCAACTGTGAACGCGTGTGGGTGCATGGGGAGGTCGCACTGGTGGTGAGGGGACTGCCAGGGGAACACACTGCGCAGGCCGCCCTTGGCGTGGGCGCCAGGGGCGGCCGCGGACCAGGCGTGGCCCGCGCGTGCGCTCGCATCGCGGCAGACGTCAGCACACGAGAGGCGCAGGGCATTTGACGAGTACGCGGGGGATGCGTTCACGTGCCCAGTGTGCCAGCATGTGTATTCTAGTCGTCTACACCTCAAGCATCTTGCCAGGAGTCGGTGTGGGCCTCAGCTAATTGGTGGCAGCTGCAGAGAGCCGCCACTAGAGGAACGGCTTCGAGCAGAAGCTCGTGACCGTGCCCTCCTTGCCCACGCCCGGTCTCTGGGCCGAAACTGGTTCAAAAAAGGCGACTTACCGAGCTCGCACTAGTCAGTGCATGTTTTGCTTCATCTGTTATACTTGCGCTTTCCATGCCTTGGGAAAGAAAAACAAATGTCTCACTTCCCTTCCTCTAGGCCTTCTATCGGGGAAACGTGAGACTCGAGTGCGCCAGAACTCGGGTTTGCCGA
The DNA here is from genome assembly GCA_963575745.1 of Prorocentrum cordatum. Taxonomy (NCBI): domain Eukaryota; class Dinophyceae; order Prorocentrales; family Prorocentraceae; genus Prorocentrum; species Prorocentrum cordatum. The sequence continues at coordinate 273,601 of CAUYUJ010012114.1, read as the reverse complement.
CACTTTTTGGCGCGCGCGCGCGCCCTGGATTTTGACGGCCCAGTTTTTTTCCGGGGTGTTTGCAGCGGTAGCTCCCGTCATTCTAGATTGGGTCTCGCCATTTTCACGACGGCCCCGTCGCAGGGCTCATTTCGACTCCTTCGATTCGATTCGATTCGATTTCGATGGCTTCCGATTCCGATTTGATTCGACTTGGGATTCCGATTTGGATTCCGCCTTCCCACTGAGGCATTGCTACTCTGCCGATTTCTGCCGATTCGACTCCTCCCGACTTGGCTGCCGATTTCCGCCGATCCGTTTAATTTCGATCGCCGATTCGACTTATCGATTCGATTCTGGGCTCTCCTGCCGTCGGGCCCACCCGAGCCCCCCCAGGGTCCGAGCAGACGGGTTCGGAGACTCGCGCCGCATCGGCGATGCGGTGCAGCCCTCCGACCACAGGAGGAGGAGCAGGAGGAGGAGGAGGAGGAGGAGGAGGAGGAGGAGGAGGAGGAGGAGGAGGAGGACCCCATCTGGGAGACCTCTGCCTCCCCCCATCCCCTGGGGAGCCCGTCCTCCCCTCCGCCCCCCCCCCGCCTCTCTGTACGCTCTCTTGTGCTCCTGCTGCTTCTCTTTCGCCCCCCCCCCACGAAGGCTGGGAGGGAGGTCTTGTCCAGGTTGGCTTGTGGTCTTCCCCCCAAGAGTGGTGGCAAGTTCCCCCAGGCTTGAGTGTGAGGTCGTGCCCAGGCTTGACCTGGTCTCCACGGGTTTGCATCATCATCATCATCATCATCATCATCATCATCATCCCCCCCCAGCGGCGAAGGCAGCCGGCGTGGGAGGGGGGGGGAGGGCAGCGTTGTGGTACGGTTCGCATGCCCTCAGCCGCGAGCTCGAGGAGGGAGGGGAGGAGATGGGGGGGCACACGCGAACCCTACCCCATACCCCCCACGATTTCCGAGGGGGAGGGTGGGGTTCACTCCGTTTCCGAGCGGAGTGAACCCCACCCTCCCCCTCAGAAATCGTGGGGATAGGGTTCGCATGTGGCCCCCTGGGAGAAGCGTCATCGCCGTTGACGTCGTCATCATTCTGCCTGTTCTGGGCCTTCGGGGGGCCCGCTTGTCGCCGCGAACCAGATGCGCATCGACATCCCGGGCGGAACTGGGCTCCGGGAGACGTCGAGGGGGCAGACTCTGATGAGGTGACAGCTCTCCGTCCGCTTCTCGGTGGCGTCCGCGGGCAGGCGGCTGGGAGGGGGCCTCGGGGGCGAGGAAGGTTTCGCGAAAGGGGCTCGTCACAGGAAGGGCGGAACAAGTCGTTTACGGTAGGTTCGCGTCGTGTCGACCGGCGGCGACCCCGCCAGCGGCGTTCAACTTTGAACGCCGCGGGCGACCCAGAATCGTTCGATGTTGAACATTTGGACGTTGCGGAGACGGCCGATCGTTCAAGGTTGAACGATCCCCGCGGTGTCAGAAACCAACGCCGCAGTCGGCACGACACGGACCTGCCGTAGGCTGCGCCGGCAGTTCTGCTGGCGCAAGAGCGCGGGCGCAAGTTTTTTTGAGGACCCTTGTTGCGAAGCCATGTGCTTTTAGATGTCTTTGGGGCACTCGACTTTGACATCCTTGCGAAACCTAGGGTTTTCGACAGATTTCGGCATGCGCGCGCGACGACCCGCGCGTGTTGTGCACGTCGTCCCATGTTTTGCAACATATTCTTGCGACAGCACGCGAGCAAGGGCGTTCTAGCGATTTCGACATGCGCGCGCGAGAGGCCCGTCTGGTATGATTTTATGAACATGTTGAACAACCGATGGCTTTCTCAAGAATTTGAAAGGGCGCGGGCGCATTTTTTTTTGAAAACCCTTGTTGCGAAACCATGTTTTTTTATGTCCCAACCATCCTGTGGTGTTGGGTCCTCGTTTTGAAGAGACAGCGCCCCGCGTTCCTTCCTTCCTTCCTTCATCCTCCCCCTCCACCCCCCTTCGCGCTGCTTGCCTCTGCCCTTCTCGTCGGCACCGTCATCATCGTCATCATCATCATCATCATCATCATCATCATCATCATCATCATCATCATCATCATCATCATCATCATCATCATCACCATCATCATTATTATCTTCATCATCACCACCATCATCATCACCATCATCATTCTGCTTATTATTATCATCAGCATCATGGCCCCATGGGGAGATCCACCTAAGCCCCAGTGGGGGTGTTCCCATGCGTCTCCCCCACCCAGTACAGAGCTTCGTGGCCCCACAGGGAACACCACCTAAGGCCCCAGTGGCGGTGTTCGCATGCTTCCCCCCCGCCCAGGACAGCGTTTCGTGGCCCCGAAGGGAGCTCCACCTAAGACCCCAGCGGCGGTGTTCGCATGCGTCTCCCCCACCCAGCACAGCGTTTCGCGGCCCCATAGGGAACCCCACCTAGAACTTCAGTGGCGGTGTTCGCATGCGTGTCCCCCACCAGCACAGCGTTTCGTAACCTCATAGGGAGCTCCACCTAAAACTCCAGTGGCGGTGTCCGCATGCGTCCCCCCCTTCCAGCACAGCGTTCCGCGGCCCCAGAAGGAGCTCCACCTGAGGCCCCAGTGGCTGTGTTCGCGTGCGTTTCCTCCACCCAGCACAGCGTTTCGTGGCCCCCTAAGGAGCTCCACCTGATGCCCCAGTGGCGGTGTTCGCGTGCGTTTCCTCCACCCAGGACAGCGTTTCGCGGCCCCATGGGGAGCTCCACCTAAGACCCCAGTGGCGGTGTTCGCATGCGTCTCCCCCACCCAGCACAGCGTTTCGTGGCCCCATAGGGAGCTCCACCTACGGCCCCAGTGGCGGTGTCCGCATGCGCCTCCCCAATCCAGCACAGCGTTTGTTTGCCCCACAGGGAGCCCCACCTTAAGCCCCAGTGGCGGTGTTCGCAGGCGTCCCCCCCCACCCAGCACAGCGTTTCGTGGCCCCATGGGGAGCCCCACCTGATGCCCCAGTGGCGGTGTTCGAATGCGTTTCCCCCACCCAGGACAGCGTTTCGCGGCCCCACAGGGAGCTCCACCTAAGACCCCAGCGGCGGTGTTCGCATGCGTCTCCCCCACCCAGCACTGCGTTTCGTGGTGCAAGAGGGAGCTCCACCGAAGGCCCCAGTGGCTGCACTCGCATGCGTCTCCCCCGCCCAGGACAGCGCGTCGTGGCCCCATGGGGAACTCTACTGAAAGCCCCAGTGGCTGCACTCACATGCCTCGTCCCCGCCCGGGACAGCATTTCGTGGCCACATAGGGACCTGCAACGAATGCGTTAGTCACGAAGACGGTATTCACAACTGCATATGGTTGGGTCTTTCGCCAGGCTAATTGCTTTCGTGATTCTCGATCTTGAAATCCTTCGGATCCGGCATGCTCGCGCGACGACGCGCGCGTGTGCACTTCGTCCCGTTTTGTGCAAGGGACTCTTGGACATTGGTGATTCTTGATAAACGAGAGTGCGCGCATAGTATTCTTTGACAGGGATGAGGTGGGGGGCCGGACTCCAGCCTGGTTGGGATGCTATAGAATCGTAGGGAAAATGAGCCATGAGGCGGAATCATACGTAAATTGCCATGCGCGTGGCCGGCCTGACAACCCCAGCGGGGGTGATAGGGGTAGAATTGGACCCCTCAAGAAAGGGGAATTTGTTTCTGTTCGCAGTGAGTTGTCCACTCCATTGCTCGCGCAATCATCGCACCCGCCCGCCCGCAACTTGGTTTGCAAAACCCATGCGGCGGCGACTGCGATGAGTGCGTGGAGTTGGCTGGTGCGTCTCTGCGGCCGCGCTAGCCCGCGCATGCTCACGCGCGCAGCGGCCAGATAGTTTGGCGCTACCGCCGCGGCCGCCGCGGTGGCGCTGACCTCTGGGCACTTCCCATTGGGCACTTTACTGCGAATCGGCGACTTGGCCGGGCGCGGTATCATGGCAACGTCGCGTCGACAACGCTATACGCGATGATGATGATGGTATTGATGCTGGTGGCGATGATGACAACGACGGCGGCAAGGCCACTGACGGCGCCGATGCTGATCGAGCCGACGACGATGGCGGCTCCCTCGCGTCGGTGATGAAACTTTGGGGGGAGTTTGACATGCGCGCGCGGCCGACGCGCGAAAATGGCCCGAATAGTTTGATTCGACGCGGACTGTGCACACCCCAGCACGCGCGCGAGGGCGTTCGCATGATGTCAGCGTGCGGCGCGAGGGGCCCGTTTGGCAGAATTGAAGGAGCACGTTGAAAAGCCTTGTTGGTTTTCTTCAGAATCCGGACTGCCGCGAGCGCATGATTAGTTGACAACTGATGTTGCGAAACCGTGTTTTTTACACGTCTTCGGGGCTCTGCAACACGAAAAGGAGAGCGGTTTAAACCAGGGGGTGGGGTCGATTTTGATGTTTTTGTAGGAATGATAATCCGAAACGCCGAGCTTGAAATTGTCAAACCCGCAGTTCGCGCATCGTCCCGCCCGCCGACGAACCCACGCGGCGGCGTTTGCGGTGACTGCTTGGCGCGGGTTGGCGCATCGCTGCGGCCGCGCCAGTGCGCACAGGGTGGCGCGCAAAACGGCCAACCAGTCTGGCGCGACCCCGTCGGCCGCGGTGGCTGTGGTCGCGAGGGAGTTCCCGGTGCGTTCAGGAGCCCGCGCTGACGCGCGGGCCTTGTAGCGCGAGTCCGTGACTCAGGCTTGCGCTGTATCGTGGCGACGCCGACAATGGCAGACACGATGATGGAAGTGGCGATGCTGGAGCCAACGATGCCGTTGACGTCGGCAAGGGCAATGACGGCGCCGATGCCGATCACGCCGGTGACGATGATGTGTATCTACCTGTCAGAGATGAAAATTTTGGAATGATTCCGACTTGCGCGCGCGGCCAACGGGCGCGAGTCGCCCGCGTGTTATTACTTGACAGAAATCGTGCCCCCCCCAGCACGCGCGCAAGGGCGTTCGAATGATTCCGACATGCGCGCGCGAGAAGCCCGAATGGTCGCATTTGATGCCGATGTTGAACTATCGCTGGTTTTCGCAACAATTCGCAAGAACGCAAGCGCAACATTTTTTAAAATAGCATGCTGCAGGCTGTTGTTCCCAACCATCCAGTGGTATTGGGTCCTTCGTTTTGAAGAGACAATGCCCAACGTTCCTTCTCTCTGTTCTCCTCTCATCTCTTCTCCTTTCCTCTCCTCTCTTCTTCCCCCCCTTCTCCGTCCTCTTCCAATAATGATGATCACCATCGCCACCATCATCATCATCATCATCATCATCATCATCATCATCATCATCATCATCATCATCATCATCATCATCATCAGTTTCGTCACCATCACAATCACCATCTCCTTCATCCTCATCGCATTTCGTGGCCCCATATGGAGCTCCACTGAAAGTCCCAGTGGCGCAGCCCGCATGCGTTTCCCACACCCAGTACAGCGTTTCGTGGCTCCATACGGAGGTCCACCTAAGGTCCCAGTGGCGCAACCCGCATGTTGTTCCCCCACCCAGTACAACGTTCCGTGGACCCGTAGGAGCTCCGCCTGAGGTCCCAGTTGCGAAACCCGCATGCGTCCCCCACACCCAGTGCAACTTTTCGTGGCCCCATAAGGCGTTCCACCGAAGGTTCCAGTGGCGCACCCCGCATGCCCCCACCTGGTACCACGTTTCGTGGCCCTGTAGGGAGCTCCACCCAAAGTCCCAGTGGCGCAGCCCGCATGCGTCTCCCCCACTCAATACAATTTTTTCGTGGCCCCATAGGGAGCTCCACCGGATGTCCCGGTGGCGCAGCCCGCATGCGTTTCTCCCACCCATTATTGAGTTTCGTGGCTGCATAGGGGGCTCCACCAAAAGGTCCAGTGGCGCAGCCCGCATGCGTTTCCCCCACCCAGTACAGCGTTTCGTGGCCCTGTAGGGAGCTCCGCCGACGATCCCAGTGGCGCAGCCCGCGTGCGTCTCCCCCACCCAGTGCCGCGCTTCGCGGCCCCATACGGAGCTCTTCCGAAGGTCCCACTTGCGCAGCCCGCGTGCGTATCCCCACCCGGTACATCGATTCGTGGCCCCATACGGAATTCCACCAGTGTCCCATTACGGCGTTTCGTGGACCCGCAGGGAGCTCCACCAAAGGTCCCAGTGGCGCAGCCCGCACGCGTTCCCACACCAAAATTAAAGCGTTTCGTGGCCCCATAGGAAGCCCCAGCGAAGGTCCCAGTGTCGCAGACCGCATGCGTCTCCCCCACCCAGTACAGCGTTCCGTGGCCCCATAGGGATCTCCATCGAGGGTCCTAGTGGCTGCGCTCGCATGCGGTTCCCCAGCCCAACACAGCGTTTCGTGGCCCTACAAGTGGGCTCCACCGAAGACGATACCTACAACTGCGGTATTCACAACTGCATATGTTTGGGTCCTTCGCCAGATTAATTTTTCCCTACCTAGGCTCTGCCTAGAAGGGTTCTTACTCTCTAGCTTAGAGGGGCCGGGCAGTGGAAAGCGCCCCGGGCGGTTCCCCCAGTCCCCGCCCCGCGGTTCCCCCAGTCCCCTGGGAACTTTAGCTTTAGCTTTAGCTTTAGCTTTAGCTTTAGCTTAGCTTTAGCTTAGCTTTAGCTTAGCTTTAGCTTAGCTTTAGCTTAGCTTTAGCTTAGCTTAGCTTTAGCTTAGCTTTAGCTTAGCTTTAGCTTAGCTTTAGCTTAGCTTTAGCTTAGCTTTAGCTTAGCTTTAGCTTAGCTTTAGCTTAGCTTTAGCTTAGCTTTAGCTTAGCTTTAGCTTAGCTTTAGCTTAGCTTAGCGTTAGCTTAGCTTTTAGCTTAGCTTTAGCTTAGCTTCAGCTTAGTTTTAGCTTTAGCTTTAGCTTTAGCTTTAGCTTAGCTTTATTTTAGCTTTAGCTTAGCTGTAGCTCAGCTGTAGCTCAGCTTTAGCTTAGTTTTAGCTTAGCTTTAGCTTAGCTGTATTTTAGCTTTAGCTTAGCTTTAGCTTAGCTGTAGTTTAGCTGTAGCTTAGCTTTAGCTTAGCTTTACTGTTACTACTAATGCTGCTTTCCTAGGGGCTCCAACTCCTAGGTAGGGTCGCACTGGGATAATATATGTTTCTGGGCGCTCGATTTGGAAATCTTGACGAAGCCTACAGTTTTTGAAGAATTTCGGCATGCGCGCGCGACGACGCGCGGGTGTTTTCTCCAACCATCCTGTGGTGTTGGGTTTTCGTTTTGAAGAGACAGCGCCCCGCGTCCACACACCACCCCCCTCCTCCCCCTCCTCCCTCCTCCCTTCTCCCCCTCCTCCGCGTTCGCATGCGGTTCCACCACTCAGTACAGCTCTTCGTGGCCCCATAGGGAGCTCCACCGAAGGCCCCAATGGCTGCGCTCGCATGAGGTTCCCCCGCCCAGTACCGCGTTTCGTGGCCCCATAGGAGCTCCATCGAAGGCTCCAGTGGCTGCGCTCGCATGCCTTTCCCTCGCCCAGTACCGCGTATCGTGGCCCCGTAGGGAGCTCCACCAAAGGCCCCAGTGGCTGCGCTCGCATGTGGTTCCCCCACCCAGTGCAGCGCTTCGTGAACCCATCGCGGTTTGAAGCCAGGGAGCCATTAGAGCTCTTCTGGGAACTTCTTAGGGGCCCTCTTGGAAGCCTCGGGGGACCTTTTGTGGCCATCTTCGAGGATTTCGATCAAAGAAGGGGGGTCCTGAATTTCAGCGCCCCCCCTCAGAGTTGCCTCTCGGCGCCCTTTGGAAACGTTTTTGGGCGCTCTTGGGGCAATATTGCGGCACACTTGGGCCCCTCCTTGGGCCCTGTTTGATCTTCTTGGAGCCATCTTGAGGCTTTCAAAGCCCATCATAAGCGAAAGGCGAGAGCTACAATCTATTTGTTTCCCATGTATTCTGGAAGGTTTTGGGCCTCTTGAGGGCCTCCGTGGATGGCCCCCTGGCTACTTGGGCACGTTTCGGGTCGGTCTTGGGTCACCCAGATGCACGTTGGAAGCTTTCGTGAGCGATACCGCCAAGTATCTACCAATGTGCCTCGATCTTGGCAAGACCGGCCCTGCTCTCAGGATCGGTGCGTGTTGGCAGTCGGCGTCGTCAAGGGATCAGAATGAGCAATCCCTCTTAGGCATGGTTGTTTTCGTCATGCTATGACGATAGCATGCCGCACGCGATGCTCTCCCAGCGCGCGTGCGAGCGCGCCGATGACAACAGCATCTCGAGGAAGAGCAGGGAGGGGGAGGAGGCCCCCTCCTCCCCCCCACTCCCTGCCTTCTGCCTCCCGCCTCCTCCCTCCCTCCTGCCTTCTCCCCTCTCCTTCGCCCCCTCTTACCCCTTCTTCCCCTATCCTGCTCTTCATTCTCCCACGCCGCCTCTCGCGCGTTCTCCTTCCTCTCCCTCTCGTCTGCGTCATCGTCCTGGATCTCGACCTCCTCCTCCTCGTCGCCCTCTCATCGCCCCGCTCTCCCCCCAGTGGCAGGGACGACGGCGGCGGTCTACTCGGGGGGAGGGGGGGGGAGGGGGAAGCGGGGGTCGCCCGAGGCACTCCGCGGAGCCCGCGCGGGTAAAGTACGCACCCTTTACAGGCGAGCGCGCATCCCCGCCGACCAGGGCGCAACCATGCGTGCGCTCCGTTGTCGGCGTCGCCGTCGGCGTCGGCCGTCATCGTCGCAGTTGGCTTCGACCGTCGTCATGGTCGTCATGTTCGTCGTCGTCGTCGTCATCGTCGTCGACAATCACAGTCAGTCGTGGTCGTCGCGCCTGTCGTCGTCGCCGTCGTCGTTATTCTCGTCGGTCGTCATCTTTCGTCGTCCGTTGTCGTTCTTTGTCGTCGTCGTCGCCGGAGGAGGAACAAGGAAAACGAGAAGGATGAGGAGGAAGATGAGGAGGAGAAGGAGGAGGAAGAGGAGAAGGACAAAGAGGTGGATGTGTGCTCATCCTCCTCTTGCTTCTTTCCTCCCCTGCCTTTCCTTCCTTCCTCCCTTTCTCCCCCTTCCTCCGCTCTTCCTCCCCTCCTCTTCCCTTTCCGCCCTCGTCGTCTTCCTCCTACGGCGTCATCCGCCCTCCTTTTTATGATTCCCAACCATCCTGTGATGTTGGGTCCTCGTTTTCGAAGAGACGGTCCCCGCGATCCTCGCTCCTCCTCGTCCCCTCCCTCCTCCCTCCTCCCGTCAACCGCCCGCATGTGTCAATCACCACCCCGCACAGCCCTTCCTCCGTGCGTTTCACCCACCCAGTACAGCGTTTCGTGGCCCCATAGTGAGCTCCACCGAAGACCCCCAGTGGGACCGCCCGCATGCGTCAACCACCACCCAGCACAGCCCTTCCTCCCTGCGTTTCACCCACCCAGTGCAGCGTTTCGTGGCCCCACATGGAGCTCCACCGAAGGCCCCAGTGGCACCGCCCGCCTGCGTCAGCCACCACCCAGCAGACCGATTCGTGGCCCCACAGGGAGCTCCGCCGACCGTCCCAGTGGGCTGCCCGTATGCGTCAACCACCACCCAGTACAGCGCTTCGGTGCCCCATAGGGAGCTCCACCGAAGGTCTCAATGGGATCGCCCGCATGCGTCAGCCACCGCCCAGCACAGAGTTCCGTGGCCCCATAGGGAGCCTCACCGACGGCCCCAGTGGCACCGCCCGAATGCGTCAGCCACCACCCAGCAGAGCGGTTCGTGGCTCCACAGGGATCTCCCCCGACCGTCCCAGTGGCACCGCCCGCATGCGTCAACCACCACCCATCACAGCGTTTCGTGGCCCCATGGGGAGCTCCACCGACGGTCCACCCAGCAGAGCGGTTCGTGGCCCCACAGGGAGCTCCACCGAAGGCCCCAGTGGCACCGCCCGCATGCGTCAGCCACCACCCAGTACAGCGCTTCGTGGCTTCATAGGGAGCTCCACCGACCGTCCCAACGGGACCGCCCGCATGCGTCAGCCACCATCCAGTACAGCGCTTCGTGGCCCCATGGGAGACTCCACCGATGGTCCCAGTGGGACCGCCCGCATGCGTCGTCCACCACCCAGCACAGCATTTCGCGGCCCCATTGATTGGGAACTCCAGCAAACCCCGGTGGCACCGCCCACATGCGTCCCCCCCCACCCGGTACAGCGTTTCGTGGGCCCATAGGGAGCTCCAGTGGTCCGCCCGCATGCGACCCCCCATCCAAACAGCGCTTCGTGGCCTCATAGGGAGCTCCTCCGAAGGCCCGAGTGGCACCGCCCGCATGGGTCCCCCCTCCCAGTACAGCGTGTCGTGGACCCATAGAGAGCTCCACCGAAGCTTCCACTGGCACCGCCCGCATGCGTCGGCCACCGCCCAGTACAGCGTTTCGTGGCCCTGTAGGGAGCTCTACAGAAAGACCCCAGTGGCACCGTCCGCATGCGTCTCCCCCAACCAGTACAGCGTTTCGTAGCCTCATCGGGAACTCCAGCGAGGGGCACCGCCCGCATGCGTCAGCCATCACCCAGTACAACGTTTCGTGGCCCACGGGGAGCCCCACCGAAAGCCCCAATGGCACCGCCCGCATTCGTCTCCCTCACCCATTACGGCACGTCCCTCACGCGTTTCGAGACCCTATAGGGGGTTCCACCGAAAGTGGTACCCACGACGCGTTATTCACAAGTGCATATGGTTGGGTCCTTCGCCAGGATAATTCCCAACCGTCCTGTGTTGTTGGGTCTTCGTTTTGAAGAGACGGTCCCCGCGTTCCTCCTCAGTCTCCTCCGTCCTCCCCCCTCCCTCCTCCCCCTTCTCCCTCCTCCCTTCGTTTCACCCACCCAGTACAGCGTTTCGTGGGCCCATGTAGTAGAAGTAGTAGTAGTAGTAGTAGTAGTAGTAGTAGTAGTAGTAGTAGTAGTAGTAGTAGTAGTAGTAGTAGTAGTAGTAGTAGTAGTTAAGTAGTAGTTAGTAGTAGTAGTAGTAGTAGTAGTAGTAGTAGTAGTAGTAGTAGTAGTAGTAGTAGTAGTAGTCGTAGTAGTCGTAGTAGTAGTAGTAGTAGTTGTAGTAAGACTAGTAGCCGTAGTAGTAGTCGTAGACGTAGTAGTAGTAGTCGTAGTAGTAGTAGTAGTAGTAGTCGTCGTCGTCGTC
>CAUYUJ010012114.1:254892-262467 GCA_963575745.1 Prorocentrum cordatum | reverse complement strand
GTAGTAGTAGTAGTAGTAGTAGTAGTAGTAGTAGTAGTAGTAGTAGTAGTAGTAGGTAGTAGTTAGTAGTAGTAGTAGTAGTAGTAGTAGTAGTAGTAGTAGTAGTAGTAGTAGTAGTAGTAGTAGTAGTAGTAGTAGTAGTAGTAGGTAGTAGTAGTAGGTAGTAGGTAGTAGGTGGTAGGTAATAGGTAGTAGTAGCGCCGCCGCCGTCCCCCCGCCGCGGCCGAGGCACCCCGCTCCGCCTCGACTGACGCGGCTCCGGGCCGCGCCACGGGCGGCCGAGGGCGCCCCGTTCGCCCGCGCCTGCGCCCGTGGCGCTCCTTCGGCGCCTCGCGAGGGCTGCCGTCGAGGCGGATCTCGGCTGCGACAAAAGTCTGTACAGACCCACGGCTCCTTGGCCCATGCCTGCCGTCGCTGCCGTCGGCGGTCGCCGCGACAGAGCCACCAGACCAGGGCGCTCTGAGAGCGGTCTTCGGCGGCACGCGAAGGGGGGGAAGTGAGAAGGAGAAGGCCTTCTCAGAAGGCGGCGGGACTTCTCAGGAGCCCTCCAGCCTTCTGAGAGGTCTGTGTGTCTTCGGGGAAGGCTTGGACAGCTTCTCGGAAGGCCAGGGGACTCCCGAGTCTTCTGAGAAGGCCCGCCCTCTCTCACTTCTCCCCTGGCGCGCCGCTTACGATCAGCAGGTCGACCCCGCCAGATCCCAGGGGTCTGGCGCTCCCCCCAAGACAACAATCGGAGCGGGCGGCTTCTGGCTGTCTGCGGCCTCCGGGGGCCCCACGCTGGGCCCCCAGGGCCGCCCAGGACGACGACCCTGGGCGAGGAGCAAACCCCGGGAATGCAAGTCTGCGCCCGCGCGACTGCGGCCGGGCGTGGCAGAGGCAGATAGCCGAGCGCGGCTGCGCCCGCGCGACTGCGACCGAGCGCCACCAGTCGAGCCAAGCCGAAGGTACGACGGCGCCGGGTGGGGGCAGATCGATGGACAGAAGGCGCGCAGACGCATCGGTGCGATGGCGCCCGGTGGGGTATACGTGGATGTATGGATGCACCGCGAGGAGGAGGCCCCAGGCTGGATGAGGGAGGAGGCCGGTAGAGACTGACGCGTTGGACGCCTCAGACTCGCGAGGGGCGGCTGGCGCACAAGACCCGGCTGAGACACCGAAGGGGCAAAGCTCCAGCTGTCAGACCTCCAGGGCCCTCGCATCGAAAATAGTGCAGCAGCCGGATGTCTGGGATCAAGGGTACCCTGGTGTCCTGTGGTGCGCGACCCCTGCCCTCCTGCACTACTCCCTGAGATCCGACGTCTCGAAGGCAACAAACATGACGAAAAATCACGACCGGGGCCCCAGGCCCAATCTTTCCGCGCCATTTTTCAAACCGGTTCGATCTGTGTGAGGGTCCCGCAGCCCGAAATGATTCGAAACCGCTCGGCTCGGAAAAGTTGCGACGCCAGGATCTCAGGGCTGAGGCAGGGTGGCCCTCCCCAGACCCCCGACGTCGTGATTTTTTCATGACGCGACCCCCAGGGGCCTGGACCCCTTCCCGGGGACCGTTTTCTCATCCTGAATCGTCTTTTGACGGTCCCGAGGCCCGGCGAGGGCCCCCTGGAGGCCGAAAATAGCGAAAAACCTCCCCCTGTGATTTCTCCTCGGCGCGAGGGGGGCCTGGGTCGAAGGGGCCTCTCCAGGCGGCCCTGGCTGCAGCCCGTGGGGCTGCCGCCGGGAGCGCCGCAGGCCCTCCAGGCCGCGGCCTCCGCTGGGCGCCGTGCGGCCGTGCGAGCGCGGCGGCAGGCCTCTCCGCTCTCCTCTTCCGCTCTCTTCCCCAGACCCCCTCGCGTCGGGGAAAAATCTCAAGGGGAGATCTTTTGTTACTTTCGGCCTCCAGGGGGCCCTTGTCGGGCCTCGGGATTGTCAAACAACGACTCAGGATGAAAAACCCGTCCCTGGGAAGGGGTCCAGGCTCCTGGGGTCACGTCATGAAAAAATCACGGCGTCAGGGGTCTAGGCTCTCCCACACCGACACACACACGAGCATACCGTGCAGCATGCTGGCTGGCATCGACCTCCAGGACCTTCCTCCCCCCTCCCTCCCCTCACAACTTTTTATACCTGTGTCTCACACTGCATGTGTCCAGGCACGCCAGCTTTCTGAGGCCAGGGCCTTGCCCACCTGGTCTTAGCTAGGCCTGGGCGATGTCCGCAGCGGTTGTCGTATCGTATCGCCTCGTATCTCCGCTCTCCTCTCCGCGTCCTCGCTCTCCCCGCGTCACCAGGCCGTGCCTGCATGCTTTCCTGGAGGGGGGTTCTTGCCCCCCTCTGGGTAGCGGCCCGATGGGCGCCTCGAGGGAGCGGCGTGCGGTGGCTGGCGTTTCGGACTTTGGGTCGGTGGGCGTTCGTGGGCGCCTCGTGGGCGCCCCTGGCCCTGGCCATCCTTTTTTTGGGAGGCACAGTGGCTCATTGTTTACGAACAAGACGCCAGACGAGATGCACCACAATTATTGCACCCCATGTCTTGCAACACGTAGTCTGCCCAGCAGTTGACAACTGCCGGCAACATCAACATCACCATCAGAATATCCATCATCATCATCATCATTATCATCATCATCATCATCATCATCATCATCATCATCATCATCGTCATCATCATCATCATCATCATCATGATCATCATCATCATCATCATCATCATCATCATCATCATCATCAGCGACATCATCCTCATCAGCATCAGCATCCTCATCATCATCATCAGCATCATCAGCCGCATGATCATCAGCATCGACACCATCCATAATCTGCATCATCAGACATCATCATCATGAGCACCAGCATAAGCATTCAGCCATCATCATTCACCAATTCAGCATCATCACCATAATACCATCATCATCATTCATACTCATACTCAATACTCATACTCATATATACTCATACTCATACTCATTACTCATACTCAGTACTCATTACCATACTCATACTCATACTCATATATACTCATAAGGCATACTCTTCTCCATACTCATATCATACTCTATTAAATCATACTCATACACATTATCATCATCCTCATCATCATCATCATATTCAAGCTCATCATCATGATCATCATCTCATCATACCCCCCATCTTCATCATCATCATCGTCAATCATTCATCATCATCGTCATCGTCATCGTCATCGTCATCGTCATCGTCCATCGTCATCATATCCTCATCATCATCATCATCATTCTATCACAAGCAGCGCAAGCAGCGCCAGCGCCTCCTCGCATCATCATCCGCTTCATCATACGCATTTGTTTCCTCGTCCTCCTCTCCTCCTCCTTTTCATCTTCGCCTCCGCCTCCGCCTCCCTTCCTCCTGGCACATTGGCTGCGATCCTCCGCCTCCTCCTCTCTCCTCCTCATCCTCCTCCTCTTCCTGACTCCTCCTCCTCCTCCCTCCGCCTCATCCTCCTCTCGTCCTCCTCTCTCCTCTCCTCTCCTCCACTCATCCTCTCCTAATTCCTCCTATCCTTCTCCTCCTCGCCATTCCTCCTCCCCTCCTTCCCCTCCTCTCCCTCCTCCTCCTCCTCCTCCTCCTCCTCCTCTCCTCCTATCCTCCTCCCTCCTCCTACCCTCTTTTTTTTTCCCCTCCTCCTCCTCCTCTCTCCTCCTCCTCCTCCTGCTCCTGCTCCTTGCTCTTGTACTCTCCTCCTTCTCTTGCCTACGTATCCTCCTCCTCCTCCTCCTCCACCCCCTCCCCCTCCTCCTCCTCCTCCGCCTCCTCCTCGTCCTTCACCTCCTCCTCTTTCTCCTCCTCCTGCTCTTCTGATCAATCCTCCAGCATTCGCCGCATGGGGTATGACGTCTTGTTCAGCTTTTTATTCCACTGCATGCTTCTCCACTTCCCTGATGAGTGCAACTCGTCTGGGCACCGTTTCTAGATGGGCTGGAGTTGTTACACGAAGGGTCCAACATGAGATAGGCGTCGTGGCAGGTGTGGTTGCAAAACATGTGTGGTGCAAGGGAGGGAGGGAGGGAGGGAGGGAGGGAGGGAGGGAGGAGGGATGAGGGAGGAGGAGGATGAGGGGAGGAGGAGGAGGAAGGAGGAGAAGAGGAGGTGGGGGGAGGAGGAGGCGGAGGAGGCGGCGGAAGGCGGCGGAGGCGTGCGGAGGCGGAGGAGGCGGAGGAGGCGGAGGAGGCGAGGAGGCGGAGGATGCGGGAGGATGCCAGAGGAGGCGGAGGAGCGGAGGAGGCGGAGGAGGAAGGGAGGAGGAGGAGGAGGAGGAGGGAGGTAATAGGAGGAGGAGGAGGAGGAGGAGGTGGAGGAGGAGTGAGGGAGTAGGAGAGAAGAAGAGGAGGCGGAGGCGCGCAGAGGAGGAGGAGGCGGAGGCGGAGGCGGAGGCGGAGGCGGAGGCGGGGGGGGCGGAGGCGGTAGGCGGAGCGGAGGCGGTGTGAGGAGGGGAGGAGGAGGAGGGAGGAGGAGGAGGAGGAGGAGGATGCGGAGGAGGAAGAGGAGGAAGAGGAGGAGGAGGAGGAGGAGGAGGATGAGGAGGAAGAGGATGAGGAAGAGGATGAGGAGGATGAGGAGGATGCGGATGCGGATGCGGAGGCGGAGGCGGAGGCGGAGGCGGAGGCGCAGGCGGAGGATGAGTATGAGGAGGAGGAGGAGGACGATGTCTACGAATAATAAGACTACGAACACTGAGAACAAGACTAGTAATAACGAAGGCATACTAATACTCATACGAAACAGAAGACGATTACACATACTAATACGAATAAGAAGAATAATACTAATACGAAGACGACTAGGACGAACCACAATAATCATACACCTAATACAACCAATAATAATAACACTAACACTGCTAATACCAAAACTAACACTAGTACTACTACTACTACTACTACTAATAATAATAATACTAATAATAATACTAATGCTAGTAGCACTACTGTTACTACTACTACTACTACTACTACTAATAATAATACTAATCGTAATACTATCACTAACACTAGTACTACGATTACTACTAACACTACCAATGCTAATAACGCTATGAATAAATAATAATATCAATACTATTAGTAATACGAACAAGAATAATAATAACACGCATACTAGTAATACTGATACTAATAATAAAAAGGCAGAAGACAATTAGGAGGATGATGATGAGGATGATGAGGAGTAGGCAGATGATGACGAGGAGGATGCGGATGCGGGCGGAGGAGGAGGATGCGGGCGGAGGAGGAGGAGGGGGATGAGGCGGCGGAGGAAGATGATGCTGATGATGATGCTGATGATGATGATGATGATGATGATGATGATGCTGCTGCTGCTGATGATGATGATGATGATGCTGATGCTGATGCTGATGATGATGATGCTGATGATGATGCTGATGATGATGATGCTGATGATGATGATGCTGATGATGATGATGATGATGATGATGATGCTGATGATGATGATGATGCTGATGACGATGATGCTGTTGATGATGATGCTGATGATGATGATGATGCTGATGATGATGATGATGACGATGATGATGCTGATGATGATGCTGATGATGCTGATGATGCTGATAATGCTGCTGTGATGATGTTGATGATGATGATGCTGATGTGATGCTGATGATGATGATGATGATGATGATGATGCTGATGCTGATGATGATGGATGATGATGTGCTGTGATGTGATGTATGGATGATGATGTTGATGGATGATGATGGCTGATTATGATGAATATGATGTGATGATGAGATGATGATGATGATGATGATGATGATGATGTGATGCTGTGCTGATGATGATTGAGGATGATGTTGATGATGATGATGAGATGATAATGATGTTGATGATGGTGTTGATGCTGATGCTGATGTATGATGATGATGAAGATGATGATGATGTTGATGATGATGATGATGATGATGATGATGATGATGATGATGATGATGGTGATGATGATGTTGAAATGTTGATGATGATGATGATGATGTGATGTGTGATGATGATGATGCTGATGATGATGTGATGATGATGTTGATGATGATGATGTATGATGTGATGATGGATGATGATGATGATGTGATGCTGATGCTGATTGCTGATGATGTTGTAGGTAGGAGGAGGAGGAAGGTGGAGGACGAGGAGGAGGGAGGAAGGACGAGGTGGTGGAGGGAGGCAGAAGGTAGGATGGAGGATGGCGGAGGGAGGAGGCGGAGGAAGAGGACGGAAGGATGAGGAGGAAGAGGAGGAGGAGGAGGCGGGAGCGGAGGAGGCGGAGGCGGCAGGCTGAGGCAGGAGGGGAGCGGTCGGCGGTTGCGGAGGCGGAGGAGGAGGCGGAGGCGGAGGAGGAGGAGAGGAGGAAGAGGTGAGGAGGAGGAGGAGGAGGAGGATGAGGAGGAGGAAGAGAAGGAACAGGAGGAGGAGGAGGAGGAGGAGGAGGAGGAGAGGAGAAGGAGGAGGAGGGGAGGCTGGAGGCGGAGGGCGGAGGCGGAGGAGGCGGCGAGGGGAGGAGGAGGAGGCAGAGGCGGAGAGGAGGAGGAGGCGGAGGAGGAGGAGGAGGATGAGGAAGAGGAGGAGGAGGATGAGGAGGAGGAGGCGGAGGCGGAGGCGGAGGCGGATGCGCAGGCTGATGATGATGATGATGAGGAGGAGGAAGAGGAATACGAATAATAAGAATACTAATACTGAGAACAATAATAGTAATACGGAAGGACTAAGAATACTCAGACGAATCAGAAGACGGATCCACATACTAATATGTATAGTAGTAAGAATACTGATACGAAGAAAAATAAGACGAACCACACTACTAATACAACTGATACAAATAATAATGCTACTCACGCTAATAACAATACTAATACTAACAGTAACAATGCTAACACTAGTACTAAAACTAATACTGATACTAGTACTAATACTAATAATACTAATGCGAATAATAGTACTCCTAGTACTACTAACAGCATCACTAACACTTAGTACTAGTACAAATAATAATACTAATGATAATAACGCCATGAATGCGAATACGAACACTACTATTAATAAGACGAGTACGAATAATAATAACACGCATGCTAGTAATACTAACACTAATGATAAGAAGCAGAAGACATTGAGGAGGAGGAGGATGAGGAGGAGGAGGAGGAGGCGGGCGGGCGGATGAGGAGGAGGCGGGCGGAGGAGGAGGACGAGGACGAGGAGGAGGAGGAGGAGGATGATGATGATGATGATGATGATGCTGATGATGATGATGATGTGGTGGTGCTGCTGCTGCTGCTGATGATGATGATGTGTGATTGTGATGATGATGTGATGATGCTGATGATGATGATGATGATGATGATGATGATGATGTTGTTGATGATGATGATGATTGATGATGCTGCTGCTGCTGATGTGATGATGATGATGGGAGGAGGAGAGGAAGGGAGGAGGAGGAGGAGGAGGAGGGAGGCAGGGGGAGGATGGAGGATGGAGGAGGAGGGAGGAGGAGGAGGGAGGATGGAAGGAAGGAGGAGGAGGAGGAGGAGGAGGAGGAGGAGGAGGAGGAGAGGAGGAGGAGGAG
>CAUYUJ010012114.1:249892-252392 GCA_963575745.1 Prorocentrum cordatum | reverse complement strand
ATGATGATGATGATGGTGATGGTGATGGTGATGGTGATGGTGATGGTGATGGTGATGATGCTGTTGATGATGCTGCTGACGATGATGCTGATGGTGATGATGATGATGATGATGATGATGATGATGATGATGATGATGCTGATGATAATGACGATGCTGTTGACGATGATGGTGTTGGTGATGACGGAGTGTGAGTCTACCTTTCTGGTGACTCGAGCCGCGCGACGAGGTGCTGCTGATAGCAGGGGCAATACCAAGAGCAGCAGGGGCCGTCGGAGGATTGGGAACACACGTGGAGGAGAAGGGGGCGAGTCGGAGAAGGATGACGAGGATAGTGCGGATGATGATATTGATGGTGATGAAGATGGTGATGCTGATGATGATGATGATGATGATGAGGATGATGGTGATGCTGCTTATGATGCTACTGATGGTGACGATGATGATGCCGAGGCTGATGATGACCATGATGATGATGATGATGATGATGATGATGATGATGATGATGATGATGATGATGATGATGATGATGATGATGATGATGCTGATGCTGATGCTGATGCTGATGCTGATGCTGATGATGCTGATGCTGATGCTGATGCTGATGCTGATGCTGATGATGCTGCTGGTGATGATGATGCTGCTGATGATGATGATGATGATGCCGATGCTGTTGCTGATGCTGATCATGATGCTGCTGCTGCGGCTGATGATGCTGCTGATGTTACAGCTGGTGATCATGCTGATGCTGGTGTTGCTGCTGATAATGATGCTGACGCTGATGATGCTGCTGCTGATGATGCTGCTGCTGATGATGATGATGCACATGCTGCTGCTGGTGATGATACTGACCATGATGATGATGCTGATGACGATGCTGCTGATACTGATGATGATCAGGCTGATGATGCTGATAACGATGCTGATGCTGATCCCGACGATGATGATTCTGATGCTGATGATGCTGATGATGATGATGTGATCATGAGGAGGCTGATGCTGACGATGATGATGATGCTGATGATGATGATGCTGATGATGATGATGCTGATGATGAGGATGATGATGATGATGACGTTGATGATGATAATGATCATGATAATGATGATGATGCTGCTGATGATGCTGATGATGATGATGATGATAATGACGATGATGCTGATGATGATGATGACGACGATGATGATGATGATGATGATGATGATGATGATGATGATGATGATGATGATGATGATGATGATGATGATGATGATGAGATGATGATGATCCAGATAACACTGATGATGATGGTGATGATGATGAGGAGGGGGAGGAAGGAGGAGGAGGAGGAGGAGGAGGGGAGGAGGAGGAGGAGGAGGAGGAGGAGGAGGAGGAGGAGGGGAGCAGGAGGAGGAGGCAACGGAGCAGGAGGAGGAGGAGGAGGAGGATGAGGAGGTGGAGGAGGAGGAGTGGGACCAGCGTAAACCCAAGAGTCATCAACGATGTTGGAGTAAACCCTCCCTCCAAGCTCCGTCTTCATAGGCCCCTACAACGGTTCATGTCCATTGATGGAACTGCCTCGTTGGAAGACATCCGTTTGGAGACCCTGAAGCATGCCAAAAACCGTAGACGGGCAAACGGCGATGTAGCTAATGGCGATGTAGGTTTTGGTATTGTAGGTGAGGCTGGCTCGCGTGCTGGCGGCATTGGCTTCGGGGGAACCGTGTCTCGCAGGTGCGACCTGCGTGAAAAGCAGCCTTGTTTGCAAGTATGATTGGACTTCCTACGAACTCAGAATATCGCGCCGTAGACGGTAAACGGCGACGCGGATAACGGCGACGCAGGAAAAACGATTGAAGGAAAGCGTTGTTGGTGGCCGAGCCTTTTGTAGGAAAGCGTGGTTTGTGCATTCCTACATTTCGCGGTGTCGTTTTCGCTCGATACATTCGCAAATTTGACATGTAGGAAACGGTGGTTCGTGATTTCTTAGATTTCGTTTTTCGTGTGCTCTGCGTCGCAACGACGTCCGAGTTCAAACGAGCGCGCGCGATAGTTGCACGTGCGGCGCGCGCACGGCTTTGACGCCTGTAAGCGTTCGGGAACACTTGAACAAGGATGTTGAAGCTTGTTTTCGTCAAGATTGAAAGTAAGTGCGCCATGGCTCCGAATTCATCGAGTTTACACTGCGAGCGGGGGGTCTTAAACATCATATTCTCAACCTCGCCGTTAAGCAACATCGCCGTTTGCCCGGGTTTGGAAAAAACTGTTCTCGGGATTCCAACGCCACGGAACAACCTGACTGCTGCGCCCGCATAATCCTGAATCCAGAATCTGGTATTTTGATGATGAGGATCCGTGAATTTCTTGAAGATTTTGTAAACGAATGTGCGCGGCGCTAGCGCGAGAGCCACATTTTGAAAAGGAACCACCCTCAATCCGTGAAATTCTTGCAAAGTTTAAAAACGAGAATGCGCCGCACTCAGGCGAGAGCCACATTATGAAAACCACCCGCCCTCAATCC
>CAUYUJ010012114.1:234892-244892 GCA_963575745.1 Prorocentrum cordatum | reverse complement strand
AACACAGCGGACCAAGGACACTGGGGAGGCCTACAGTGCTCCAACTTGCCTTTAAGGGCAGGAGACTTACTGACGCACCTCTGGCACTTCAACTGAGCTCCCACTTTCAAGATATCATATCCTTGTGCCAGCAGACTGAGTTTGCGCTGGTTCAGGGGCGTGATCACATTCTCAGCTCGGTGCTGCTCTCGGCCTAGGCGATCGTCTCTGGACATCACACGCGTCAGCACAACATGACGACTGATCGCTAAGAGCTTTCGGAACACTAAAAACCTGTGGTGATCCTCTTTCCCGAGGCCACTTATACACTTAGAATCTAGGCCCCCCCCCAGCCCGCAGCAACTCCAGCAACACACGTCTGCCACTGCATGCGCAACTAGGCTGTGGGCGTCGGGGCGGTTCTGTCTGATACAGCGCTCGGTGGGGTGGCTCTTGACCCAGTGGGCCGATACCGTGCCGTCTCGGGTGCTGAGCTGGTCCCACACTTCTTGTCATGTATCGATCACCACCGACGTGCCAACGGGGGCCTGGGGTCCTCTTTTGAAGGCATCAACAATTGGCTAATGGTCCGTGCAGGACGTGATTCGGCCAGCAGTGGGCCTCAGCAGAAACAGAACAGCACTGAGCTCGGCACGGGGCGAACTTTGATGGGGGCCTGCCAGGGCACACATCGAACGCCTTCTACTTCCAAGGATCCAGGTCGAAGGTGAACGACGCACCACCCACATCTTCTCGTCCTCCAATCCTTGGCACATTCGCCTCCAGACCCATCGGTACCGAAAAAGCCGTTCACGATCTGCCTATCGCCATTGAGCGCTTCCAGGAACGATCCCCACGCCCAAACTTTCAGCGAAGCCTCAGTGAGGGGATCCAGGCCACGGAGCCAAAACCACGGGGCATCCATGGCCCCTTGGCTGGCTTCGGAAGCCATACTTTGGGTTTGGGAAATGTGGGGATCGTCCAGCTCTCGGTTGCAAATACATTCCCCAAATCTGTGCATTGGCGTGTCGGCATGGAGCCCGCATCTGGGACACAACCCGCTCGAGTCGTATCCTCCGTCTTTCAAACGCTGCTGTGGCCACCGAGCTCCAATTATGAGGTTGTGGAGGATGCCTATGCCCTCCGTGTCTCCGTCTTTGTGCAACTGCTTTCGGAGCCGACGGTACACGGTAGAATCAACAGCTCCTTGCAGGCCATCTCCACAAACTTGTTTAGCAGCTTTTAGCCACTGCCGCTCTGAAACGCAAGTAACAACAGCATGCCACAGGAAACAACGGAAGTCCTTGCGATCGATTCGAACGATGCCTCCAGGGAACTCCCAACGAATGGGGCTCGCAGGTGTACCTCCCAAGCCCAAGATGGTAGCTATAACAGCACACACGGATCCCCCATGTTCTCAGGCCCAGCTCCATGCATTTTCCGCACGAGGGGGTTCCAAATCAGAGGGATATTCATCTCGAACTTGTCATCGAGGTGTGGCCACAGGCGTCCCAATTCCAGGAGATGCTCATATCTAAGCTTGTATCCAGGATCATCGTGTGCTGCTCTCCCAAGCGCCACAAGGGTGGTGGTGCACGCCCCTGGACTCCACCTACCTGTGGCCTTCGCGGCTTGCGCTTGGAGAGGCTGCACTCTGGATGGGGGCATGCCAAGCACCTGCGGGGACCACGTCCCGACGGCAATAACAGCTTGCTTGAACAACCTGCGAGCCTTCACGTTGAAGGCGGACAGAAACTTCAGCTTCTTGGACCTCCTCATAGCTTCCTTCTTCCGGTCATTCCTTTTTCACATAGTACGCCTATTCCCAGGTCTTTGACAGTGTTCACGAATTTGAGGGGAAGCCTGAGCCTGGAACAGGCAGCCCTCAGGGGCCGCTCAGGAGCTTTACCAGAAGAAACCACGGCTGATTTTTCAGAGATGGCACAACCACGAGCACGAAATCTAGAGCAACGGCCAGCAGCTGCAGGAACAAGATGCTGGCAACTGTAGGCCGTTGAGCCTTGCACCGACTGCGTGACGTCACCCACGTACGCAAAAGCTGGAACACGAGGAAGCTGTGCATGTATGTGTTCTAGTATATCGTAAACATAACATTTGATCCATGGCACTGACTGCGAACACCCAGCCAGTATAGAGATCCCACTGGGCACCACGGAGGAAACTATGTTAGTCACATCTAGCATCCTAGGGGCTGTGTGTATCATGAGGTCAAGGTACAGTAGGAGAGGGGAGTAGTTCACATTAAGCGCAAGCCCTATCATCTGGACAGGGTCGATCTTGTCGAAAAACTTCCCCATGTCTCGGTGCGCTGAGGCTGACGCTTCTCCTAACTCTCGAGCGACCTCGTGCACCAATTCCCTGTTCATAGCAGCCCTCAGGGCCGAAGGGTTTTTGACAGCGGTGTCCCAAAAGGCACCGTGGATGTCGGTCCACTCCAAGATTTTGTCTCCCCGAAGCTTGGCGTAGACCCCACATAGGGTCGGTCATTTGGTGATGGGTCGTTCGGAGGTCTCATTCTTGGGCAGCGACGCGACGAGGTTCAAACAGACTTGCTGAGGGAACGTGAGCATCCGCTCGACCTCTCGGAAAATGCCTGCGAGAGGTTCAAGGGCCTCGATAGGGAGCTTCAGCAAATCTCTGGGGGACCATCCATCGACCCCAAGGCCAGTGTCCGCGGGGAGCCACCTCGACACTCTGAGCAGGTCCTGGGGCTCAATTGGTTCCAACCCGAGCTCTTCCTTCTCGGCACAAGGCCGCAGGCGGCCCACGGCAAACGCCAGATCCGTTTTCTGGGCGCCGGTGGGGGTCCAAACTTTCCTCCAACCACCTTCGCGATGAGTCATCATCGCATCAGTCACCCGGGCAATCCTAGACTGGGTGATGTGAAACTGCACTTCTTGCTTATAATCGTTCAAGCCACATGTGTATCTTCTTGGCTTCACCTTTCAGCCCAGGGGGGATCCAGTCATGCAGGGACTGCCTGTCATTTTTTCCGAGCTTGCGTCCACGCGCGACGAAGGATGTGCACACTGGCCCCAACCATCTGCTCGACTTTCTTGGTGTCAAACGCACCTGAAGTGTGCCACTCGGCCCACACTTGAGCATGATGTGGCTCTCCCAACGGGCCTAGGTGCTGGTAAACTTCAGCTGCTCGTTCAGCCAACGTGGTCCTGAGGACATTGAGGCGGTCGACGCCACCTCGCCTCAGGGAACTAACGAGATCAAACAGCCTAGCAGAGACAACATACCAAAAAAGCGAGATCAGGGCACACATCCTTGCTTCACTTTACCTCGTTTGGGACGGGGCCCTAACCGAAACTTTCCACCAGAGCCCCTGGCCCCTCGGGAGGGTTCCCGCTCGGCCCCAGACCTGGAGTACAGAAGGGTTTCCGCTGCCGCGGACCAATCCGAGTACATTTTGCCCAAGTGTCCTGAATGAACATGCGCATGATATGAAAGGGCAGCTCCTTCCACTTCTTGCGGCACTTGGTGGTCTTGGCTCGTGCCAGCTCCCGTTTCCTGTACATAGTGGCCCCCCTGTCGGTCAGGCCCCAAACCGCTGGTGAAGGGTGCGGGCCTGCTCCGCTTGCAAACTTCAGCCTGCATGACTGCGACGAGTAGAGTAACATTTACCGGCACATGTGTTTTGTAGGATGCTCTTAGATCAGCTGCAGCAAGAATACAGGGTCGAATGTCATGGGCGCAACATCATAGTCAAGCATGTTGCCATTACTTTCATCACACGTGTAGGTCACACTAGCAGGTTCAAGGATTCCACCTTTCACTCGAAAGCGCATGGATGTAGCAAACGTGGTTCAACATTAATGTCACCTGTGAGGATCCACGGCATCTCAATCATATTAACGAACTCGGCGATCTGCTGGATGCGCTTCACATCGGTGGCGCCCACTCCAACACCTGACACACTATACACCACTCCCACTGCCAACGCAGTACCTTTCGTCTTGACCTCCAGGAACAACCAGGACTCACCAGCCCCGATATCATGTGCTCCACCTGGGACCCATCGACGACACCGTTCATGTATATGCTTTTCTGAGCCACCGCACCGACGCCTACTTGGAAGCCGCCTCCTAGTGACGCTGCAGCAATCTGGAAATAGGACCTTCAGCCCATCTGCGCACACTCTCGCTTGGCGGCTTTCAGCCGACCTTCAACACCCACATGATGTTCACAGACAAGATATGCGCCAGTGTCGGCTACTGCACTGGAAATGTGATCTTTCGCAAGCGGTTGCCGACTCGTTATATTGGCAGCCTTGAAACTCGGTTCTCGGCCATGTTTGTTGCTAACGCTGCTGCTGAACGGGCTGGGGGAGGAGGAGGATTAGTAGGATGAGGGGGAGGAGGAGGAGGAGGCGGAGGAGGAGGAGGAGGAAGAGGAGTGGGAGAAGGAGGAGGAGGATGAGGATGAGGAGGAGGAGGAGGAGGAGGAGAAGGAGAGGAGGAGGAGAGAGGAGGAGGAGGAGGAGGAGGAGGAGGAGGAGGAGGAGGAGGAGGAGGAGGAGGAGGAGGAGGAGGAGGAGGAGGAGGAGGAGGAGGAGGAGGAGGAGGAGGAGGAGGAGGAGGAGGAGGAGGAGGAGGAGGAGGAGGAGGAGGAGGAGGAGGAGGAGGGAGGAGGAGGAGGAGGAGGAGGAGGAGGGAGGAGGAGGAGGAGGAGGAGGAGGAGGAGGAGGAGGGAGGAGGAGGAGGAGGAGGAGGAGGAGGAGGAGGAGGAGGAGGAGAGGAGGAGGAGGAGAGGAGGAGGGGCGGAGGAGGAGGAGGAGGAGGAGGGGCGGAGGAGGAGGGGGCGGAGGAGGAGGAGGAGGAGGAGGAGGAGGAGGGTGAGGAGGAGGCGGAGGAGGAGGCGGAGGATTTCTAGGCGGGAGGGGGGGGTGGGGAGAAGGAGGAAGAGCAGGCGGAAGAGGAGGAGGGACGGGGATGAGGAGGCGGAGGAGGAGGAGGAGGAATACTAAGACGACGATGCATCATACTAATAGTATGGGAAGGATGAGGAGGAGGATAAGGAGGTGACGGAGGATGAATATGAGGAAGAGGAGGAGGAGGCGGAGGAGGCGGAGGATGAGGAGGAGGATGGGGAGGCGGATGCGGAGGAGGAGGAGGCGGAGGCGGAGGCGGATGAGGAGGAGGATGAGGCGGATGATGATGATGAGGAGGAGGGAGAAGCGGAGGGGGGGGAGGCGGCGGAGGAGGATGTTGAGGAGGAGGAATATGAGGAGGAGGCACACAACGAACAATACGACTACCGGTATCAGCAACGCTAATCATATTATTAGTTAGCATATCAATAATATTAAGAATAAGAAAACTACTACGACACATACTAATACTACGATTAGTAATGCTCAGCATACTCATACCACTATTACGAAGACGGTGAACACTAACACGACTGCTAATGCGACTAACACCCGTACTACGAATAACAATAAAAATATTGCTAGTGCGACTATCTATAATACGATCAAGGCTAATCATGCTACGAAGACGAGGGAGACGACCACTAACACTAATACGACGAACAATACGCATACTGATACTATGGCAAAGGCCAGCCATAATAACACGAAGACGGCGAACCATAATGTGAGCACTCGGGGTAACACGACCACTGATACTCATTACACTATTAAGAATGCTGATCCGAATGCGAATACGACGACGACTAGGAATCGTATTGCGATTACTACTGCCAGTAATAACCATACTAATACGGAGAAGACGAATACGACTAATACTGCGACGAATAGTACGACCACGAAGACTAGTACGAACCATAGTACGACTACCTATATTTTAATGCGTATAACCATAACATGAATATTCCTACCAAGAAGACTGGGAAACATGAGAAGACGAACACGACAGATTATAAGGCACACCTGAATAATCATATCATTAAAGGAATGCCACTAAGCAGGCTAATAGTACGAAGAATAATATCACGACGGAGACGAGGACTAATCAACTTATACCACGACAACAATAGTACTATTATTGTGAACGCGAAGGCGACGACTAACCGAATAGGAAGCATAAGACGACTACTGCTACTACTCGTAATCAACCTAAGCATAAGACGAACCATAACAACTTGAGACGAATACTACTACGAATATGAAATATAATACGGGTATTACGAATACGCATACTCACACTGCCAATAAGAGTAATACCACCAATAAAAACATCAACCATACTAATACTATTCAGACGACTTATAATACCAATGATACTGATCGCCGTATTACTACTAATAATCGTGACCATGAGAAACATACAACTAACACGAAAAATACTATTAATGCGATGACGAAGGCGACACATGGTTCTAATCATAAGGATAGCAAGACGAGTAACCATATGACTAATGCGAATGCGAATAACAAGATAGTAGTACCAAGACAACATAACAATACTAATACGACTCAGAAGAAGAGGAGGAGGAGGAGGGAGGAGGAGGAGGAGGAGGAGTTGGAGGTCGGTCATGCTCATATTTTTTGACATGGTCTTCACATGAGAGCTCGCAGCCCAAACAAACAATTCGGGTGGGGAGTGCACCAGAAAAGGGTAACGGGAAAGCACTGGGAGTCCCCGCAGGGCAGGGTCAGGCTCCTGGAGAAGCTCTTGAACTGGGCATTGACATGTGAGGCGCTGGACCCTGAGCGCCTTACCAGCATTTGCATTAGGAGGGGGTATGGCGAGGGCCTACAAGCAGGCTGGGATGTGGCCTCCCAGCCTTGCGCCATGTAGGCCTTGTCAGCGGCAGGAGGGCAGAGGGAGGGAAAAACAGGGACGAGGGAAGAGGAGTGTCAGGGAGGAGGGAATAGGGAGCGTTAGGGATGAAGGAGGCAAGAGGGAGGGATGGAGGGAAGAAAGGAGGAGAACGGAGGAGGAGGAGGAGTCGGAGGAGGGCAGGAGGAAGAGGAAGGAGGAGGAGGGAGCAGGAGGAGCAGGAGGAGTAGGAGGAGCAGGAGGAGCAGGAGGGGAAAGGAGTAAGATGAGGTGAGGGCGACCAGGAGGAATCTGAGTAGGAGTTAGAGTCAATCCGCATAGTAAGGATGAGCAGCTTTCCATAGTTACCTTTGCATCCTTCCCCTTCGGCCCATCCTTGGCCACGTTCGTTGGCCGCGCCCCGCTCGAAGAGCTTCGAACCGGCCCTGCATCCTTATCGTACATCCTTATTTTACAGGCCCACTGTAGGAGTTAGAAGAGGATGGGGACCAGCGCTTAGGCGGGATAATGTTGAGGATACGTCGCAGGGGATAGTCTGGAGCTGGCTCCAGGTGCCTCACTCCGGCGCCGGCCATCACGTATCGCTCCCTGGCAACACTCTTGGCTCGGAAGGGCGCTGTCGCCTCCGCGCCAGCCAGGTCTTCGGCTCAGAATTGCTGGCGCGCTTCAATGCCTGCCGCGCTTCCTGCCTCGAGGATTTCGCCTACAGAGCTGAGCCGGATACAGAGAAAGACACAGACAATCTTCGCCGTGCTTGCACAGCCACCTTACATCACTGTTTGCCAGAGTCACCTGCGGTGCCTCATCCTCCTCTTCAATCGCCCTCTTCCGAGAGTCGCCGCTCACACTACCAGCTCGGCGGCGCGACAGAGATGGGGATTCAGGAAGTCATGGAAATCGAGATATCGAGACAGGACATGTGTAGTGGGGTGCACAAGCCTAAACTCGTAATTCCTTGTCCTCCTCGTTCTCCTCCCCCTCATCCTCAACCTCCTCCTCCCGCCCGAGAGATTAACACAGTGTATGCGCAGCACGGTCATTCCTTCGTATGAGACAGGGCTCTTTGGTTACGGCATCGCTCTGTACGCATTGGTTTGTAGCAGAGTTGGGACACTTGAACACATACCGCAGGATTTGCACACTGTCGAGGCGCTCACATCCTTACCATTGAGTTTTCATCGTTCTGGGATGATTACTTGTAGCACACCCCTGACAGCCTTAACTCCGCACCTTATAGAGCTTGGTAATTTTACAGACATTTGATGATACAGTGCAGGCACAAGAGGCCAGGCACGGGTGCACGGAAATAAGTTTTCGGGAGTCGCTCAAAGTGAAAACGCGTGGGAGCACCGCCAGGGATAGAATAACATAACATGCCGGGAAGATTTGGGAATTGTTGTGATAGGCCGAGATTGGAGAGCATGTTGCTGGTGCTGGTGGTGGTGCAAGTGTGTGTGTGTGTGTGTTGGGGGGGAGTGGGTAGCGTGGATGATAATCTCGTTTCGGAGGTCACGGAGAAATGCGGTCCCTCTTCCCGTTACATCATGCGTGTGGGCGTTGGGGAGGGAGGACCATGATACGCAGTGTTTCGAGTAGAACGCGCGTTCAGTGCAACCGTCTTCCGACGGGAATAGCCTCCAGACCTATAGTCGTGACTTCATTGCAATCTTTACTTGTCACTGCTAACACTGGACTAGTATGCCCTCCTCGGCGGGCCCGTTTTTTTTTTTTTTTTTTGTTTTTCTGTTGTTCGTGTGGTTACTTCGCACGACATGTTTGTCGTGTGGTTAGACAGCAGAGGACGCCACGACGACATATTCTACTCATGCATCCCAGACCTTTCGGAGATAATTTGCTGCCCCCGAATGAGTTGTACCTCGGCACGAGCGCGAGAGTGGTGGGATATTTGGAGGTAAGGAAACGGTCTGAAGGAGTCGGAGCGAGATGGGTGGTAGAGATCGTGACTGGCACTAGCGGGCACCATCGGTGGCGAGCGACATCGATACCCCTGGGACCCAAATCGACGTCGGCAGCTGAGATGACAGCTGCTGCAGATCTGTCTTTGTTTCTTTCCTCTTCTTCGCAGTGTGTGCGCAAGGTCCTCAAGTACGGTACCGTGCGCGTGAGTGAAGCCGAGGATGAGAGTGCAAACCTTCCACCCAAGCGTAGGCGCATTCTGGGATTGGCTGCAAGAGCCCTGAGCATGTGTGGTTGGGGCGAGCGGGATGCTGTTCAGGATGCCCTGACAGGAACGGGCGTCCTCGCCGTCCGTTCTCTCATATCCTTCCCCTTCTCCTCGTCCCTCGTCGCCCTCTCCCTCTCCCCTCCCCCCCCTTTCTCCTTCTCCTCCGCCCCCCTCCTCCCGCCCTCCTCACCCCCCCAGAGGCCCCCCCCCCCCCTGGCGGTCCCCGGAGGCCTCTGGCTGCTCCTGCAGCACTGCAGCGAGAGCCCCCCCCCGGAGGCCCACCAGAGGTGCAGCAGCTGCCAGAGGCAGCCTCGGCCCTGCAGAGGGCACGGGGACCGCGCCGACAGCGCGGCAGGCGCGGCCCCGGGGGGGGGCCCCGCGGCCAGGCGGTCACGAAGGGGCACTTCGCGGCCAGCGGCGCCACACTGTCCGGTGGCGCCCCGTCGCCCCCTCGCCTCGCCGCCGCCGCCGTCGTCTTCGTGGTCGTCGTCGCGGTCGTCGTCGTGGTCGTCGTCGTGGTCGTCGTCGTTTTTGCCGCCGCCGTCGTCGTTGCCGTCGGCGAGGTCGCCGTCGTCGTCGTCGTCGTCGTCGTCGTCGTCGTCGTCGTCGTCGTCGTCGTCGTCGTCGTCGTCGTCGTCGTCGTGTCGTCGTCGTGTCGTCGTCGTGTCGTCGTCGGCGGCGGCGGCGTCATCGCCTGCACATTTCTGGGGGTCTGCGCGCCTTCGCCTCGTCGTCGGCGTCGTCTCCGTCGATCGTCATAACGTTGTATGAGTGCTACTCCCCTCTCATGAGTATGATTTCCTGGATGGCAGATGGCAGCGCTCCAGGAGCAAAAATTGACCGAACGCATTGCGAAGAAACGCGTGGCCAACAATGGGTCCAGCCAGGCGGGCGGCACCGACGGCGCCAAGCCCGCAGTGGGTTCAGGCGCAGCCAGGAGTACCGTTCTGGATGGCGCGACGACGGGACATGCGATTCCAGCGGCGGCCAACGAGCATGCGTCCAAGGAGGCTGAGGAGGCACGCCAGACGCAGTTGAAGGCCGACGCAGATCGCCTCTA
>CAUYUJ010012114.1:214892-229892 GCA_963575745.1 Prorocentrum cordatum | reverse complement strand
CGGCACGATGTGCAGCCCGATTTGCTTCGCGCCTACGTCGCCGATGCACCGCCGATGCATCGGCGGTGCGGCGCGATCCTCCGACCCCATCTGTACTCTGAAGACCACCTCGGAGGCCCCTACACTCCAGGCGATGCTTAAGAAAACCCAAGTTTTCGGCCAGAGTCTCGATTATTCTTAATGTTTCAATGTAAATCTTAACATTTGAATAGACATTCTGGGTTTGATTTCAAATTCTGAGACAATGAATTTCTTAACCCATGATTTCTAAAGCATTTCGCAGGGTGTACACTCCCCCGCCAGGTCTGCTGCGTCCCGCCCCCGGTGCTCCTCCCGCCGCCGGCGGGCCGCTCCCCGCCGCGGCGCGCGGGCTCCCCGCCGCCCGCGCCGCCCCGGGCGCGCCCGCGGGCCGCCCCGGGCGCCCCCGCGGCCCCCGAGGCGCGGCCCGAGCGGCGCTCGCAGGAGCGCGGCGCCCCGCCGCCGCGGCGCGCCGCCTCCTCCAGCGCGGCCTCGGGCCGGGCGGGCCAGCCCCGCGCGGAGCCGCAGGCGAAGGACCTTCTCGGGGCTCAAGAGACGGAGGTCCACGCCAGCGGGGGTCAGCCAGGGCGCCGGATCTCGTCCTGCGGGCCCAGACCCTTCGGGTACTGCAAAATACTCCTCTGGAGGCCCGTAGCGGCCCTCGGGACCGTCGAAAGACGGCTCGGCATCGAAAAAACCGGTCCCGCGGAAGGGTCCAGGCTCCTGGGGGTCACGTCATAGTGGGGGGCGAGAGGCCGAGAGGCCCGAGAGGCCGAACGCGGGGAAAGGCGGTGAAGCTGGCGCAGACCCCTGGGTGTCGACGTTGTGAAAAGTCACGGCGTCGGGGGGTCCTGCTGGGGCTGCACTGGACCAGGCTGGGGGCTCATGGCCCTGCAGGGCCCTGCAGGAGCTTGCCTGAGCCTGCAAGGAGTCAGGAGGGAGAAAAGCACACAGACACAATGAATCGTCGATTCCCCGGAAAACAAGGGAAAATATGAGAAGTGGGGGGGAAAACAAAAACCCTGAAAAAAAATTGGAAATATGTGGAATCCTGTTATTCGTGTGTCCCACGGCCCCTTCAAAGGAGCCTGATCGGCCTGGGTGTAAGCATGAACTTTTGGCGCTCCGCGCGGATTTCTTGGATCTGCGCTGCGCCCCCCCGGCTGCGCCTCCGGCGTCGCCCCCTGGGGCGCTCCGCGCGCCAGGGAGGGGGGTCCAGCGCAGATCCAAAAAATCCGCGCGGAGCGCCAAACGTCTATACTGACCCGGGCCGGTAGTTAGATCTAGATCCCCGACTATGCGCCCGCCCCCTGCTGAGCTGCGTGCGAAGCCCAAGAAGCGGTATGTAAGCACCATTTTTCGACGGCCTGCGCGGATTCCTCGGATTCGCGCTGGACCCCCCTGACGGCGCCTCCGGCGCCGCCCCTGGCGCGCTCTGCGCGCCATGGTTGAGTCGGGCATGTCCCCCCACAGAAGGAATATGTAGAAACAGTCCAAAAAATAGTCAGGGCACGTTGGTTCTTCCATCTTCCAAAATCCGCCTGTAGGAAGGAGGGCATGCGCGACCTGACGCCAGGGAGGGGGTGCCTGGTGCGAATCCTAGAAGTCCTGTTTGTGCAGGTATTTTCGGCTCGTCCTCTGCGCAGAGCGCCCCAGACGAGGCGGCCTCCGGGCCTCGAGCGCGGGCGCCGGCGCTGCTCGTGTCTCGCCCGTCCCCCAGCCCAGCGGAGCTCGGGGGGAGGATTAAGTCGGGCCTGTCCTGCTACAGGGGGAAGATTCAAAAATAGTCTAACAATCGTCAAGGGAGTGTTTTTTTCGTATTGTTTGACCATTTTGGAGCACTTGTTGATTATTTTTTATTTTGAGTGCGTCGAAAATCTCTCTGCAGGAGGACAGGCCCGACCGAAGGGGAGGAGGGGGGCGATCGCCAGCACGGATCCAGGGGGCGTGGACTCGCGCCGAGTCCCGTTTCCATGGGAGATCGCGGATTTCCGCCGCCAGGCGAGGCGGCACCGGCCGCATTTTGGGGAGGGCACCTCCCCCGATCCATGGATGTGTCGACCCCGCGCCAAACCCATGGATCGCTAATCCATGCTTGCTTGGGTGGGCAGCGGGTCCCAGGGCAGAGGAGGAGGAGGAGGAGGAGGAGGAGGAGGAGGAGGAGAAGGAGGCGGAGGAGGAGGAGGAGGAGGAGGAGGAGGAGGAGGAGGAGGAGGAGGAGGCGGAGGAGGAGGAGGAGGAGGAGGAGGAGGAGGCAAGGGGTCGGGGGACCGTGCGCCGGCAAAGCCGAGGCGCCGGAGGTCTGGGGAGATGCCGGTGCCGGCAGGCCCGCGCGCCCCCCCCGCCGGAGAGCCGCTCTTCGAGCTATATCCTGGCCAGGGCACGCCCCGAGAGGCCCGGTGTACGTGAGTGTACCCCCAGACCCCCTCCCAGACATGATGGCGTCGTAACGAATCAGGACGGGAGGTTTTTCGCTATTTTCGGCCCCGGGAGGCCCTCGCCGGGCCTCGGGACCGTCAAAAAGCGACTCAGGACGAAAAACCGGTCCCCGGGAAAGGGTCGGGACTTCGGGGGACGCCGTCTTGAAAAAATCAGGACGTCGCATGTCTGGGCTCGGGTAGTGAAAAAATAATGACGGGATGTTTTCCCAAATTTTCGGCCTCTGGAGGCCCGTACCGGCCCTCGAGACCGTCAAAAAGAAGACTCAGGATGGAAAACTGGTTCCCGGAAAGGGGTCGAGGCCTCTGGGGGTCGACGTTGGGAAGAAGTCACGACGTCGTTGGTCTGGGCTGCTTCCTCCCAGGAGCGGCGGGGCGCGGGCGCGCGCGCGTGCGCAGCCGGCGGCGAGCGCCCCGCCGTTGCGCCGCCGCCGCCGCCCCTGCGGCGGAGGGCTGCCTCGTCCGCGCCGCGGCCAGGGCCGCCACCTGCGGCTGGCCGTGAAGGGCCGCGCGCGCGCCCAGCGCAGGCCGCGCGGCCGCAGCGGCTCCTGTGGCGGGAGGGCCCCGGCGGCGGCAGGGGCGCCGTGCTGCCGGGGTGCCCCAGGGCACGGAGGCCTCCTCGTCTCGGTCGTCGTGGCCGTGGTTGTCGTGGTCGTGGACCACGGCCAGGGCTCGTCGTGGTCGTGGTGGTCGTGGTCGCGGCCGTGGTCGTCGCCGCCGCCGCCGCCGTCGTCGTCGTCGTCGTCGTCGTCGTCGTCGTCGTCGTCGTCGTCGTCGTCGTCGTCGTCGTCGTTGTCGTCGTCGTTGTCGTTGTCGTTGTCCTGTATCCCTGCGTTTCGTTGACCTGCTGCTGGCGGCGGCTCTTCCTCCTCTTCCCCTCCGCCGCTGTCGTTGCCGCCGTCGTCGCCACCTTTCTCCTACGCCTGCTGCTCCTCCTCCGTCACCCTACACCTGCTGCTGCTCCTTTCTCCTCCGCCTGCTTCCCTCCTACGCCTGCTTCTCGTCCCTTGTCACTGTTCTCCAGCTCCTCCTCCGTCGCCCCGCGCCTGCTGCTGCTTCCTTCCTCCTGCTGCTGCTCCTTTCTCCTGCGCCTGCTTCTTCTACGGCTCGTCACCCCTCTCCTGCGCCGTTGTCGACCTGATGCTGCGGCTGCTGATCCTCCTCCGTCCATTTCAGACAACTCCCTGTCGCACCCCAGACTTGTGGGTAGGGCGGGCTGGGCGTTTCGCTTGAGTCGTCCTTACACCACCCGTGTCCCCGAAGCTAGAAGTTTGCAGCAGTTGCAAGGATGGATCCCAGGTGATTTCAAACTGGAGCTCTCGCCTTAGCGCCGTGCACATTCGTCTTGCAAACTTGCATCAGCTACGCAGGCGGAGCAGAGGTGATTTTTAACATGGGGCTGCCGCCTCAGCGCCGCGCAGGCTTGTTTTATAAGTTTGCAGCAGCTATAAGCATGGCGGGTGGTTCTTTGTCACAGTGAGCCTCCCGCCTTCGTGCCAGGCAGACCCGTTCTAAAAGCTTGCAGCAGCTGCAAGGATGGAGGACGGCTCCCTTCAAAGTGGGGCTGTTGCGTCAGCGCCGCGCAGATTCAGATTCGTCGTACAAGCTTGCAACCTTTGAGAAGAGGAGCGACGGATCCTTTTCAACACGGGTCCCTCGCTTAACGCTGCCTTGAATTATGAAGCAGAGCTTCAACATGTGTGGACGCTGTACGTATGGAGGGCGGTTGCATTTCAAAGTTGGGCTCGCTTCAGACATCCTCGATGCTCATGGCCAGAAACGCAGCAGTTACACAGATGGGGGGCGGCCCTTTCTCAAGACGGGGATCTCGCTGGACACCCCGTCGAGCTTTCATGAGGAGGCGAGGCAGTTCCTTTTCAAAACGAGGGCGCCTCTGTGAGTGAAGCGAGAGGCAACCAGGGACTTCAGAGAAGGGGACTTCCGAACGGAAGGGTGTATTGCAGCATCGCTGAGGCATCTTGGGTTTACTATGGTCCTTCTCCTCCTCCTCCTCCTCCTCCTACTCCTACTCCTACTCCTACTCCTCCTCCTTCATTTCTTCGCCTCTGGGACGGGTCTCGCGTCGACGCCCCGCCGAACCCTCGGCTTTTCTTTGCGTGCTGGTCGAGCGGATCCGCCGAGCGGTGCCCGCTTCCCCGTCTGAGGCTGCCGCATCGTTGCTTTTCAGGCCACTGCTGGACTCGGATGCTCTTCTTCAGCTGTGCCCTGTTCCTTCCGCCATCTCCTTCCCCCCCTCCCACCTCCCACCCCTCCCACCTCCCACCTGTTCCCTGTTCCCCCCCTCCCACCTCCCACCTCCTCCGTGGAGGTGTCGCAGCTGCCCGGAATCGCCGGTGGCCCCAGGGCCGCCGGAAGCCGGCCTGGATTTCCCAGTGCCGCCAGAGGCGCCGCCGCCCTGGCCCCTGAGGCTGGCCAGCGCAGGCGCGGGGGCCGGCGGCGGCGCGGCCCGCGGCGCACAGCCCGAGCCCGCGGGGCTGCGCCTGCACGGGCGCAACGGCCAGACGTCGCCGTCGCTGTCGTCCCCGACGCTCGCCTCGCCGCTGCCGTCCTCGCCCCTGCCGCGCAGCAGGCCCGGGACGTCGTCGTCGTCGTCGTCGTCGTCGTCGTCGTCGTCGTCGTCGTCGTCGTCGGAGTCGGAGTCGTGCCGGGGTCGGGGCGGAGGCGGAGGCGGAGGCGGAGTCGGAGTCAGAGGAGGAGGAGGAGGAGAAATGGGTGATTATGTCGATGTCTCCCGCCCTTCTCTGGGCCGCCCTGGGGCTGGGGGCCCCTTGTCGCCCCGGCTGGATCCGCCTCGTAATCTGTTGATTCCCCCTGATGTCTCGGCGTCGTGAAGAACACGGCGGGCGTCGTCGCCCACTTGCTCTGGGCACGGGGACCCTCCGCGGGTCGGCCTGGCGTGAAGGGCCAGGCAGAGCGACGGGCCGATGTCGTGGTGGGATCGGCCAGGTCAAGAGGCTGGGCCACCCGAGGTCTGGACCTCGCAGTGGCTGTTGGCGGTGAGTGTCGAGCTGCGCTGCTGCGCTGCCGCGCGTATCCGCCTCCGAGCTGCGATGGGGGGAGGGATGGGGGCCTTGGTGGCCGCCTCGTCGTCCCTGCCTCCTCCCTCCCTCCCCCCTCCCCACTGCCGCGCGCGCGGGAGGGCGCATGGGCGGGCTGGGCAGCGGGGAGGGGTCCACGAATGGCCGCACCAGATCTTCTGTTTGTGGCTTCAGGTTCCGTGTGGATGGTCAGAAACGCAGTGACTTGGAGCTCAACGTGGATGCATGTTGGGCTCGATGAGCTAGCCCCCCCCAGCGGTTGCCCCGTCAGAGCGTAACTACTGAAATCAGAGGCAGCAGCGTGTAGTGGGGATTCCCCACTGCAATCTCTCGGCCGAGAACCGCGGGCAACGCGTCCTCCTCCGCCTCCTCCTCCTCTTCCTCCTCCTCGGCCTCACCCTCCCTCCTTCTCATCCTCCAGGCCCTCCATCTTCCTATCTTGCCATTGGCCTTCCTCCTCCACCAGCACATGCTCCTGCAACCCCCTGAAACTCGACCACCCCTGCATCTCCTTCATCGTCGTCGTCGGCGTCCTCCTCCTCCTCCTCCTCCTGCTCCTCTTCCTCCTCCTCCTCCTCCTTCTCCTCCTGCCCGTCCTGCCCATCCTCCTCTTCCCGCTCCCTCTCTTCCTCCTCTGCCTTTCCCTCCTCCTCCTCCTCCTCCTCCTCGTGCTCCTGAGCCTCCTGCTCCTCGGGCGCTGGCGCCCGCGGGCGGGTTGAACAGTGTCGCTTGGTTGCGGTTGCGGTTGCGCCCGCGGGCGGTTTGAACTGTGCCGCTTGGTTGCGGTTGCGGTTGCGGTTGCTTGGTCGCGGTTGCGATCGCGGTTGCGTCCGCGGGCGGGTTGAAATGTGTCGCTTAGTTGCGGTTGCGTTTGCGGTTGCGACCGCGGGCCCGCGGGCGGTTTGAAGTGTGTCGCCTAGTTGCAGTTGGGCCCGCGAGCCCGCGGGCGGGTTGATTTGTGTCGCCCAGTTGCGTTTGCGGTTGCGCCCGCGGGCGGTATGAAATGTGTCGCCAAGTTGCGGTGGCGGTTGCGCCCCCGGGCGGTTTGAAATGTGGCGCTTGGTTGCGGTTGCGGTTGCGCCCGCGGGTTGGTTGAAGTGTGTCGCTTGGTTGTTGTTGCGGTTGCGGTTGCGCCTGCGGACGTGTTGAACTGTGTCGCTTAGGTGCGATTGCGGTTGCGGTGGCTCCCGCGGGCCCGCGGGCGGGCTGAAATGTGCCGTTTGGTTGCGGTTGCGGTTGCGCCCGCGTCGCCTGGTTGCGTCTGCGGTTGCGCCCGCGGGCGGGCCGAAATGTTTTTTTTTTTTTTTATTCTCAAAAGTGGCCCGCCAGATCAGTCAGTTCAGTCCAGTTCAGTCTGGCGGGCACGGAATTTCATCTGGCTCCGCCGGGAATGCACGCCAACCGCTGGACAGCGCGGGGTGAACCCCCACTGGCCCGAGTCGATAGGCTGCAGGGGCGGGGCTCAAATGTGGCCGCCTGCGTCCTTCGCCAACCGCTGCGCGGCGCGGAGGCGGATCTTCAGGACGTCCGACGATGTGACTTCTCAATCCGCGGCCGCGGAGGTTCCAACCTCTTCGCCGGGGCATGTTTCTCGCCCCAGATCAGGTTTTGGGATCCCTGGGTGCCGAAAAGTGCCCCCTGCGGCCGACATGAAGGAAAGGCGACGGGATTCGAAGAAGAACGAGCCTCATGAACCCAAGCTTTCGGGGCTCCGCGCGGATTTCTTGGACCTGCGCTGGGCCCTGGGCTCCATCCCCGCGGACCTCCCAAAGTTTATGTTTATGAAGCTTCTTCCTGTATATGGAAAAAACGAGCAACCGTTTGGATGTCTCGGTTCGCGCCCCCTTGCAGGCATCTCTGCGCCCCGGACAGGCTCCTGGAGGCCGCCTGGCTTCTCCACGGGGCGGAGCGCGATGAGGCTGGGCGTGGCGGGCCGCTCGACAGCTCCCCAGAGGCAGTGCTCCTCGCCGTCGCCGTCGCCGCCGAAGTGGTCGTTTTCGACGTCGCCGTCATCGTCCTCGTCCTCGACGTCGCCGTCGTCCACGTCCTCGCCGTCACCGTCGGCGTTGGCGTCGGCGTCGCCGCCGCAGCTGTCGTCGTCCTCGCCGCCGTCATCGTCGCCGCTGTCGTCGTCCTCGCAGCCGTCGCCGTCGCCGTCGCCGTCGCCACTGTCGTCGCCCTGATCGCCGTCGCCGTCATCGTCGCTGCCATCCTCGTCCGCGTCGTCGTCCTCGCCGTCGCCGCCATCCTCCTCCCTTTTCCCGCCGAAGGCGGCGCTCACACCGCTGGCCGTCGCGGGCGGCGGCGGCTTCGGCCGCCGCGAGCCACCTCAGGCTGGTGCGGCGCGGAGGAGCCTCTTCGAGTGGCCCACCGCGGTGGGCGGCAGCGACGCTGGCGGGCCGCCGGGCGTGCCGGCAGCGGGCGGCGCGGACGTGAAAAGCCACGTGAAGAAAACAATGCTTCTTGTCGTGTTCGCCCTGCGGAGGCCCTGAGACCGTCGAGCAACGAGTCAGGACGAACAGCCTGTCCCCAGATCCCCGACGTCGAGATTCTCCCATGACTCGACCCCCAGGAGCCTGGACCCCTTCCCTGGGACCGGCTTCTCGCCCCGAGGCCCGGCGAGGGCCCCTGGAGGCCAGAAGTAGCGAAGAACCCATCCGTCGCGATTCTTTTTCGCACTGCGAGGAGGCCTGGGCCCCCTGGGCAGAGGTCGGGACCTCTCGGGGGCGATGTCGTGTGAAAGTCACTGCGCCGGGTGGGCTGGGAAGGCTCAGGAGGGGAAGAAACACACAGACACAATTAATCGTCGATCCCCAGGAAATATGGGAAAATATGGGAAGTGGGGGGGAAGACAGAAACCCAGAAAATTCTAGACGCTTCGCGTATCCCCACCAGCCCGTCCAGAAATGAGCCCCAGAGGAGTGGAGGTGATGAGGGAAGCGGGGGAGCATGCAGAAGAACAAAGAGCGGGTTAAGCCGCCATACGTTCCAAGAGGGGGAGGATGTAGGAGGAGTCGTCGTCGTCGGAGTAGGAGGAGGAAGACGAGGAGCAGGAGGAGGAGCAGGAGGAGGAGGGGGAGGAGGAGGAGGAGGAGGAGGAGGAGGAGGAAGATGAGGAGGAGGAGATGGAGGAGGGCGAGGACGAGGAGGACGAGAAGGAGGAGGAGGAGGAGGAGAAGGAGGAGGAGGAGGAGGGGGAGGGGGAGGAGGGAGGAGGAGAAAAAGAGGAGGAGGAGGAGGACAATGGCGAGCTTGGGGGCCTCTTGGGCCGTCTTTGGGGCCTCTTGGCGGTCCCGGGGGCCTCTTGCGTATCTCGGGGAGCTTCTTGTGTCCTTTTGAGAGTCTCTTGGAGGCCTCTTGGAGGCCTCTTGGGGGCCTCTTGGGGCCTCTTGGGGCCCTCTTGGGGCGCTCTTGGGGCGCTCTTGGGAGCCTTCGGGGCGCTCTTGGGGCCATCTTGGAGGAGATCTATCAAGAAGGGGGGGTTGCTTATTAGCGTTGCCCCTCTAGAGTGCCTCGAATCGCCTCTTGGGCCTTCCTAGAGGCCAAAATCCGTCCAAAACCTAAGGAAAATCAATGTTTTTTGCTTTCTCGCCTTTTCGCTCTTGGAGCCGTCTTGGGCCATCTTGGGAGCATCTTGGGGCCTCTTGGGGGTCTCTTGGGAGCCTCTTGGGGGCATCTTGGGGGCCTCTTGGGGCCTCTTGGGGCCCTCTTGGGGCGCTCTTGGGGCGCTCTTGGGGCGCTCTTGGGAGCCTTCGGGGCGCTCTTGGGGCCATCTTGGAGGAGATCGATCAAAGAAGGGAGGGTCGTATATTAGCGCTGCCCCTCTAGAGTGCCTCGAGTCGCCTCTTGGGCCCCCCAAGAGGCCAAAATCCTTCCAAAACCTAAGGAAAATCAATGTTTTTTGCTTTCTCGCCTTTTCGCTCTTGGAGCCGTCTTGGGCCATCTTGGACTCTCTTGGGGCCTCTTGGGGGTCTCTTGGCAGCCTCTTAGAGGCTTCTTGGGGGCCTCTTGGGGTCTCTGGGGGCGCTCTTGGGGCGCTCTTGGGGCGCTCTTGGGAGCCTTCGGGGCGCACTTGGGGCCATCTTGGAGGAGATCTATCAAAGAAGGGGGGAGCTCCAATTAGGGTTGCCCCTCTAGAGTGCCTCGCAGCGCCTCTTGGGCCCCCCCAAGAGGCCAAAATCCTTCCAAAACCTAGGTAAAATCAATGTTTTTTGCTTTCTCGCTTTTTCGCTCTTGGAGCCGTCTTGAGCCATCTTGGACGTCCCGACACCTCGCGAGACGCCTCGTCCAGGTCAGTGGGGAGGGGTAAGGGGAGGGGTAAACCC
This sequence comes from Prorocentrum cordatum, assembly GCA_963575745.1. Taxonomy (NCBI): domain Eukaryota; class Dinophyceae; order Prorocentrales; family Prorocentraceae; genus Prorocentrum; species Prorocentrum cordatum. The sequence goes on along the minus strand of CAUYUJ010012114.1, from coordinate 220,052 downwards.
CTCCCCGAAGGGGAAGAAGGGGGTTGGCAGAGGAAACTCTCTAGACCACCTACGCCCTAAAGGGCTGGTGGGATATAGGAAAATATGGGGGATCTTTTTATTTGTGTGTATTTATTTGTGTGTCCTGGGGCCTCTTCAAAGGCTGCGGCGGCTGCAGCGGCCGGCCGCCGGGTGCGCCAGCAGCGGCCGCCGCGGAAGGCGGCGGCTGCCCCCGCGGCCCTCCTTCCGCTGCCGGGCTGGGCGGCGCCGCGGCCCCCGAATTCGGTGCAGGCCACCACGAGGCCTCGGAGGCTAATGCTAGGCCGGAGGGCGCCAACCACTCAGACGTCCAGCGTCTCGGACAAAAAGATCAGGGCGGAGGCTTTTCACACTTCTCGGCCTCTCGGGGCCCTTCCCGGGCCTCGGGCCCGTCAGAGAATTCGACTCTTGATGAGGAGCCAGTCCTGGGGAAGTGGTCGAGAGGTCGGTGGCCCCTGTTTCGAAAACATCGGAACGCCGGATGTCTGGGTATGTCTGGGTATATGCACCCACGCACCGATCCTGGGCCCAGGCTCGGTGTGCATGTGCCCTCCCTGCCAGACCGGTAGGGGCGTACATCTAGTTAGTTGCACCGACACCTGGGCCCAGGATATCCAGCAGGGCCAATGCCGGCGCGGGTGTGTAGCCAGCGGCGCCCTCCTCACCAGGGTCGTGCGATCCCTCTCGTCTGCGTGGTGCCCGCGGCCAGAGCGCGAGGCCATCGAGGATAAAAGAACCCTCAACCCTGTAACACGATGAAGACGTGGCCTCACTTGGGCCCCCGCACTTGCACCAGGCATAATCACATTCTGGGCGGCTCGGTCCAGACCTGCAAAAAAGAGCCCCCGTTCCTACTATCTTGGGCCTCTGAGTTTAGGTCTGCTCCCAAAGAGTCAGGGGTACAGCCAGACCGAGGTATAAGATCGAGGTCGGTTCGGGGAGGGTGCCCTCGTGTTCTTCGTGTTTGTTGGATGTTCTTGTGCACCCTGGTCAGGATGCCCTTAGATGCTCTGTCTAATTTTGGCCAGCGGAGGGTCTCATGTTCTTGAGGGGTGTTCTTCTGGCCTAGGTCTGTCTGTACTTCTGTTGCTTGTCACGAGGGGGCGGGCTGGGCGGCCGCGGCGGCCTGCGAGCTGGCCGAGCTCCCGCCGCACCGGCTGCTGTGGTCACCGCAGCCGCCCGGACGGGCGCTGCGGCCGCCGCCGCCGGCTCACCACAGGGTGGCAGGGCCGCCGGAGCCGTCGGCGGTCGGAGGCCGCCCGCTGCCGTCGCAGCCGCGCTCGCGGCAGCCCCAGCAGCTGCATCCGCAGGTCGCTGCGATGCAGCGTCTAAGCGCAGGAGGAGGAGGAGGAAGAGGAGGAGGAGGAGGAGGGGGAGGAGGAGGAGCAGGAGCAGGAGCAGGAGCAGGAGGAGGAGGAGAAGGAGGAGGAGAAGGAGGAGGAGGAGGAGGAGGAGGAGGGAGGGAGGGAGGGAGGGACGGAGGGAGGAGGAGGAGGAGGAGGAATGATATCAGTAATAAATTTATAAACAAGAATAATAATATGTAGTCATAGTCGTAGTAATCGTAACAATATGAGTAATAGTCTTAGTAATATGAATATGAGTAATAGTATTAGTAATAGTAATAGTGATAGTAATAGTAATAGTAATAGTGATAGTAATAGTCATAGTAATCGTCATCGTAATGGTAATGGTAATGGTAATTGTAATAGGAACAGTACTAGGAATCGCAACATTAATAGTACTAGTAAGAGTGACAGTAATAGTAATAGTACTAGTACTAGCACGGGTAATGAAAATAGTAAGAGTAATAGTAATAGTAATAGTAGTAGTGATAGTCATAGTAAGTAATACCCATAATAGTATTCATGATAGTAAGAGTGGTAGTATTCGTAGTAGTAATAGTATTAGAAATTTGCATAGGTAGCAGTAATAGTGATAATACGAGTACTAGTAATAGTATTAGCAATCGTACTAGTATTAGTAATACTAGTAGGATAGTAGTAGTACTAATCTTATTAATAGTATCAGTAATAGTACTAATTATTGTTTAAAAGGAAGTAATATTAATAGAATTAATATCAGTAGGACCAGTATTATGAATGGTCCTAGTAATAGTAATAGTAATAGTAATAGTAACAGTAATCGTAATAGTAATGGTAAAATTATTAGAAATAGTAATAGTAATAGTACTAGTAATAGTAATAGTACTAGTACTCGTAATAGTAATAGTAATAGTACTATTAATAGTAATCGTAACATTAATAGTAATAGTAGTAGCAATAGTATTTGTAATAGTAACACTGATTCTGATAGTACTAGTAGTAGTAATAGTAATAGTAATAGTATTAGTAATAGTAATAGTACTAGTACTAGTAATAGTAATAATAATAGTATTCGTAATAGTATTAGTAATAGTAATAGTACTAGTAATAGTGATAGTAATAGTAACAGTAATAGTAATAGTAATAGTAATAGTAATAGTAATAGTAATAGTAATAGTAATAGTAATAGTAATTGTAATAGTAATGTCAATAGTATTAGTAATTGCAAGAGTAATCGTAATAGTAGTAGTAGTAGTAGTAGTAGTAGTAGCAGTAGTAGTAGTAGTAGTAGTAGTAGTAGTAGTAATAGAAGTAGTAGTAGTCGTAGTAGTAGTAGTAGTAGTAGTAGCAGTGGTAGTAGTGGTAGTAGTAGTAGTAGTAGTAGTAGTAGTAGTAGTAGTAGTAGTAGTAGTAGTAGTAGTAGTAGTAGTAGTAGTAGTAGTAGTAGTAGTAGTAGTAGTAGTAGTAGTAGTAGTAGTAGATAGTCGTCGTAGCAGTAGTCGTAGTAGTAGTAGTAGTAGTAGTAGTAGTAGTAGTAGTAGTAGTAGTAGTAATAGTAAATAGTAATAGTAATAGTTCTGGGTAGCAAGTAGTTAACATTTAGTAATAGTACTTGTACTAGCCGCCAGTAATAGATAATTGTCATCGTAACCGTAATGTAGTAATACTAATAGTACTCGTAACGTAATAGTACTCGTATTGGTAATCGTAGACAAACTAGTAGTAGCAGTAGTAGTAGGAGTAGTAGTAGTTAGTAGTTTAGTAGTAGTAGTAGGTAAAATTGTGATAGTATCAGTAATAATATTATTATTGAATCGCTTCGCTCATTCCGCCGGCCCGTATTGTGCCATCGCGGGGTCTTGGGGGGTTTTGGGAGCCCTTGGAAGCTTCGTGGGAGCTTCTTGGGAACTTTGGGAGGCCTCGTGGATGGCTCTGGGTGGGCCCTCTTGGTGGTTCTTGCGGCCTGTTGGGGGCCTCTTGGGGCTCTCTTGGGACTTCGTGGGGCTACTTGGGGGCTTGTAGGGGCATTGCGGGGGCGTGTTTGGGCGGGAGGCTCAAAATTTCCGTTCAGGTTGCCCCTGTGGACCTCAATCATGGGGCCGTCTTGGGGCCTCTTGGACCCTCTTGAGGGTTTCTTGGGCCTTCTTGGAGCGCTCTTGGGCCGTCTTTGAGCGGTCTTGAGGGTCTCTCGGGCCGTCTTGGGGTGATCTTGGGGGCCTCTTGGACCGCCTTGAAAGGTGTGAGAGACGAAGAGGCGGATATGTTAAAAATGCAGGCTTTCCTAAGGGAATGGGACGATTTTTGCTAGTGGGAGCCCTCTTGGGACGCCGCTTAGGGACCTCTTGGGGCGTCTTGAAGGCCTGTTGGGCCGTCTTGAGGCCATCGTAGGCGCTTGGGGGTGATATTTCGGCGTCTCCCGGCTCTCTTGGACCGTCTGAAGGGCTTCTCGGGCCCCTCTTGGACCGATTTTGAGCCCTCCTGGGCTCCGAAAAAGAGTTCTTGAGGTTTTCTTGGGCCTTCTTGGAGCGCTCTTGGGCCGTCTTTGAGCGGTCTTGAGGGTCTCTCGGGCCGTCTTGGGGTGATCTTGGGGGCCTCTTGGACCGCCTTGAAAGGTGTGAAAGACGAAGAGGCGGATATGTAAAAAATGCAAGTTTTCCTAAGGGAATGGGACGATTTTTGCTAGTGGGAGCCCTCTTGGGACGCCGCTTAGGGACCTCTTAGGGACCTCTTGGGGCGTCTTGAAGGCCTGTTGGGCCGTCTTGAGGCCATCGTAGGCGTTTGGGAGTGATATTTCGGCGTCTCTCGGCTCTCTTGGACCGTCTGGAGGGCTTCTCGGGCCCCTCTTGGACCGATTTGGAGCCCTCCTGGGCTCCAAAAAAGGGTTCTTGAGGGTTTCTTGGGCCTTCTTGGAGCGCTCTTGGGCCGTCTTTGAGCGGTCTTGAGGGTCTCTCGGGCCGTCTTGGGGTGATCTTGGGGGCCTCTTGGATCGCCTTGAAAGGCGTGAAAGACGAAGAGGCGGAAATGTTAAAAATGCACGTTTTCCTAAGGAAAGGGACGATTTTTGCTTGTGGGAGCCCTCTTGGGGCGCCGCTTAGGGACCTCTTGGGGCGTCTTGAAGGCCTGTTGGGCCGTCTTGAGGCCATCGCAGGCGTTTGGGAGTGATATTTCGGCGTCTCCTGGCTCTCTTGGACCGTCTGGAGGGCTTCTCGGGCCTCTCTTGGACCGTTTGGAGCCCTCCTGGGCTCCGAAAAGGGACCTTGCCGGGAGTCTGCCGGGAGTCTGCCGGGACCTTGCCGGGACCTTGCCGGGACCTTGCCGGGACCTTGCCGGGACCTTGCCGGGACTTTGCCTGGAACTTGCCGGGGTACTTTTCGTCCGGGGACCCCCAGGGCCCGCCCCACGCGCGCGAACTAGAAATATTGTTGAGCAGTTACCGGAGATCTTAGCACGCCTCTGGCCCGTTGGGCCGGCGAATTAGTAATAGTAGTCGTAATCGTAAAAGTAAAAAGTAAAAGTAGAAGTAAAAGTAATAGTAATAGTGATAGTAATAGTAATAGTAATAGTAATAGTATTAGTAATAGTCATAGTAATAGTAATAGTCATAGTCATAGTAATAGTAATAGTACTAGTAATAGTAATAGTCAGAGTAATAGTCATAGTCATAGTCATAGTCATAGTAATAGTACTAGTACTAGTACTAGTACTAGTACTAGTAATAGTAATAGTAATAGTAATAGTAATAGTAATAGTAATAGTAATAGTAATAGTAATCGTAATCGTACTACTACTAGTACTAGTACTAGTACTAGTACTAGTA
>CAUYUJ010012114.1:187808-214792 GCA_963575745.1 Prorocentrum cordatum | reverse complement strand
GAAGGAGGAGGAGGAGGAGGGAGGAGGAGGAGGAGGAGGAGGAGGAGGAGGAGGACGAGGAGGGGAGGAGGAGGAGGAGGAGGAGGTAGAGGAGGAGGAGGAGGAGGAGGAGGTAGGAGGAGGAGGAGGAGGAGGAGGAGGAGGAGGCGGAGGAGGAGGAGGAGGGAGGAGGAGGAGGAGGAGGAGCGAGGAGGAGAGGAGGCGGAGAGGAGGAGACGGAAGAGAGAGGATCCCCGCAGGTCGCTGCGACGATCGCCGACAGCTGCGCCAGCCCCTCCTGCTGCAGCAGCCTCGTCGGCGGCAGCCAACTGAGCTTCGTGCTGCAGCCGCAGTGGCCGCCGCCAGCGCAGCCGGCCGAGCAGCCGCCCTGGTCTTCGCCTCCGCCTCAGCCTCGGCGGCGCGCGGAAGCGGTTGGCGCGTGGGGGTGTGGGTCAGAGGAGGAAAGTGTACCCGTACCGCTACCCGCTACCATTCCCTCGGTTTCCCCTTGTTGGGCCTCCTGGGAGGCCCGTCGCCACTGCTGGATTCGCATCGAAAGGGAGAGGTCCAGGGAATTGCGGGATCGGCGCCTTTGATTCCCCCAGTGGGGGGGTGGTCTTCTAAGAGAGCAGGGGGGGGGCTCCTCAGGAGCTCCCCTGCCGTCCAAGAAGCCCTCTTGGAAGCCACCGAGCCCTTCCAAGAAGCCCCCCCTGCGCTCTGAGACGGCCGCCCCACCCCCGACACGGCTCCGCTCGCATCGGGTCCCCAGGCCCCCTTGGGGGTCCATCCTGGCTATTTAGCCGTGGCCACGAGGCGCCTCCAGAGGACCGGGGAAGGGTCCGAAAGTTCTTAGAACCCCCCCCCCGCCGCCGTCGCCTCACCCCCTCGCCTCCCCGCCTCCTTGCGCGCGGCCAGCAGCCGCTGCAGCTGCAGCCGCAGTCCGCGCTGCAGCTGTCACGGCCCTGGCGGCAGGACCAAGAGCCGCTCTGCTGTCAGAAGCAGCGCCCACTGGTCACGCTCTGTGCAGAGGTTTGCTGGTGGGAACACGCCGCCCTCGTCACCCCTTCGATCCAACGACCCCCTGCTCCGCTTTCCTGCGGTGGGTTTCGCGCCCCTTGACGCGGCGGCGGCCCTAAACCGGTCATACGAGGTTGCACGCCGCCAGTGGCCCAGAATTGGCCGGTATCGAGTGATCTGCGATACCGTAAAGCCGCGATCATTCAATTTGGAGCGATCCACGCGGTGTCAGAAACCAACGCCACTTGCGGCGATCCAGGCGGTGTCAGAAACCAACGCCGACGTTATCGCGACGCGAACCTGCCGTAGGACTTCGCTAACCCCTTGCAACCACTGGCAACGCCGCCATCACCACACCAACCTTCGCTGCACGCCACCTATCAACTATGCTCAGCCAAGGAGGGCGTATATGATCCGGGGTCGAGGGTTCATATGCCCCCCCTGGGATGGGTCCCAGGGTTCCACAGGCCACCCCCCCCCGCCCACCCCCCAAAGGGATGGTGGGCGGGGACGCCGACGCCGACGCTGACGCCGATGCCGACGACGCCGACGCCGACGCCGACGCCGACGCCGACGCCGCCGCCGACGCTGACGCTGACGCCGACGCCGACGCCGACGCCGACGGATGACGCCGACGACGCACGACGGATGGCGGACGACCGACGACGACGCCGACGGATGACGCCGATGCCGTCGCCGACGACGGCGACGACGACGCTGACACCGACCCCGACGCCGACGCCGACGACGCCGACGCCGACGACGCATGATGGACGGCGGACGACCGACGGCGACGACGACGACGCCGACGGATGACGCCGACGGCGACGACGATGACGACGACCACGACGGCGACGACGACGACGACGACGACGAAACACCCCACACCCTCAGAGGGGAGAGGTGGGGGGTGCACCAGCACCTTCCACCACGCCACGCCCAGAGGGCAACGACCACAGGGAGGGAGGAGCGACCCCATTCGCGAGGCCTTTGCGAGGCTCACGGGCGTACCCATTCAGCGGGGGGGGAGGGGGGGTCTCGATCCCAATATGCATTGGGGAGGGGGCAAACTAGGTGCGCTCGCGTCATATCTAACGTCCTACCCCTCCCCTCCATTCCTTACCGTGGCGTAGACCTCCTCTCTACTCGCAGAGTCGGATGTCTTAGCATGGCATAGCATTACATGGCATAGCAGGGGTTTGAAGATCAACGCGTAGCATGACATAGCATGGCGTGGCGACGCCACCAAAGGGGGGGTCTGTGGCCTCAGAACTCAACGAATCGACACCGAATGTGTAATCACTTCTGATGGTTTTGTCGGGGGGGCATCTTCTGTATTTTGGGCCCTATGTGTAAGGACCGGAAAAGAGGCCGTGGCATGGCACTGGAAATAATGTCGCCAGCGCTATAGCGGGAGCACGATTCGGAACAAGCGGAAGCGCGGAATTGAGGCCAGCGCTTCAGAGGGAGCACGATTCGGAACGATCGGAAGCACGGAAATGAGACCAGCGCTTCCGTTGTCGAGGGAGAGGGCTATATACCGATCTTGGCCCCTGGACGTCCATGACCAGGAGCAGTACAGGTTCATACTTGACTCCCTCCTGAATGACGTACCGTCAGGGCCGCTGCCGTTGCCCTCCTACGGGCTCTTAGACTTCCCCCGTCTGCACTTCGCGAGCTACGTTACCTCGCCATCATCATCACCACCACCACCATCATCATCATCATCATCACCACAACCATCATCATCATCATCATCATCATCATCATCATCATCATCATCATCATCATCATCATCATCATCATCATCATCATCAGTATTACCATAATCAGCAGCCACATCATCATCACCTCGCCATCATCTCATCATCATCATCAACATCACCATCATCACCGCCATCATCAGCATCAGCATCAGCATCAGCATCATCGTCATCCTCATCATCATCAGCAGCATCATCATAATCACCATCATCATCATCAGCATCATCATCATTGTTATCAACGTCATCATCGTCATGATCATCACCACCATCATCATCATCCTCATCAGCATCAGCATCCTCATCATCGTCATCATCATCACCATCACCATCATTATCATACCCATCAACACCACCATCATGAGGATCATCATCATCAGTATTCTCATCACCATCAGCATCATCACCATCAGCAGCATCATCATTATCATCTCATCATCATTTTCATCATCATCGACATTACCATCATCACCGCCATCATCAGCATCAGCATCAGCATAACAACAGCATCAGTATCATCGTCATCCTCTCCATCATCATCAGATCACCATCATCATCATTATCATCATCGTCATCATCGTCATCATCATCATCATCACCATCACCATCAGCATCAGCATCATCCTCATCATCATCCTCATTATCGTCATCATCACCATCATCATCACCATCATCATCACCATCATCATCATAACCATCATTATCATACTTATCATCACCACCACCACCAATCATCATCACCATCACCACCATCACCATCATCATCATCATCATCATCATCATCATCATCATCATCATCATCATCATCATCATCATCATCAGCATCATCATCATCATCATCATTGTCAACTGCGCGCTCTCTCTCTTTTTCTCCCTCCCTTTCTTTCTTCCTCTCTGCTTCTCTCCCTTTTGTGCCTGCCAGGTCCTCGACGACGCCACGGCTGCGGCTTACGCCTCCTCTGCTCGCTGCTGGTCGCGTGTCGCCCGCCTCCTATGCGATGCCAGTCGTTCTTGCCTTCCCTCCTGTCCCCCCCTCTGCTCTTCGCCCTCTCCTTCTTCTGCTTCTTCTTCTTCTCCTTCCTCCCCGCCCCTTTTCCCAATACTCTCCCTCCCCTCCCTCCTCCATTCCCCGCCTCTGCACCTCATTGGTTCCTCTCCCCCTCCCCCACCCATCCCTCACGCTGCGCTACCCCCCACACGACCGCAGTCATACGGCTGGAGACCAGAAGCCGGGGAACACCGGACAGTATCCAGCGGCCACCGCTGATCCTCCTTTGCGTTCGATGTTAGTGCAAGAGGGGTACGATGAGGATGTGGAGGGATGGGTTGGAAGGACGAATGGGGGGATGAGGAGGAGGAGGAGAAGGAGAAGGAGGAGGAGGAGGATGGCCAGGAGGAGAAGGAGGAGGAGAAGGAGGAGGAGGAGGTGGAGGAGGAGAGATGAGTGAGGATTAGTGAATCGAGGGAGGGCAGTGGTGACGAGGGGGGGGACGGGGGAGCGTCCCGAGCAGGAGGGAGGCAGGCGGGGCAGGCAGGCCACCAAAGGAAAGTGCGCGGTGCACAACTCCCACACTCGCCACCCCAGCGTCAACCATCATGCGGCATCCCCGGCCAGCGGGAGCGGAGGACCTCACAATCCTCACAGTCCTCCCGCTCACGAAGGCCGGCAAGCGCGACCGCACGCCGACCCGACGGGGGCGTGCGCGAACCTCACCACCCCCGGGCCGTCGCGGACTGCACCGCCTGCTCCGGGCTCAGTAGGCGCAGGGCACCGCAGACGTGGCCGCCGAAGTCCGCGCCGGCCTCCTGCGCTCTCCCGCTCCCAGGCCTCTTCGCCCTCCTGCGCCGGGCTGCACGCCTCGACCCTCGTGGCGTGCGCGGGCGGGCCGCCGTCGAGCACCGCGAGCTCCAGGACCGCCCTCCCCCGCAGGATCCGCGGCGGAGCCGACGGGCGCCTCGGGCAGCCTGCCTGGCATCGCTCGGGCGTGTGCATTTTTTTCTCGGCGAGGACCCTCGAGGAGCATCCTTGATCATTTGGCGGAAAAGCCGCGCACGAAACCGAAAGAAGCACAACACATGGACGTCCGAGCGATGGCGAGCGGGGCCCCGCCTGCTCCGTGCCCGGCTGGACGTCGAGCCCGGGCGTCGACCCGGCCCGGGATTCCCTCGGCGACGAGCGGGGCGCTGGGCAGGGCGTCGGGCAGGCAGCCGCGGGCCGCGGTGCGGCCCCCGCGCACCCGCGCCTGACGGCGCCTCGCCCGCTGCCGCCCCGTGCCCACCTCGAGCTCTCCGCTGCCGGCCTTCGCGTGCGCCATCCTGCCGACGAGCACTGGGTCGCCGAGTCCGCGCGCGAGCTCCAGGCCGCCGTCCACCACGTCGCCGTCCTTGGCGTCAACCTTCCTGCCCCGCGTCGCCGAGCCCACACGCGAGCTCCAGGCCGCTGCCCTCCGCGCCGACCGCAGCGTCGGCTCACCGCGGCGCGGTGGCTGCTGTCCAGACCACTTGGGGACCAGGTTGGCCGGCCCGGGGCGGAGGGCCCCTTCTGGACTCGAACGGGACCACGCGCTATCCCGTGAGCCCTGCCCTCCGCCCAGCGGCGCGTCGTCCTTCGCGCTCGCGTTCGCGCACTCGTTCACGACCATCTCGTCCAGGAAGCCAGTGAGCACGAAGTCACGCTCCCAGATCTCCTGGATGCCATCGGCCACGGCGCAGCCCTCGGACATGCACGGTCAGGTCACGTGCACCTGCCTCGATGAGCTCGTCATCCGACGAGTCGCCAATGAAGAAACACGCCACGGCCTCATTGCTCCCGTCCAGCTCCTTCTTGCCCGCGGGCCGCACCAGCGACACGAGGAACTCGCCGTTGATGAGCCCCACCTCCGCCTCGCTGCAGCCCACGACCTCGGCCCCTCCTTGCGCCACGCGTCGCTGCGGCCAGCCTGCCTCCCGTAATTACCCTTCGTGGCGACCGCACGCGCCAGCGCATGCGGAGTCGCCTGCAGCGGCTGCGCAGGCGCTACTGGGCGCCCTGGCGGCCACGCGTTGGGGGCGCGCCGACGGCACCCCCCTCGTGGCTCACGCGCACGCCTGCTGCCTCGAATCCGACTAAGTAGGCGTAGCGCTCAGCAATCTCTGTGTGCAAAAGGGCTGTTGTGATGATGACAATGACCAGGAAGAGTGGTAATGGTGAGGGTCATGGCGATGCTGCATCTGTTGCTTCTGCTGCTGCTGCTGCTGATGATGTTGATTAACATGATGCTGATGATGATGATGATGATGGTGATGATATCGATGATGATGATGATGGTGATGATAATGGTGATGTTGATGATGCTGATCATGATGGCGCGGATGTTGATGATGATGGTGATGATGATGAGGATGCTGACGAGGATGCTGATGATAACGATGATGAGGATGACGATGAGGATGATACTTATGACGATGATGCTGCTAATGATGCTTATGATGCTGCTGCTTATGATGATGTTTATGCTGGAGGTGGTGATTATGCTGATGCTGACGTTGATGATGATGATGATGATGATGATGATGATGATGATGATGATGATGATGATGATGATGATGAGGCGGCTGATGATGATGATGCTGGATGACGATGATGATGCTGATGATGATGCTGCTGTTGATGTTTATGCTTCTCGTGGTGATGATGCTGTGATGGCGATGATGATGCTGATGATGCTGATGATGATGTGGCTGATGATGATGCTGATGCTGATGATGATGCTGGGATGGTGATGGTGATGACGATGATGCTGATGTTTATGATGATTCTGATTCTGATGATGATGCTGATGATTATGCTGATGATGACGATGATGGTGATGATAATGGTCATGATGATGAACACGGCGATGCTGCTGATGATGATGATTCTGACGATGCTGATGATGCTGATGATGATTATGATGCTGATGTTGATACTGCTGATGATGCTAATGGCGATGATGCTGATTCAGATGATGATGATGCTGATGCTGATGATGGTGATGATGATGACGATGCTGATGATGATGATGCTGATGTTGATGGTGATGCTGCTGCTGCTGATGATGATAATGATGACACTGATTATGATGATGATGCTGATGATGATGCTGATGCTTGTTCTGATGCTGATATTGTTGCTGCTGATTCGGATAAGGATAATTCTAGTGATGATGCTGCTGCTGATGATGAGGATGGGGAGGATGAGGATGATGATGATGATGATGAGGATGAAGATGAGGATGCTGCTGCTGCCGACGACGACGACGTTGATGATGATGATGCTGATACTGATGATGATGATGATGATGATGATGATGATGATGATGATGATGCTGATGCTGATGATGATGATGATGATGGTGCTGATGATACTGGCTAGTGATGATGATGATAATGAAAATGAGAATACTAATATTAATAACACTAATCGTTATAGTAAAAGTAGTACTAATGGTAGTGGTACTGGTGATGATAATGTGATGATGATGGTACTGATGATACTGATGATACTGATGAGACTGGTGACTATTACGATGATGAGGTTGCTTCTGAGGATGATGATGGTGATTCTGCTGCTGCTGATGATGTTGTTGGTGGTGTGATGATGATGATGATGATGCTGATGCTGATGATGATGATGATGATGATGATGATGATGATGGTGGTGATGATGATGATGATGATGATGATGATGATGATGATGATGATGCTGGTGATGGGGACGCGGGGGAGGCGGGAGATGAGGGGGTGAACATGAGGATGATGAGCAGGCGTAGGCGGAGGCGGAGGCGGAGGTGGAGGCGGAGGCCGAGGCGGAGGCGGAGGCGGAGGCCGAGGCGGAGGTGGCGGAGGAGGAGGAGAAGGAGGAGGAGGAGGAGGAGGAGGAAGAACAAAATACGGGAGTTGATGAGGATATCGAATAGAAGGATGATGATCAGAACCATGAGGCCTGTGGAAACCTGGAGCCCATCCCCCCGTGGGATGGGCTCTAGGTTTCCACAGGTCCCCCCCAGATGGGATCGGGGGGGGGGGACGACGCCGACGCCCACGCCGACGCCGACGCATACGCCGACGCCGACGCCGGCGGCAACGTCGACGCCGACGCCGCCGCCGACGACGACGCCGCCGCCGCCGACGACGCTGGCGCCGTCGCCTACGAGAACGCCGACGCCGCCTCCGACGCAGACGCCGACGACGACGCCGACGCCGCCGCCGACGACGGACGACGACGACGACGACGACGACGACGACGAACCACCCCACACAGGGGGAGGGCGGGGGGTGCACCGGCCCCCTCCACCACGCTACGCCCACAGGGCCACGCCCACAGTGGTGGGGGGGAACGGTCCCATTCGTGAGGTCTTCGCGAGGCTCAAAGGCCTACCCACTCAGCCGGAGGGGAAAACTCGATCCCATCTGCGTTGGTGATGGGGGGGCAGCCCTGGATCATGTATAGTCATGTATATAGGAGTAGAAGTGATGAGGACCAGGAGGGGAAGGAATCATGATGAGACGCAGGACGGGGAGGGAGGATAAGGAGAGACACTATGAGGGTAGTGATGGTAAGACAGAGGAATCGGAATGAAGTGCATGAGGACGATTATGAAGAGGAGGAGCAGGTGGTCGTGGTCACAGAATACGGGAAACAAGTCCCAAGCATAGCAATATGCAACACGACACAGACCACGACGATGCCGACGACGGAGACGAGGCGCGCATCCTATTCACACCAGTGCACGGATCTCGTAAAATGCCCACCCTGCGAGGTCTGGTCAGCACATCGTTGAGTGGTGCTGCGGCCTTCCCCCGAGCACAGCCCCCTGCCGCCCGAAGCAGCAGCCACACACTTCAGGTGTTCACCGTTATGCTCTGCTGAGTCTGGGGTTAAGTCGGGCATGTCCCTCTACGATGTTTCGATTATTTAGGACTAATTTGGAATCTTTTTGGCCAATGTGTTATTTTCTTCCAAAATCCACCTGTAGGAGGACATGCCCGACCTGAGCTGAGACGCTTTAAGCGCCGCAGCTCCGAGAGCTGGGAAGACAGGCGGACGGGCAGACGCACAGCCCGGCGGCGTGCAGTGCTTGTCACGCCAAACAGGGGTGGTCACTGCACAAGGGCAGGGGAGGCGAGCGAGGCGGAGGATGAAGAAAAGGACACATAGGATGATTGGAATGATAACCAGGCGTAGGAATTGGAATGGTGAGCGGATGATGATGATGATGATGATGATGATGATGATGATGATGATGATGATGATGATGATGATGATGATGATGATGATGATGATGATGATGTTGATGATGATGATGATGATCATGCTGATGATGCTGATGATGATGCTGATGATAATGATGATGCTGATGATGATGATGTTGTTGTTGATGATGGTGATGATGATGATGCGCAGGATACTACATACACCATTCTGTTTCGAGCGACCCCGATCAATGAGTTTCAGTACAAGACTCTGTATGTTCCGAATGCACGTTGTTGATTCATGCTCTGGATTTGTGATTTTGGTGTCTGCTCTTGATGCCTGTGTCTGTCCGTCATGTATACTGTTTGGGCATGTTCGTGATGTGTGTGTGTGTGCGTGCATGCCGTTGCTATAGATGTACCTTCTTGGTGTTTGTTATTGGTCTATTTTTGATGATGTCAGTTCTTGATGCTTGTTCTTTCTGCGTTCTTTTCTGAATACTATAGACGTGTGTCCTTGATGCACGCGGTTTGGCATTTGTGCTTGTCAGGTATCATTTTGGTCGTTGTTATTATTTTTGCTGTTGTTTCCATGTTGATGGTTTCCCTTTTTTTCTGTGGATGCTGGATTTTGATTGATGATGTTTGTTGGAATGTATTTCCAGTATTTGTGTATCTGTTGATTGGTTCTTATTTCTTGTCTATGTATTTTTCGTGTTTTCGTTGCTGCTGGTTTGGAATGTGTGTTGTTGATGTCTGTACTTGATGCATTTGTGTGATGTCTGTTCTTTGTGTGTGATCATCATGCAACATCTGATGGTAGGTTCTTGATGCATGTTGGAACAAGTTCCTCGATGCAGATTTTTGATACCTGTTATTGGGGTTGTGTTTGACGATCTGCATTTTTCGGGTGTGTATGTTGTGATTGCTTTTGGCGTACAATTGGCTGTTGTTCTAGAGGCTTGCCCTCGATGCACGGTCTTGACGCATGTTCTTGTTGATGTACGTTCTTGATGACTATGTTTGGTGTATGATCGGGGTGTCAGTTCTTGGTGCCTGTTCGTGATGCCCGCCCATCATGTGTCGCGCTTCAGTTCGCTTTTAGTTGAGTATTATCCTCGTTATCTGGCCGCTGCATGTTCCGTTTGGCCTTACAGTTCCTCTGACACACCCATCGCTTGCATGGTGCAGTGCGCGACACTTTGTACGCTGCGCTATCGACACTGCTCGGTCGCAATTCGCACTTCCGTCTGCTGTACGCGCTTGAGGATCCTCTGCGCAGATGACTTAAAAGTGTGTGCTTGATGTCTTCCCTGCCTCTCACCGCCTGGACGCCGGCCCTTGCCTGCTCTGTCCGACCGGCGTCGGGTCCTCTTTGGTAGCTCCACTCCGCAGCATCTGGCAGCATTGAGACCACCGCGCGCGTCACGCCCGCCTGGGAATCGCACCTCTTTCGTGCTGTACGTGCGGTGATCGAGTCTCTCGGCGCTCGCAGAACCTGGTCAGTGCAACACCTTACTTTCGGTTTCTTGATAAGAGTCGGGGGGTGCCCTCCCGACGGGGGTCAACCTCGTTTCGTCGTCGCGCCGCGACGGGGTCCGGAGCGCCTTCGGCGCGCGGTGGCTGCCCGCGACGGGGGTCGATGTGGGGCTGTCGGCAGGGTGACGCCCCCCGACGTTTATTAAGAAATTCGGAGTAATCCCGCCACTTGGCGTCGCATGCGGGCCTTGCTCCGAGCCTGCTCGGATCGCCACGTGGCTTGGCACCGTTGCGCGGCCCTCTTGTTGGACGCACCTGGGCGCGTGTTTCTTCCTGTACTACGCCAGAGCCTGGGCCGCAGCACTCGAGCAGCGGCGAAGCGTCCTGGCTCTCCTGTAGGCCCTTCGAAGCATGTTCAAAGAGCCCTTTGTGGTTTGCACGACATGTTCTAGGACATTTCTGGCTGAGACTGTCTTGTGTAAATACATCGGGCTTCTGTCTTAGGAGCATTGTTGTTGGTTTTAGAACGGCTGTGGGTTCCAAGAACATTCCGTGGTAGGCCTATGCGAATGCTGGGACGGTCGGTCCCTGTTCGAAGCACGCCACTACACGTTCACATGGTCTGATGGGTCAGCCTTCTCTTTTCTCTCAGAGGCCGCCGTTCGCTTTCTTCTCACCCCTCTGTGCCCGACCACGCTCTGCAGTAACCTTGCTTTGCCCGACCAGCTCGGGCGACCGCCGAATCTGCGACAAAGACATCGATTTTTGTATGCTTGTTCGTGATGCCTGTTCCTGATGTCTGTTCCGCATGTGTACTGTTGGCGTATGTTCTCGATGTTAAATTTGGGGACAGGTCGTTCATGTGCGTGTGTGTGTGTGTGTGTGTGTGTGTGTGTGTTTGTGGCTTTTGTGTAGTTGCGACTGGTTTGCTCTGAATGTTCGTTTAACATACCTGTTACGCACATACGATCTTGATGCCTATTAATGATGTGTGCTCTGGGTGTCTGTTCTTGGTTTCTTCTCTTGAGGCCTGCTCTTCATGTAGACTGTTGGTGCCGTTGCTTGATGACGGTGCTGGATGTAGGTTCGTGATTTATTCCCCAATCAGTGCTTGCACTGAAGGCGTCCTAGCCGAGGTTGAAAGATTTAGCAAAAGTTCCTGGCCGATTTAGGTAGGCGGCCGGGTTTCCGGGTTCCGAGGGTCCTGGTTCTGGGTTCCCTGGTTCCCGGGTTCCCTGTTGCTGGTGTCGCGATCCCGCAAAGGGGTGTGTGTGCCTCGGGGTGTGTGAGTTCGATCGGCTTTTGCACCGAACCGCCTAAAACAGATGCCCCCCAGCCGCCGGCAGTTCCCGATAGGTGGAGCATGTGGGGGGCATCTGTTTGCCGCGGTTCGGTGCACCAGCGGATCGAATTCATGCCCCCCTTCGGGACGCCCCCCTTTGGTGGATCCCGGTGATCCCGGGCCGATTTCGGTGGGCGGCGGGGTTCCCCGGTTTCCGGGTTCCCAGGTTCCCGGTCGATCTCCTTATCGTTTTTTCATCGATCCCACGATCGAATTCATTATCGATCTTCTGATCGATCTCCTTATCCATCTGATTAAATCGTTTTCACAATCGATCTCATTTTCGATCTTGCTATCGATCTTACTATCGATATTACTGTCGAACTCACCATGGATCTCACTCACTCGACTTCGCTATCGGTCCTTTTATCGATCTCACTATCGACCTCCATCGACCTCAACATCGATCTCACTATCGATCGCACTATCGATCTCCCTATCGATAGTGCGATCGATAAGGAATGCGATCGTTCGATCGCGCGAATGTCCAGATGCTTTGCGGCAACAACCACCGTCGCGCCAGCAGAGCCATCCGGGTGCCGGCTGGTCGCATGGTGACGACGATGACAACGAAGACCCAATGTCGACGGTGAAGATGATCAGGATAATGAGAACGATCATATTTTGACGATTCGAATGGGGTTGACGATGAGTATGATCATAGTGATGTTGATGCATGGTGATGCTGATGACAATGATCATTGGCAAGAGGAGGCACACGAAAAATGCCGTCGCATCCGGCACCTCTCGGCCTCACTTCTGGGAGCTTCTTCGGGCCGTCCTGGGGTGGTCCTGGGCGCTCGTGGAGCCGTCTCGGGACTCCAAAGGGCCGTCTCGGGGCCCTCTCCGCCGTCTCGGGGCCCCCTTCGCCCCTCTCGACCCGCCTCGCCCGTCCTGCCTGCCGCGGCTGTCAAGCCCCACTGACACAGAAGCTCCCCGGTTGCCCCGCCTCGCCTGCCCTGCACACCGCGGCCGACGGGCCCCACTGGATCTGGGTGATCCCTGGGTGTCCCGCCGCGCCCGCCCTGCCAGCAGGAGGAGGAGGAGGAGGAGGAAGAGGAGGAGGAGGAGGAGGAGGCGGAGGGGAGGAGGCGGAGGAGGAGGAGGAGGCGGAGGAGGAATAATAATAATACTACTACTACTACTACTACTACTAATAATAAGAGTAGTAATAATAATAAGAACAATGATAATAATAATAATCATAATATTAATAATAATAATACGAATAATATTAATAATACTACTACTAATAATCATAATAATAAGAAGACGAAGAAGACGAATACTAATAATAATATTGATTTTATTAAGAAGAATATGCATACTACTACGAATAAGCCGAAGAAGCAGAAAACGAATACTACTACTACTAATAATAATAATATTCATAATAATATTATTATTATTACTAATAATAACAATAATGATAAGAATGCAACTAATAATAATACAAATAAGAATAATACTATTAATAATAATACTAAGAAGAATAAGAAGACTAATCATAATAATAATAATCAGAAGAGGAGGAGGAGGAGGAGAGGGATAACATGTTGAGGAATGGGTGGGACGTCGGAGGAGGGTGGACAGGAAAGACTGTGTGGATAAACAGGATGGGGACACGACTGTGCATGGTCAGGACATGGCGGTTGTTGGCGCGCAAAAGCGGGGCAGGACCAGGGGGGACGATCTCCTAAGAATGCACCTTGACTTCTGAGGAAGGATTCGAAGGTGCCCTTCGGGAAGTCAGGAAGGGCCGATCCCTTCAAAGATGCCTCCCTGCCTTTTTACAATGCCACCCCCTCGCCCCACCCCGCTGTGCGCGCCGCCAAGGCGGAGTGGAGGAGGAGATGGCGTCAAAGAGGGGGGAGGAGGAGGGGGATAATTGAGAGGACGATGATGCAATGATGAGGCGGATCTGATGAGAGTGAGGAGGAGTGGAAGGAGGGTGATGCAGGTGAAAGGGAAGGGTGCGGCAGTACGAGGAGGAGGAGGAGGAGGAATGTAGGATGAGGAGGAGGATGAGGAGGAAAAGGAGGAGGAGGAGGAGGAGCAGCGGGAGGGTAAGGGGGATGCATCGGAGGTCGGAGGCGAGGGGTAGGGCCGTCAGCGGGAGCCAAGCCGGCAGTTCCAGTTGGTCGTGGGGAGGTGCCCTCTCTTGCGCCGCCCCGAGCTCGCAGGTATGGGCGTGCCAGTACTGCACGCAGCAGTTCCTGACGGGAGGGGGCCTGAGCAGTGGGGTGGCAGCACGAGCGAGCGAGCGGGAGGAGGGATTAGCCTTGAGGAGCAGGACGAAATTCTGGCCATGCTGATAATTTTGATGGCGATGACGATGACGATGAGGATGGTGATGGCAAGGTTGATCATGTCGGGGCGAGGAGGAGGGCGATCCGTTACTCCCCGCTCCGATCCACCTGCTCGTTCTGCTCCTCCATGTCACCATGTCTTCGCCCCCTGGGAGTTGTCACGCTCGTCGAAGGGGAAGCCGTGAGCTGGTCATGGCACCAGGCTTCCGAGCTTCACGCTCATTTTGACCCCTTCAGGGTCCCCTTGAAGCGCTGTGCCGAGGCATGGGAAAGATGAGTATGAGGATCACTATGCTTATCGTGGCGATGTGTATTGTGATCTTGCTGCTGTTGACGACGACGATGCTGATGGCTGATGATGGTGATCATCACTGCGATGGCCATGGTGGTGCGGATGAGGTTGACGACGATTGTTATGTTGGTGACGGTTGTGGTGATGATGTTGGCGTTGTTGAAGCTGATGAGGTTGAGGAGGCGGCTGCGGAGATTATAGTTGTACACACATACCGAAGACGCCTACGGCGAAACACTGCCGCCCCCTGCCCCTTTGGAAGCGCCTATGTGGCCGACAGCTGGGCTAGAGCTTGGCCATGCTATCGGGCCAGTTGTTCCCTGAGTCGGTTTGGAAAGCATTCGGGGAACGCGTGGGGGAGCAATAGGAGGATCAAGAGAGGGATGATGATGATGATGATGATGATGATGATGATGATGATGATGATGATGATGATGATGATGATGATGATGATGATGCTGATGCTGATGCTGATGATGCTGATGCTGATGCTGATGCTGCTGCTGCTGCTGCTGATGATGATGATGATGATGATGATGATGATGATGATGATGATGATGATGATTAGGAGGAGGATGAGGATGAGGATGAGGGTGAGGATGAATCTGATTGGGAGGGAGGACGAGTAGTAGGAGGAGGAGGAGACTTCTTGGGAACCGTCTTGAGAGGCCTCTTGGGAGGCCTCTGCGGAGCTTCGAGGAGCCTTTTGGAGGGCTTTTGGGAGCCTCCCTGGGCCTCTTGGGGGCTTCTTGGGGGCCTTTAGGGGCTTCTTGGGGGCCTTTTTGGCCGTCTTAGGGCGTTCCCGACCCGTCTGACACCGTCGGAAGCCGCCTCTCTGAATCGACTTGGGGCTCTCTTGGGCGCTTCAGGGCCGTCTTGGAGAGTATCTTGGGCGTCTTGAAGGTCGCCGTCTTGGGGGTCTCTTGGGCCGTCATGCGGCCATCTTGGAGGCCTCTTGGGCGATCTTGGGGGCCTCTTGGGCCGTCTGCCCAAATCCTTTAAACAGCGTAGCAAAATCAATGATTTCGATCTCTTCGGGTCCTCCTGGAGGACCTCTTGGAGGCCTCGTGAGCCGTCTTGGTGGCCTCTTGGGGGCCTCTTGGGCCGTCTTGGGCCATCTTGAGGCCATCTTAGGCTGTCTTGGGTGCATCTTGGAGGCCGTCTTGGAGGCCATCTTGGAGGCCATCTTGGCCGTCTCAGAGGCCTCTTGGGGCCCTCTTGCGGCCGTCTCGGGTGCCTCTTGGGCATGGGGCAATTTCGGCTTGGGCGATCTTGGGGCGATCTTGGGGGCCTCTTGGGCCGTCTTGAGCCGTCGGAATGCCGAAAAACAAATGCCCAAATCCTTCAAACACCCGGGGAAAATTAATGATTTGGTCTCTTCGGGTCCTCCTGGAGGACCTCTTGGAGGCCTCTTGGGTCGTCTTGGGCCGTCTTGGAGGCTTGTTGGGCGTAGTTGAAGGTATCTTGGGCTTTCTTGGGCCGTCTTGGAAGCCATCTTCGACCATCTTAGGCGAACTTGAGGGCCATTTCGTGCCATCTGAGCCGTCTTGGAGGCTATCTTGGGCCATCTTGGGGCGGGACAGGCATTGACATGTGCAGTTTCCGGTCCTTTCCGGGACCCCGGCGGGCGGGGCCGAAGCGCCAGGTGAGTTGTGGAAAAAGTACCAAAACCAAAAGCGAAAAGGGTTCAGCACGCCGGGCACCCCTGTGATGAGGGGGCGGCGGATCGAAGACGCCTACGGCGAATCATCGCCGCCCCCTGCCTTTTCGGAAACGCCTATGTGGCCGAACGTTGTGGCCAGAGCCCTGCCAAGCTATCGGACCATGTGTTCCCCGAATCGGTTTGGAAAGCGTTCGGGGAACACGGTGGGGGAGGAAGAAGAGGAGAGGGAGGAAGAAGGAGAAGGGAGGAGGAGGCCTCTCGGGAGCCTCTTGGGGTACTCTAAGGTTTTATTGGGCCGTCTTTGCGGTCTTGGAGGCATCTTGGGACTGTCTTGGAGCCTCTTGAGGGCCTCTTGGGGCCTTTTTGGGACTTCTCGGGGGCTTCTTTGGCCGTCTTAGGGCGTTCCTGGCCCGTCTGACACCGTCGGGAGCCGTCTTGGGGGCCTCTCTGAACCGGCTTGGGGCTCTCTTGGGGCGCTTCGGGGCCGCCTTGGAGGCCATCTTGGGCGTCTTGGAGGCCTCTTGGCCCGTCTTGGGGCCCTCTTGGGGCCGTCTTGGGGGCCTCTTGGGCCGTCATGGGGCCATCTTGGAGGCCTCGTGGGCGATTTTGGGGCGATCTTGGGGGCCTCTTGGGCCGTCTTGATCCGTCGGAATGCCGAGAAGAAGCAAATGCCAACATCCTTCAAAAACCCAACGAAAATCAATGATTTTGGCCTCTTCGGACCCTCCTGGAGGACCTTGGAGGCCTCTTGGGTCGTGTTGGGCCATCTTGGAGGCTTCTTGGGCTGTCTTGGGCAATCTTGAGGCCATCTTGGGCTGTCTTGGGTGCATCTTGGGCCGTCTGGGAGGCATCTGTAAGCCAGCGTAGTCGTCTTGGAGGCCATCTGGGCCGTCTTGGAGGCTTCTTGGGGCCCTCTTGGGGGCCTCTTGGGCCGTCATGGGGCCATCTCGGAGGCCTCGTGGGCGATCTTGGGGCGATCTTGGGGGCCTCTTTGGCCGTCTCGAGCCGTCGGAATGCCGAGAAGAAGCAAATGCCAACATCTTTCAAAACCCTCAGGAAAATCAATGATTTTGGCCTCTTCGGGCCCTCCTGGAGGACCCCTTGGAGGCCTCTTGGGTCGTCTTGGAGGCCTCGTGGGAGACTCTTGGGCCGTCTTGGGCCATCTTGAGGCCATCTTAGGCCGTGTTGGATGCATCTTGGGCCGTCTGGGAGGCATCTGTAAGCCATCGTAGCCGTCTTGGAGGCCACCTCGGCCGTCTTGGAGGCCTCTTGGGGCCCTCTTGGGGCTGTCTTGGGGGCCCTTGTGCCATCAAGGGGCCCTCTTGGAGGCCTCTTGGGCGATCTTGGGGCGATCTTGGGGGCCTCTTGGGCCGTCTTGAGCCGTCGGAATGCCGAGAAGAAGCAAATGCCAAAATCGCTCAAAAACCAACAGAAAATCAATGATTTTGGCCTCTTCGGACCCTCCTGGAGGACCTCTTGGAGGCCTCTTGGGTCGTATTGGGCCGTCTTGGAGGCTTCTTGGGCGAACTTGGAGACCTCTTGGACTCTCTTGGGCCGTTATGAGGCCGTCTTGGACCATCTTGGGCGGACTCGGAGGCCATCTTGGGTCAACGTGGCCATCTTGGAGGCCATCTTGAGCTGTCTCGGAGGATTTTTTCCAGATTGAGTTCCTTTCCGGGTGGCTGGCGGGACGCGCCAGAGTTCCAGGGGGCGTTCTTTTGGAAAAGAACCACGCCAAAAACGATAGGATTTGGCACGCCAGGCACCCCTCTTGCAAGCAACAGGGGGCGGCGGATCTAATGGCTTTCGGCCCATCCCGCTACCGTGCTGGGTTGTTGGTATTGAGTCTATTGTACGTTCGCTAGGGTCTCGTGGGAGGCCTATCGGGGCCTCTTGAAGGCAGTTTGGAGGCCTCTTGGGGATCTTTTCGGAACCTCTTGGGGTCTTTGGTCTCTCGGGCACCTCTTTGGGCCTCTTTGGAGCCTCTTGGGGGCCTCTTCGGCGCCTGTTGGGGCCTCATGGAGGCCTTTTGGGGAGAAGGCTGGGCTTTTCGGTTTGTGTTTCCTCTCTTGGGCCCATTTTTGGGCCGTCTTGGGGCCCATTTTTGGGCCGTCTTGGGCGCCTCTGAGGCCGTCTTGGGGCGCTCTTAGGCCGTCTTTAAGCCCTCTTGGAGGCCTCTTGGGCCGTTTTGGGGTGGTCTTGGGGGCCTCGTGTGCCGTCTTGGAGCGTCGGAAAGCCGAAAAGGCGAGAACGTCAAAATCCTTCAAACACCTGATCAAAGCCTCTTGGGCCATCTTGGGACCATCTTGGTTGTCTTGGAACGATCTTTCGGCGACTCGGGGACCTCTTGGACCGTCTTGAGGGAATCGCGGGGCCCTCTTGGCCCGTCTTCGGGCCCTCTTGGGGCTGAACAAGTCATGCGACAAGATGCCGGGAGCCCCAGAGGGCATGCGGGAAACCCCAAGAGATCGGCACGAAAGGAATGGCTACGGAAATAATGGGTACAATGCCCAACAGCACTTCCTGTTCATTTTGACCAGGATTCGCTGTCCGCGCCGCCGCGGCCTGTGCCCATTTGTGACAGAAGGCCGTCTGCCCAACAGCGGCCGCTGTCGGTTTGGGACAACGTTTGTTGTTGGGCATTGTACCCATTTTTTCCGTACCCATTTCGGGCGTCCAAACGAGATTTCGGGATTGGGTTTTTGGGCCCCTGTAAGACTCCTCAGGACTGAGGCTCCAGGGATTAGGCACAGGACTTGAGGACACGCCCACTCCATGCCTAGAGGCACGGTGGCGGATCTAGGGATACAACATTACATTCATATTGAACATGTACATGTATATGCCCCCCAGCGCTCCGTGTTGAAATATCGTCAACACTTTGTGTTGAATGATCGTGAGGGCCTGCTCCATTCCTGTTGGAATCTGATTGGAACCCTGTGTGAATCAAATAAGAATGCCCTGGCTCCGATCGGAATCCTATCTTGAATCCTGGCCAAAACAAATCGAATTCCAATGTGTCGCGGCCTTCTCCGTTCACACTGGATTCCCATTGGAGGCTTATTCAAAGCCAAGGGACGGGGAAGGGGGGAGGCGGGAGGGGATCTGACGGCGGGCTCGAGTTCCTCTTCCTTCTCCGCCTCCTCGCCCTTCCTTCCCTTCCTTCGCCTCCCTACTTGCTGATGTCTCCCCACCTCCCCCCCCCCTCCTCCCTCCTGCCTCCTCCCTCCTACGCTTTTCCATCCATCGCGTACCCTCTTGGGATCATTGCCCTGCTCGACATCCGACTGTGCGAATCGACAGGATATCTACGTCACGGTAAGGGATGGGAGGGAGGGGTAGGACGTCCGACGTGACGCCAACGCACCTAGCTTGCTCGTACCACCTCCATTCTCCGCCCTCCTCCCCCTCTTCCTCCGCCTCCTCCCCCCCCCCCCCCTTGAGCCTGCTTCGCGCGGCGCAGCAGCACACCCTCGCGTGCAGCCTGCCTCCGCCACCCGCGTACGTGCTGCATCACCGCCTGTGCGCACCGCCCTGCACAGCTGGCAGGACAGGATCACATAGCTCGCCGAGGCAGCGACGGGTTCAGACGGTTCAGAGTACGCGCATCTTTCGGCACGCAGCACGCATGAGATCTGACGCAGTGAAGAAGCTGAAACACAGAGTCATGACCGGAGCCCTAGACCCTATCTTTTTGCGCCGCTTCCGAGCTAGATCGATCTGTGGGGAGGGTCACGGGGCCCGAAACTGGGCGAAAACGCCCGGCTCGAAACAATCAAGACGCCAGGATCTCAGGAAGTCTCGTCTAGGAGAACGGGTGCTCCTCCCTCCTCCCTCCCAGCCGCGGGGGCAGGTTCGCGACCTTCGACGAGGCCGCGCAGCACGAGCAGGCGGCCGTTCCGCCGTCCAGCCGCCGTCGACGTCGACGTCGAAGTCGGCGTCAGACTTCATCGCCATCGTCGATGTCGTCGTCCGCATTTTTGTCCTCCTAGCGCTAGGGATGGATGGATGGAGGATGGTGGGAGGCAGTGGAAAACAGGAGGAGGAGGAGGAGGAGGAGGAGGAGGAGGAGGAGGAGGAGGAGGAGGAGGAGGGAGGAGAAGAAAGAGGCTGAGGAGGAATTTGGGGTTCAGCGGGTCCATGGCGTGATCCACACCCAGTGAAACTCCTCATTCCATCCCCTCTCTCTCTCTTGGTGTATTCATTCATGTGTGCATGTATGTATGTATGTATGTATGTATGTATGTATGTATGTATGTATGTATGTATGTATGTATGTATGTATGTATGTATGTATGTATGTATGTATGTATGTATGTATGTATGTATGTATGTATGTATGTATGTATGTATGTATGTATGTATGTATGTATGTATGTATGTATGTATGTATGTATGTATGTATGTATGTATGTATGTATGTATGTTTGTGTGTGTGTGTATGTATGTATGTATGTATGTATGTATGTATATATATATAAAGATATATATATATTGTTATAGCTGTACTAGTACAATGAGTACCTATATGCATAGAAAGCTGATCCGGCTAGACCTTCGTCCCGCTGGGGGCCGCTGGGTCCCGAGCGCGCCTGGAGGGCGCAAGACGGTTCCTGATGGCTTCCAGAGGGCCCCGCGAGGTCTATCATGAAGACGTCGTTTGGCCAAGTTGCCATTTTATACCCAAGTCCATAATGGGTCGGGGTGTGGGGGGCCGCCCATGCCACGAATTGGATGGCAACATCTATTTGCTTCGGGCCCATGCCAAAGACCGCTCTCACATTTTGGTCACAAGCGTGTATAGGCGCACTGGGTGTCGTTACGCAGCGGCCATTGCGTTCGGCGCAGTACACGGTCGTAGAAATGGTAGATCTGTCTACGGCATGCTCTTGTTCTGGAGCAGGTCCCGCAGGGCATTCCAGGCCATGCGTTTTTTGGGGTCCTATGGTTCTACTATGGAAAGCGTGACGTTCCCACACCAAAACTCAATGGACGTCCTGGGGTCTCAGGGTTGGGTTTCTTGTGGAAGGTTTCGTGTGGTCGGGCCCCTCCTGTAGGGGGGGGGGGCAGTGGGGGCGGGGGGCAGGCGGGCGCCGCCCTGGACCAGAAGGCGCGATGGGGGTCACAGCTTGGCGGGCGGCAGAGGGTGACTGCCCGATGGGGGCGAGGGCAAGGCGCGAAAGCACGATCGACGACAATGCAAAGGTCTGAGCTCTGGAACACGTGGTCGTTCCCCACATGTTTCGTGGGGTCCTGGTTTTCTTCCCTGCCGCGGCGCACCCGCGTCTCCTCACACTTCCCCTTCTCCCTCTTCTTCCTCTCCTCACCCGCGCTCAACACGTGCACGGCAAGTACATGACACACGCGTCTACATACAGCCGCACGCATGCACACATTCGCACACAACACACACCATACAACGCTAGTGCGCGCCTGGCGTGTTCACTGCATCACACATCCACGACGTGTGCGCCACATAGTGGGCACCCACATGAGACACGTCCCGATATGGCCGCTATGCACGACGGTCGTCCAGGCATAGCAGGCGTGGCACTTCCTCGACACCAGAGGGGGTGCGCTGGGGGTGGGGGCCCTATCCGTTTCGGGCTCGCAATGCGTGGCAGGCGTGGCACTTCCTCGACACCAGAGGGGGTGCGCTGGGGGTGGGGGCCCTATGCGTTTCGGGCTCGCAAAGCGTGGCAGGCGTGGCACTTCCTCGACACCAGAGGGGGTGCGCTGGGGGTGGGGGCCCTATCCGTTTCGGGCTCGCAATGCGTGGCAGGCGTGGCACTTCCTCGACACCACAGGGGCCCTCAGTACTCTCCTCCTCTTCCTCCTCCCTTCCTCTCTTCCTCCCTTCCTCGTGCTCCTCCGCCCCCGTCCTCCTCCTTCGTCTCCCCCGTCCTTGTTCTCTCTCTCTCTCCCTCCTCCCCTCTCCTCCTGCCCCTTCCCTCGCCCTTTCCTTGCCGCAGGCGTGCCCGATGCGCACCGGGCCCGGCAACGTGTCGAACATCGTGGGCGTGCCCATGGGCGGCGCCGTGCCCATGCCCACGCCGATGGGTCAGGTGGCGGTCCTCGCGGGAGCGCGCGCGCGCGGAGAGCCGGAGGATTTTCGGGTCAGGTGGGGGAGCGATGATGATGGAATGCCGGGGTGGAGCATCGTTCGCGGGAGCAGGAGGCGGGAAGGAGGACGGGAGGGGAGGATCAGGATGAGGCGGATGGACAGGGGGAGTGGGCCCTGTGGAGGGGGATGAGGACCAGAGTATATTAGGGGAACGAACAATGACGTAAACACAAAAACTCGGAGGTCCGCGCGGATTTCTCGGATCGGCGCTGGACCCCCCTCCCTGGCGCGCGGGGCGCGCCAGGGGCGGCGCTGGAGGCGCCGCCAGGGGGATCTAGCGCCGATCCGAGACATCCGCGCGGACCTCCGAATCTTCATGTTTATGTCATTGTTCGTTCCCCTATAAACTTGTTCAAGACGTGCCAGCGGTGCTGCAACCCGCCCGTCCGTGCCGTGCACCCGCCTCACGAGCTCTCCCGGAGTCCAGCGGGGGGGCGCGTTTCCCTCTCTCGACAGGCGAGCGGTCCTGGGACACTGGAGTCCCCAGTTTCCCAGGTTGTGACCATCCGAGGCCATCAGTTGGCCACGGAAGGCCCTTCCGTGTTTTGTCTCTGTTGCGGACACGACGTCCACGACGGTGTGGAGTTTCGTCCACGACGTCTATTCGGACACGATATGAGGCCACGGCCTCTTGCGCCCTGCCCAAAAAGGCACGGGCACATCTGTGTGCCCGACTCTGGCGCCCCCCTCCTCCTCCTCCTCCTCCTCCTCCTCCTCCTCCTCCTCCTCCTCTGTTGCGGGGGTTCGGCGTCCACCCGCCAGTCCCCAGTTTTGTTGGCCCCGTGCAAAGGGCCCGTCACTTGGGAGACTAGCAGAGCGCGGGCGGCGGCCCTGACGCACCTTAAGGCTGGCCGACACCCCCGTACAGGAATCCCCCCACAGGGCGGATTCAGCGGCGACTGGCGCCGTGCCTGATGTCCAGGCTCCCCAGTTGCCGTAGGCGGCTGCGGAGACCCTGCAGGCCCTCGCGTCCTCCTCCTCCTCCGCCTCCTCCTCCTCCTCCTCTTCCTCCTCCTTCTCCTCCTCCTCCTCCCCCCCCTCCTCCTCCTCCTCCTCCTCCTCCTCCTCCTCCTAATGAGGTACGCAGTGTCGTTACAGCTCGAGGAAGTTCCAGCGGGAACTCCGCTTTGAGGAGGATCTGTCATCCATCCGTGTAGGCGGTGCGCATTCTCAGAGTTATGGCTGGATGTTTCGACGTCGTTTCGTGCGACATGTGAAATAGCAATCGCCCCCATTTGTGTGTATTTGTGGTACGTGTTCAAAGTTCGGAGCCTGAGTTCTGAGGAGGTCTCAAACGGAAAACCCATTTTGAACATCGTTTCCCGTCCGTGTGTAACTGTCGGGATTGTTTTTTTGGGCGAGTGTGCGCGACGCCAGAGGGCGAAAACCCCATTTTGACAAAAACGCACGCCCTCCATCCTCCATCCCTGCCGCTGTTGTGAGTGTTCGAGGCGGGTGTGCGAGGGGCTACGGCGAGAGCTCCATGCTGAAGTCCGCGGCCCTCCGTCCGTGTGGCTATTCCCCACCAGGCAGGTTGGGGTCACTAGATGTTAAGAGCAGCCCTCCCTGCCCGCCCGCCCTGCATACCGCGGCCGCCAGATCCCCAGGCTACCGATAATCCCGGGTGGTCCCGCCCCCCCCCGCCCCGCATACCGCGGTCGCCAGATCCCCAGGCTCCCGATCATCCCGGGTGGTTTTGCCCTTGCGCCGATTCGCCCACTGTGCTTACCACGGCCGCCAGATCCCCAGGTTCTCCCATACTCCCCGAGGGTCCCGCCCCCCCGCCGACTCGCCCACTCTGCGTACCGCGGCCGCCAGATCCCCAGGTCCCCCACTGAACGTAGCCTCGCGCCGTACCACCGAACAGAAAATATCCGAGCATAACATACCATATCATGACATACCATATCGTGACACACTTACACACACACTAACAAATTAGTACATACCATAACACAGCATCACGGCACATACCATTCCATACCATGACAATTCATGCAATTCATAACACATCAACGCATAATTGAGCATACCAACCCAGAACATGCCACACCATCACACAGCATGACATACCGCATCATCGTAAAACACATCATGCCACTGCGTGGTATGCCATACTAGAGCATACATAATATACCATACCATATCATAACAATTCATGCCATGCCATATCTTCAAATGAGATACTACGACATAACAAACCACACCATAATACAGTATCGCAGCATATCTCATTCCACGCCATGACAACGCATACCAGTACAGAGTGCGGTGTACTATGCTACATCGTAGTAATACGTATCATCTCATATCACCACAGTAGCACATCTTACAACACAGCGTGCCCAATCATACTCTACACACCATGACACAACACATCATATCATGACATACGACGAGTGTTTCGGTGGTCTTGAAACCGACTCCCCCATCCGTGTAACGCGTTTTTGCCTGTAGCAAACGATTGTGCACGGCGCCATTCGTGTAACTGCAGCTGGCTTAGGACCGCGATGAGTGGAGGAGGACTGATGCTGCCCATGTAAAGTGTACATTCGGAGAGTCGTGTGGGCGCGCTGGCGGGCTCCTTGCACACAACTCTGACCACCACCTCCTCCCCTCCCCTGCTCCCCCCCCGTCTGCTTATCCTCCGCCCTCACTTATCACCTGCCCTCGGCGGCGAGCCCGGGGGGAAGTGAGAAGGGGCGGGCCTTCTCAGAATGCTTGGAAGCCCCCTGGCCACATGAGAAGCTCTCTAAACCTTCCCCGCAGACGCAGCGCACGTCTCATGAGGCGCGAGGGCTCTTGAGAAGCCCCGCCGCCTTCTGAGAAGGCCCTCTCCCTCTCGCTTCCCCCCTCGCTCGCCGCCGATGCCGCCCTCGCCCGCCGCCCCTCGCCGAGGCCCCGTTCGCAGAGCCCCCCCTCCGCGCCTGCCCCCGCCGCCGCCGGCCCGCCCATGGTGGCAGCCTTCCTGGCGCTCCCCGGGGATGGCGCCCTCGGCCGGCCAGCGCAGCTCAGGTCCGGGCCCTGGCTTCGCGGGTGCTCCCTGGCGAGGTCGGGGGACCCGCTGAGCGCGTTCGGCTACTCGCAGAGTGCCTGCTCGCAAACTCCTGAAGAAGCCTTGTCTTCGTTTGCGTCATGGATAGAGCGTTTCTTCCTCTGTGTCATGGCTCGTGGATCCCACGCGGCGGATCCGGGCCATGTGCGAGTAGTTCTTTTGCGAGCAGTGTCATCGCGCCAACGTCGCAGAGCGGATTTCGTTCGGAAGAATATAGGATGGGCCCGGAGTGTCTTGGATATTTCGTTCCGGATTTCGAGGTGGTTTTCGTGCGATTTTTTGGGGCCAGGAATCACTTCGTTTTTCACGCGCCGTTTCGGGCGGAAATCCACGCAGAAATCCGCGCAGGAATCCGCTGCAGCACGTCTGCAAGGCCGGTGCAATGAGCAGTGGAACGCGCTTTTGTCTAGGGACGGAGGATGCAGGATGAGACGAATCCAGGATGAGGACAAATTCGAGTGAGGATAAAGCCCAGACCTCCTGGAGTAGTACAGAACGCGCCAGCCTCGGAACCGTCAAGAACTGACTCCCGATGGAGACCCCGTCCTGGGGGATGGGTCGAAGCCTCTGGGGGTGGACTTCATGAACAAAGGTCATGACGTCGGGGTCTGGGGATCGAGAATCTCTGAGATCTGGCGGCTCCGGAGGATGTGTCGGGCGCAGCGGCCTTCGCCGAGCGTTCCCGCACGCTCTGGGAGCATTCTGGGACGTTCCGGAACGGATTCATCCTGGTCCCAGCCCCGTCCGACAGGAAGGAAGGGGCGGAGGATGGGGACCACTTGCTGTCATCGAGCGCGTTCCACACTCGCAAGCGCCCGAAAAGCACGGATCTGCATCGATGTAGTGGATCGTAGATTTCCCGCGGCAGGTCCAGGCCATTTGCGAGCAGTTGCTCTGCGAGTGGAGGAACGCGCATGTCTGTGCTGGCTTCTTGGTACTTTTCGCGCAGGCCTTCGTTCATGGAGCGGCTCTTGTGTGACTGCCCGGGGCGTGCAGAAGAGGACGGACGAGGGGGGCTGGAAAGAGGGGGGGGAAGCGGAAGCGGAGGAGGGGGGCGGGGGAGGAGAGGCCGAGGGAGGGTGAATGGGGCGAGGGCAAGAGGACGGAATGGGGGCAAAGGTGCCGTGAGCGCGCGCGTGCGCGCGCTCTTCTGCCACATAACATGTATATATATATATATGCTATACATATTCACAGGTCACCTCCAATGGAGATTGGCCCTGGGCCTCAGGGAAGGGCGGCGGTGTACAAATTACCTCTGGGAGCAGGCGACTTGACACACCGCCACCCTCCTTGAAACCCGTAAGGTTCGTCAGAGGGTGTCTGTGTATATGTATATTTTCGTGGCGTATCTCTTTCCTAAAAGTCGGGCGTGCCCCTCCACAGGAGGAATATTCGAGAATAGTCAGGCAATCGTATGGGGATGACTTTTCGTGCTCTTTTGGCTATTATTGAATATTTTTGTTGACAAGTTGAGAGTTCTCTTCCACAATCAGGAGGACACGCCCGACCTAGTTCTCCCCGCGAGTACGGTCTTGGCACCACGCTGGAGCCGCTGCTGCCTCGGCCGAGGGGTCCCCTTTCGCGAGACCTCGCGCGGCCAGGGTCTCTCGCCCCCGACCGTATCCTCGGGCGCCGCGACGAAGGCCAGAGGAGGAGGAGGAGGAGGAGGAGGAGGAGGAGGAGGAGGAGGAGGAGGAGGAGGAGGAGGCGGGGGAGGAGGAGGAGGAGGAGGAGGAGGAGGAGGA
>CAUYUJ010012114.1:181815-187708 GCA_963575745.1 Prorocentrum cordatum | reverse complement strand
GTCGTTGTCGTGGATGTCGCCTCCCCATGTTGGTGGCGGCCGTTTTGTGTGGTTGTGGTGGTCCTCGTCGCCGCCTTAGTCCTCGTCGTCGTGGCCGCCGCCACCGCCGCCGTCGCCGTCGCCGTCGCCGTCGCCGTCCCCGACGTCGTCGTCGTCGTCGTCGTCGTCGTCGTCGTCGTCGTCATCGTCGTCGTCCGGGGTCGACGCGCAGGTGGCCGAGGCGGAGGCCAAGCACGGCCGCATCGCGATGCTCGCGGTGGTGATCTGCGTCGTGAAGGAGTTCGTCACAGGACACCGCCCCGCCAAGACGGCCCCAGAAGGGGCCCGAGGGAGGGAGCACGGACCGAAAATCCGAGCCTTCCGCCCCAAGAGGCCCCCCAGGAGGCCCCAAGGGGCGCCCACAAGAAGAGGCCCCAAGAGGTCCCCGAGAGGCGCCCAGGAGGCGCCCAAGAGGCGCCCCAGAGGCCCCCAAGAGGCCCCCAAGATGTCCCAACGCGGTCCCCAAGAGTCCTGACAACTGCCTTCAAGAGGCCCCCTTGAGGCCTCCCACGAGATCCCAACGAACATCCAATAGGCCTCCCTCGGCCTTTTCCTCGTGGTCGCCTTGCGAGCCCCTCCCTGGACCCCCTCCTCGTGGTCCTCATAGGCACCTTCTCTTCGGCCACCCCCTCCCTCCTCGACGCCCCTGTGGATGGGCAGATTCTCGGACACGGCGACGTCATTCCTGCAGCTGCCAAGACCAGCTGGCGGCGCATATGCTCTGCGAGTGCAGCCGTCCGTGTGGCAGCCGCGCCGTGCCCGCCACGGGCGGCGTCACTGCACGCCCGACGGCGCGAAAAAGCCTACCAGGGTCAGGGACGCCGGCTCGGCAGGCGGGGGGTACCAGTCGGGCCGACGGGCACGGGGGGCGCCCCGGGCTCGAGCGGAGGGCGCCTCCCGCCAGCGTGGAGCGGGCAGTGTCAGTCTCGTGCGCCTGGGGCGAGGTCCACTTGCCACGCGCGGTGCCGTGGTCCCAGTCGGCATCCTGTTGCAGGTGGGGGGCGACGTGGGGGTGAGGTGGAGGAGGAGGGCGAGGAGGAGGGAGGACTGGGGCCGGGGTGGAGCAGGGGTAGGCGGAGCAGGGGCAGGTGGAAGGAAGCCATGGGGGATGATGAGCGGGAGGGAGGCCGGAAGGGGAGCGAGGGGGAGGACGTGGGAAGGGGGACGAAGATTATGATGATGATGATGATGATGATGATGATGATGATGATGATGATGATGATGATGATGATGATGATGATGATGATGAAAGCGATGCTCCGAGGCCCCGGTGTTTCAAGAGCCCCCCTCTAGAAGACCGCCTCCTGTGGAGCTGTTCGGTTCGATTCGATTCGATTCGATGATGAAGAAGATGATGATGATGATGATGATGATGATGATGATGATGATGATGATGATTCTGATGATCATGATGATTCTGACGATCATGATGATGATGACGATGATGATGATGATGCTGGTGATGATGATGATGATGATGGTGGTGGTGGTGTTGATGATGATGCTGATGCTGACGGCGATGCTGACGACGATGATGACGACGATGACGATGATAATGATGCTGCTGATGTTGACGATGATAAGTTTGATAATGCTGATGATGATGATAACAATGATGCTGATGATGGCGATGATGATGATGATGCTGATGATGATGCTGATGCTGATGCTGATGATGACGACGATGATGCTGACGAGAGTGATGGTGAGGATTGTGTCGATGATGGTGATGATGGCGGTGAAGCTGATCTAGGTGTCGCTGGTGGCGACGACGATGACGACGATGATGATGATGATGATGATGATGATGAGGATGATGATGATGATGACGATGATGATGATGATGATGATGATGATGATGATGATGATGCTGATGCTGATGATGATGATTATTCTAATTATTCTTATTCTGACCCTGATGATGGTGGTTGTGTCGGTGATGATGACGATGATAATGTTGATGATGCTTACGATGATGATGCTGATTCTGATGATTCTGATGATGATGCTGATGCTGATGTTGATTATGATGATGATTATGATGATGTCGCTGATGACGACGACGATCATTATGATGATGCCGATGATGATGATGCTGCCGATGATGATCATGATGCTGCTGCTACTGCTGCTGCTGATGATGATGGTGCTGATGATGATGCTGCTGCTGCCGATGATGACGATGAGGATGATGATGCTGATGATGATGCTGATTTTCATGATGATGCTGATGATGATGATGATGATGATGATGATGATGATGATGATGCTGACGATGATGATGCTGATGATGCTTACGATGATGATGCTGATGATCATGATGATGATGATGATGATGATGATGATGCTGTTGATGATGATTCCGATGATGCTGACGATGATGCTGATAATGATGGGTGTGTTGTTGGTGGTGGTGATGATCATGATGATTATGCACAAGTTGACGACAATGATGATGCAAATGGTGACTATGTATCTGATGTGATGTGTGATGATGATGGGGGTGACTACGAGGGCGCTGAGTATGCTGGTGGTGGCGGTCATGCTGATGATGAGCATGACCGACACGAGGGGAAGTACGAGGACGAACTGTAGCAGAAGGCATGGACGAGTAGATACGAGATGTTCAGGGGGAAGGGTGGCGACGCGAGCAGAAGGTGAAGGATGATGTGCACTATTATGATGATGATGATGATGATGATGATGATGATGATGATGATGATGATGATGTTGATGATGATGATGATGATGATGATGATGATGATGATGATGATGATGATGGCTGATGATGATGATGATGCTGATGATAATGCTGATGCTGATTCTGATGATTATGATGCTGATGCTGCTGATAATGCTGATGCTGATTCTGATGATTATGATGCTGATGCTGCTGATGATGATCTTGCTGATGATGAATGAACTGCGGGACGATGGGGATGAGGCTCTCAGTCCTGTTCCTCTTCCGGCCGCTCTTCGTCTCATCCTTCTCATCCTGCTCCTCTTCTTCGCCATCCTCTCCTTCTAACTCGTGTTCCTCCCTCCGCCCTTCTGCCCACGCTGCTATCTTCTCATTGCCGCCTTCCTCTGCGTCATCGTTGACGACCTCCTCCTCGCCCTCCCTCATGGTTGCTGCTTCCGCTGCTGCTGATGTCTCTCTGCGTCCTTCTCCCACTCCTCCCGCCCCTTCGCTGCCAGCATCCCGCCCTTCCTCCTGCTCCTCCCTGCCTTGCCCCCCTCCTTCTCCTCCGCCTGCAGGGGTCCTGGCTCCGCGTGGTTGGCCAGCTCCTCGGTCCCCCATGTGACGCTTTCTGTTTTGCGTGAGCAGTCTACTGAAGGCGTCTTTTGATGACATATTTTCCCTCGTTGTTAGGGCGCTAGTGACTGGAAAACGACCCCGGGAGGAGGAGGAGGAGGGAGGAGGGAGGGGGGAGGGGGGAGGAGGAGGCAGAAAAGGAGGAGGAGGAGGAGGAGGAGGAGGAGGAGGAGGAGGAGGAGGAGGAGGCCGTAGCAATTTGGCTCAAGTCTCACGGCCCTCGCCGTGGGTCCCGACTCCCGAGGCTCGAGGCTGAGGTGGAAGGGCAGCCCCTTCCTCAGGCCTGGCTACCTCAGGCCAGCTTTCAGTGAGCTCCTGGAGGATCAAGATTTCGCTTTCTCTCCTCAGCGTGCCTCCTGTCTGTGTTACGTAGTCCCAGGGGCTGCAGATGAAACAGGGCAATGGCGCGGAGCGACATAAACTTTTGTCGCTCCGCGTGGATTTCTTGGATCCGCGCTGGGCCCCCTGGCGGCGCCTCTGGCGCCGCCCCTGGCGCGCGGAACGCGCCAGGGAGGGGGGTCCAGCGCAGATCCAAGAAATCCGTGCGGAGCGTCGAAAGTTTATGGATGCGCCGGTTTTTCTTCTTTTAGTGATTGCGACGGTGGCGTCGAGGACGCTGCTGCGCTTGTTGATGACGATATGGCGGCGAGCGAGGGGGGGAAATGAGACGGAAAGGGCCTTCCCAGAAGGCGTCGGGGCTTTCAGAGGCCCTCGCGCCTTCTGAGAGGTGCTCCGTGTCGTCGGGGGAGGCTCTGGGGAGTTCTCAGAAGACTGGTGGACTTTCGAGCCTTCTGAGAAGGCCTGTCTTTTTTCACTTTCCCCCCGGGCTCGTCGCCGAACGATGATGATGAGCAGGAGGATGGCGGCAGCGATGGCGGTGATGAAGGTGCCGATGGTCGTGGTGGTGATGGTCCAGGAATGGCATCTGCGGATGCGCGTCGTGGTGAGGGGGTTTTGGACGACGACGACGCTGGTACAGAGAACGAGGCTGATCGGTGCCATCATGATGGGGGTGGTATTGCTGATGATGATGACGGGGTTGGTGAAACGTATGGTGATGGGGATGGTTGGGGGGACGTTGGCGTCGCCTTCGTCGTCGTCGGTGTTGTCTTAGTGGTAGTGTTGGTATCAGCAGGATGGTGAGACTTGTGGCCATGCATACGCTCGATGATGGTTAGGGATGTTGATGAATATGCGGGCGGACGACGAGGGTGAACCTGAGGGTGTGAGGATGAGGATGAATAGGCGGACGTAAAGTTATATATGGTGAGGGTGTAATGAGGACGATCATGCAGAGTGTGATGCGATTGTGTACACACGGGAGGAGAGAAGCGGAGCGGATGCGGATGATGATGTAGATGGGATGGGATGCGGCCGAGAACGGGTGGGGGGATTGGTCGGGTAGCTGCGGACCGCCTGCGAGGAGTACCCAGCGTGGGCGCCCTCTGAGCGCAGGGGCGCAGTGGCGAGGCGCGTGCGGCAAAGCGCCGGGACTCGCCGCTGCTGTGTTGTTTTCCACGTCTGCGCCTCCGCCCCCCATCCCCCCCCCCCTTCCTGCTGCGTGCCTTCCCTCCCTCTCCCGTTCGTCCCATCTCCCCCCATTTTCCTGTTCCTCCGTGGTTCCCCCCCCCGCCATGTTGATTCCATGCGCGCCCTAGCACGTTACCTCCTCCCTTCCGTCCTCCGTCGCCCTCCTCCTGATGCCTCCTTTCAGGAGGGGAAAAAAACACAGACATAATTCATCGTCGACTCCCCAGAAAATATGGGAAAACATGGGAAGTTGGGGGGAAGACAGAAACCCAGAAAATATGGGAGTAAACACACACACACACACACATATATATATATATATATATATATATATATATATATATGTGGGGAATCCCGTTATTTGGGTATATTTATTTGTGTATCCCAGGGCTCCTTCCTCCTTTCCTTTCCATTCGCCTCTCGTTCCCCTCCTGCCCCTCCTCTCTCTTCTTCCGCCAGCCCTCTCCTGCTCCTCGCCCTCTCCCCTTGCTCCTCCTCGATCTCCCGTCTGCATCTACCTTGCACCTCCGCTTCCTCCCCCTCCTCCCGCTGCCTCTTCGCTGCCCTCTCTGCCCTTCTCCCCCCCCGGTCGTCCGTCCTCCTCGTCCACTCTCGCCTTCACCCTCTCCTCCCCGTCCTCCCTCCATTTCCCGTAGCCTCCTCTCTCGTCTCCTCTTCTCTCCTCTCCTCTTCCCCTCCCTCCCTCCCCTCCCTCCCTCTCCTCTCCTCTCCTCTCATCTCCTCTCCTCTCTCCTCTCCTTTCCTCTCCTCTCCTCTCCTCTCCTCTCTCCTCTCCTCGCCTCTTCCCTCCTCCCCTCTCTTCTCCTCTACTCTCCTCTCTCATCCTTTCCTCTCCTCGTCCTCGTCCTCGTCCTCGTCCTCGTCCTCGTCCTCCTCTTCCTTCTGTTTTCTCTTCCCACAGCCCCCCTCTCCCTCTTCTTTCCGCGCGCCGGTTCGAGCACGGGCGGCGGCACGTCGCGAAAACGCCGCGGGCACGCGGTGGGCGTT
>CAUYUJ010012114.1:171815-176815 GCA_963575745.1 Prorocentrum cordatum | reverse complement strand
GCTCATTCCGCCGGCTCTGGAGCTCTCTTTAGGGCCTCTTTAGGGCCTCTTGGGGACCTCTTGGGAGTCTCTTGGGGCTCCTTGGCGGCATCTTGGGGGCCCCCAGGGCCTCCTGGGGGGCTTTTGGGGGCCTCTTGGGGCGGGAGACGGGGTAGTCGATTGCGGCTCCCCCCTCGGAGGCCACGATCCTCGTGAGGGGTGTCGAAAAATGGCCCTCCCGTGGAGTGCTCTGGTGGCTTCTCCCGGGACCTTGCCGGGGTACTTTTCGTCCGGGGGCCGCCAGGGGCCGCTCCGCGCGCGCGAACTAGAAATATTGTTAACCAGTTACGGGATACCTTGCCACGCCTCTGGCCCGTTGGGCCGGCGAATTCACAATCTCTAAACATCGTGCATTTGGCCAGTAGGGCCTCTTTGCGTACATTTTTGGGTGACCCTCTGGGGCTCGTGCCAGTATCGCTGAACCTTGTGGGGCTCGTGTTACTGCAACTGGGGGCGCTGAGCCGCGGGTGCTCGTGCTCACAGTCGCCCGGCTCTGAACCCTCCAGGGTTCGTGCTAGTAGCCCCCCCCGGGGCAAGTGCTGCTTTAGCTGTGGGCGCTGAATCCTTCGGGGCTCGTGTTGCCTGTCATTCGCTAACGTTCGAAACGCCAGTTTCGACTTGGGATTCAGGGGTCACTAGCGTGATTTGTGTCTTTCATGTTTTCATTTTTAGGTTTCCAGCGTGATTTCTGTAGATCTGGCATCGAAGAACTTCATCGTCGTGCTGCTCTGGATTTCGCAACGGATTTACGGGTGTTTCGACAAATGGGTTTCGATCGGCGTGCCAGGGCATTCGCAGTAGTAAGCATTTTTTTGGAGTAGCAGATGCAAGCAACATTTATCATATTTCGTTGCAGGGTTCAGACCGTCTCCGGCGTGATATGTTTAGTTTTGTACTTCGTTTGCGAGCGGTGTTCACGGCATTGCTGTCTGCTTGCAGGGTGGCTTGGGGGCTCTGGGGCCCGATTATCCATCCCCCATTGTAAATTCATGTGTATGTCTATATCTATATCTGTATATCGATACAAGACTGCAGTGGCGCTTCGCGCCATGCACCTTGGTCCTTGCAGCTTGGTATTCAGGCGGAATGGCAGGAAGG
The DNA here is from genome assembly GCA_963575745.1 of Prorocentrum cordatum. NCBI lineage: Eukaryota > Dinophyceae > Prorocentrales > Prorocentraceae > Prorocentrum > Prorocentrum cordatum. The sequence continues at coordinate 175,678 of CAUYUJ010012114.1, read as the reverse complement.
TCAAGCCGACAATTTAGAGATAACTCCTTGTTGCCTTTTCCAGCATCGCCGCTAAAATGATGTTATTCGTTATCCTTCCTCCATGCTTCTTTTTCCTCGTTCTCGCCATAGCCTGCGCATTTTCCCTATCCTCCTTAACTCCTTTCCGGAGGCTCCTCCTTGGAGAGCCTCTGGGGACCTCACAAAAGTTTCAGGCTTTCTTAAGACCTTCTGGAGGCCTCCTGGGCGTGTTCTGGAGGTTCTGGGGGCTTCCTCGGGCCACCCTGCCTCCAACCGCGGTCTTCCTGAACGACCGGGTCACGATTTGGAATGCTTCGGAGGGTGTCTTGGGGCCGTCTTGGGCCGCCATGGGGCTCTTTTTTGGAGCCTCCCAGGCGGCTTTGGACGCCCAGAAGACTGCCGTATTGGAGCGTCGGGAAGCTGAAAAGAGGAGAACCCCAAAATTTACCAAAAACCCTCAGAAAATCAATGATTTGTGCCTCTTGGGGCCTTCTTGGGAGTGCTCTTGGAGGCTTTTTGAAGCCTTTGGGGCCGTCCTGGAGGCCTCTTCGGCCATCTTGAGGTCACGTCGGTCACTCTTGGAGCGCTCTTGTGCTGTCTTGGGGGTCTCTGGGACTTCTCCGATGACCCCGCTGATCGCCCTAGGTGTGCTGGGAAGGCTTGGCAAAACGCCCTGCGAGGCCCGGGGGGGCCGCTTCGAGGCCCGTCCGGAGGGTCCCAAAGCCCCAGATCCCTGGAGTCCGGTTTTGGGAGGGGGGGAGGGGGAGAGTTTCCCCCCCGCCCAGGCTTATAAAAATATAGGAAGAGGAATGCACGGGCATGACGAAACCTATGGCAAAACACACGGGGTTGGGTAACGACTCAGAGATGCTATTGCGCACCACCACGAAGCCCATGTGGATGAATGTGTCTCCTCCTCCTTCAACATCTCTGCGGAGGCGTCCGAAGAGGAGTCCGAAGCAGCATCGGTGACACAGCCCGGGAGTCCAGCTTTCGAGGGGGGGGGGTCCCCCCGCCCGGGCTTATTAAAAAATATAGGAAGAGGAATATACACAGTATTCGTTCTGGCGGCGAGCCCGTCGCGTGGTCGCTTCAGTGCATGTAAAGGCTTGGCCTGGAGGAGGAGGAGGAGGAGGAGGAGGAGGAGGAGGAGGAGGAGGAGGAGGAGGAGGAGGAGGAGGAGGAGGAGGAGGAGGAGGAGGAGTAGGAGGAGGAGGACATTTCTGGAACATGTGCGAGCACCGCTTGGGAGTCCGGACCCGTGCTCCCATGCTTCCCGCTGTCTGTAAACGCCCGCTGGACCGTTGGATGCGGTCTGCCCGCTGTGCTCGTGGCGTGCCCAGTCCTGTCAGAGGGTTGGTGGATGCTCGTGCTAACCAGGAGCGTGTTCTGACCTTGCTCTCCTCCTGGCTGCATGTGTCATGGCTGCAGGTCGTTTTCGGCCAGGCTTTTGCAGGTTTCTGGCTGCAGGTCGTCAGCAGCCAGAGGCAGCCAAGAGAACAGCCAAGAGGGCACCAAGTATGCTTGAGTGTTATTCGTGTGTGCGTATGCAAGAAATGCCGTTCCAGCTTCAAGTATGTATGCACTGGGGGAGCTGACTGCGAAGCGGAGCGGTGGTGGTGCGGGGGATTGTTGTCGTAAGCGAAAAAACGCAACCAGGCGGTCATCGCAATTAGTGACACTTTGTGCCGCCTGGCACATGAAACGGGAGGACGTCACGAGCGGGAGCCTCGCTCTTGAGGAGCTGAGAGGACATAACGAGTGATCACCCCAATGGACGAGCCCCCGCCATAACGAGTGACCACTCCCAATAACGAGTGACATGACGAGACATAGCAGATCGTGAGGAAATCTTGATCGGGGCCGAATCACTCGCGACTCGCCGCCGGGGCCGATAGGCTCTGGCGGCGAGCCTCGGAGCCTTTCGGCCCCGCGGCGACCCCGTGGCCGAAAGGCCAGATTATCTGCGCTCCCAGGCCTTCGGCACCTTCTTGCGCGCTGGCATGCGTGCCGACTGCGGCGTGGCCTGCTGCGCGCCGCTGATCCATCCTGCTTCGTGCCATGGGCTCGTCCGCTCTCTAGATGCTGCTTGTGGAGTGCGGATTCGATCTTCCTGAGCAGCCACGGCCTCGGGTAGTCTGTGATGGTGGGCGCTGCCGTGCGAGATGATCCGTGCCCTCCCGCCTTGGGCATCTTCGTGCGCGCTGGCATTATTGCCGAGCACCGCATCGCCTGTTGCGCGCTGCTGATCCGACCCTCCGGGTTTGACCAGTGTGATGCGGAGTCGTCCCGCCCGAGCAGCCACGACCTCGCGTAGTCTCTGATTGTTGGGACTGGCAGGCGAGGTTGCCTGCGCTCCCCCGCTGTGGGTATCTTCATCCGCGCTGGCATTCGCGCTGACTGCCGCGTGGGCTTCTGCGTGCCATCGACCTGTCTACCCTCTTGGGTTCGGTTTGCGGAAGGCACTCGTGGGTCTTTTCAAAATTTGGGTATCGTTTACTGTTGCGGCTTGGGTTCTGGCGCGACGTACTGCAGGCGCGTCGCCGCCTTGCGGAACATCAGCAGGTCAGCCGTCACACGTCTCATCTTCGCACAGCTGTCATGGAGCTCATTTCAGTTGTCTTGGGTATGTGTGGGTCTCGTGGTTCAGCCTTACGGCCTCATCGGGCCATCGTATCACCGTATTGGATGATTATTGCGCAGTGCTTTGGGGCCGTCGTTGGGGCGTCGTGGTGCCGTCTGGGGCTGTCGAAGGGCTTGCTGAGGCCGTGGTGGGTCCCACGGGGCCCTTCTTGGGCAGTGTTAGCGTCTCTTTTGGATGCCTTTTCGGCCATCAGATGTGCATTCTCAAAGTTGTGAATGCCGCCGAGGGTGGGCTGCGAGGGCTGCAGGCTACATGGGGATCTGCACCCTATTGGTACATATTTCCTTCTCCGCGGGCTTTCCACCCGACCTTCCTCGTCGTCCGCCCTCTTTCGCCTTCGCATCGTCCTCGCCCGCCTCTTCCCCCGTATCTCAAGCACGCAGCCTACCTCCTTCTCCCTCCGAATCCTCGTCCTCCTCCCCCCCTTCCTCTCATTCATCCTGCCAGTGTCCCCCCTATTCCTGCGTCTTTCCCTCCTGCCAGAATTTCTAAAGGTGGTACCTTCTGCGTACCCCCCGCGCGCCTTCCGCGCCTGTATGCCCTGCCGGGCGCGCCTGGCTGACGAGACGGATTACGTTCCCCCCATTGGGCCGCGAGTGCGCCAACGGCGGAGAAAGTGGCGGGCTCGTCCGACTGCTGTTGCTTGCACGCCACGTTTGTGCGTGTGCGTGTTCACCACGGCACTGCCCGTCTTCCCGTCAAGTCGCGCAGGAAGGATGAGTAACTCTCCAGGGCTGCCCTTGCATCCTTGCCCCCTTGGCCCATCCTTGGCCACTTTCGCTGACCAGCCCCGTTCGAAAGCGCCAACATGGCTCTCCACGGCCCTTGCATCCTTACCGCGCGTTCTTACTGTGCGCCTCGACTTTGATCGTTGATCGCCGCTGTGCCACCGCACCGCCGGCGGAGGCAAGGTGTGTATGTGTTTTTGTGTGTGTGTGTGTGTGCATTGGCGTTTCTTTCACTGCGCTTTCGACTATGCTCGATCGCAATTGGCACTTCCATCTGCTGCCCGCGCCTGAGGACCCTCTTCGCCGCTGACTTAGACGTGTGTGTGTGTGTGTGTGTGTGTGTGTGTGTCTGTGTGCGTTTGTGAGTGTGTGTGTGTGTGTTGTCAGCGGAAGAGGTTTGCTCTCGCCCCGCAGATCAAAAGTGTGTCTGTGTGTGTGTGTGTGAGTGTGTGTGAGTGGGGTGTGTCCGCACGCTCGTGCTGCTCGCTCGC